>JAJEKV010000033.1:11368956-11732075 GCA_021234155.1 Isoetes taiwanensis | reverse complement strand
ATGGCGTTTAACACGCCATGCCATTTCGCTTAAGGCTCATTTTCGTCCTCCGATAGCATGCGCGCTACTAAGGTCGAAATGAATGATTTTCTTTGTCATTTTATTTTGTTTCGATTGTCATTTTACCCTCTCAAGCAGTCTCATTGAAAACTATAGTGGGTTTTGCCGACTATTCGAAATCTATCTCGGGCTTATCATATGGAGATTCGTTTAGGTATTGAATTTATAGATGTTTTAGTTTAGCTTTATCACATCATGTGAACTGAACTCATTTTGTGCATAATTATTAGGACTATTGAGGATTTGAACAGTACAAAGCTGGTTGTTTGATGCACTCAAGAGTGCAGAGGTTATGCAAATGCAGGGAGTTGCAATAACCGAGACCATTGCCAACGCTGAGAGAATGCGTGAGAAGGCCAAATTTAGAATGTGTGAGGAGAATTCAAGGCCTTATGGCTCAGAGTGGACTTGATATCGTTGAACAACTTGTTAACCTTGTGATTCACATACTCATCTCTTGTGGACAATTGGAGGAAGCGAACAAGCATTCCGTAAGATCCCAAAGCCCAATTGAATATGCCCGGAATGCAATTGTCACAGGTTATGCTAGACTTGAACAAGGCGCGAGCCAGCCATTGCCCTGGTACAACAAAAATGGCAAGTAGGCACCAAGCCTTGCTATGTTTATCTTAGGGTCTTGCAGGCATGCAGTGCAACATCAAATCTTACACAAGGGAGGCTTATCCATAGGGAGGTTGTCAATGCTGGTCTTGAACAAGATCTTTTTGTGGGAAGTAGTCTTGTAGACATGTATTGCAAATGTGGAAGCATCGAGGAGGCACGAAAAGTGTTTGATGAATTGAAGGATCGAAATATGGTGGCATGGGGTTCAATAATTGCTGCATATGCCGAGAACGATGAAGGGCTCCTGGCCAGTGTTGATTTTAGTGGCTATTTATCGCAAAATTGCTATATTTTTGAATTTTTAAAAAATTTGCCACTATGCTTAGTAGGTTTCCTTCAGTAAAATGGTGAGATTAATTCGCCAATTTTTTTTTGGAGAAGCTTTCCCTCTTCTACCACATTCGCCAACTATATGGACTTAATGAAGGAGCTTTTTCGCCTCTTTATCAATAATCTCAATTCTTAAATCTCAAACAGATTGCCTACTTAAAAAACATAGAGTTACCAATTTCATATAATCAGGGAGTATTAGAGGTGAAGGTTTTCAATTATTTACCTACGCCTTAAATGTCTATAAAACATGATAAAGCCATACCATTTGATGTCTTTACCATGGGATACAATCACATTTGAGAAAATAGTACTCTCATATACAAAAGCAAAATAAAATGGGGGTTTATGACATTAATTAGTGGCTCTTATGTGTGTCATTATGTTGCACTCATGACAACAATACTATGGAAAGATTATAGACATCGTCACAAGTACTAAGCAAATACTTTAATGATTAATATTTATCGCCACATGCACTACAAAATTTTTTGAAGGGACAAGATTTATCGCCTTCCAAAAAAGTTTCGAATATAAGATTATCGCCAAAATAGTGATATCCATATTATGGTATAGTACCACTAAAATCATCACTGCAAAAGGTGCATGTCTTATCTTCTCACTGTGTTTCCATTTACATCATGTTGAGGCCCAATATGGATGAATGTAGCCAATTTCTTTGCCGCTAGCAACAATTGAATTCTTAAAACATGTGCAGATTAAAGCTGCAGACAACTTGCAGGCAAAGGTAAAAACGTGACTCACAAGCATAAGATTGTTAAATCATTTAATTGTTCAACCATTTCATAAGCTATCTATATTGACCAGCTCCTCTATTAGGAAGAAAGAAACAAATGAAAATGAAATAACAGAAAGAGAACCAAGCACGTCAACCTGGGTGGTCACCATCCTAAGCTAGTTCAACTTTATACTCTATAAAGAGCCTGATGCAACATCTGACCAGGGCAGGAATGGAAGGCAAAGAAGGCAAAGATCAAGGATTAAAGAATGACCGCGAAGGTAAAGGATTAAGGAATGACTGGCATTAAAGTGCAAAGCAGCATGGATTCAAAATGATTGCTTCAAGAATCTGCCTCAAAAGGCCTGATGCAACATTCGACCAGGGAAGGCAGAGCTTAAGGGATACACTGGCACTAAAGAGCAAAGTAGAACAGACCCAAATGATTGCTTCAAGAATTTTCCTCAAACTTAGACCAAAAGAACAGAGGATGCTAAACAATATCTGCAATAAAAACTCCATGCACAGGTTCTCCCTCAAACTTAAACCAAAACAACAGAGAGGCCAAACAATTTGCGACAAAAACTCCATGCATAGGTGATCTTCAATTAACATCCGGGGGCCAACAAAGATCAACTACATACAAATGACACCCAATGTACTCCACAACAAGCACTGGATTCAACTTACATAAGAATTGTTCATTTGGCTGCACAAACATAGGCACTAAGAAAACTAGCTCCTTTCTTGGAAAGTAACCGTAAAGCCTTCAAATATGTACATCGATGTGGTGACATATCCTCCAGTAGGCATCAGTATTGTGCAGGGGCCATTTTCTGCAACAAGTACCATGCAACACAAAAGTACCATGCAGCAAGAAGTACCGTGCATCAGCCTTTAAGTTAAAGCCATTTTTTCACATGCATGAGCAGCTTGTGATCAGCATCAGCCATTCAGCCTTCACAAAATTCTAGCTTGCAATCTAAAAAGAGTAACATAGAAAAACATAACATAACAATACGAAAAGCTTTAGTTTGCAACAAAATAAGAGACTAGAATTTTGCTCTCCAGTTTTTTCTTTACTACAATGACATCATCGTGACAAAGAGAATCTTTGCAAGGGCATTCCGTCTAGTGGCATCTGGAGGAATTTGTACTGCAACTGTTGCTTGACCATAATCAAGATTTCTGCAATACGCTTCATTCGCAGGTAATGAAGCTCCGAGAACTTTGTAAATTCCATATTCACAAGATTTCTGAATTTCAGATCCATTGCATGTATTCAATAGCTGCACCATCATCAATAAAAGATTTGCATCAATTGGTGATGCTCTGATTGAGTTACTGCAGGACTATTTGAAATTTTCTCTTCCAAAGATTTTAAGTTATCCGAAATCTCCTCTACACCATGTAAGTTTGAATAGCAGCATTGCTCTTCTGTTGGAGAATCAATATCTATCCTGCAAACTCAAACAAGGATACCTTACAATATAATAAAGGAGTGTAGCTAATTAGCTAAAAACCACAAGCTTAAACAAAAATACAAAAATAAGGGCAACCAAAAGATTTGATAGAATAATGTTTGACACAAGAATACCTAAATCAAGATCAAGTTTTTGGGATACCTGTTGGCCGAGGTTCTAGTCCGCAGCAACCTTTCTCCAGTTCTCCGGAGAAGAATAGGAGAATGTAAATTGTGTATCGATTTTGCTTTCTTCTATATCCACCGTGGAAAAGCCAAATTTGATGACATGTCACATTTTAGTGGGCGCAAATGTGATATCCACCGGTTGGGCATCGTAACCCCATGCCCAAGAGTAACAAGGTGCTGCGCACGGAGGGTTGCCCTCCATAGATGGAGGGTGAAGTGGCTTAATCATAGTTCAAAGTCATGTTTTGACAATCAATTCAAGGCAGAAAAGCAAGGATAGGAAAAGGAAAAGTGGTAGAAAGAATCTAAACCCTAGAGCATTTTGTTTCAGAAACAGAGCATTCTATTCAAGAGCAAAAGCAATGGTAGAAGCGAAATCCTACCTGGTAAACTGGTTCTATACATCTGATCTTACCAGTTCCTCCCTCTGTTCTTACCTGCTAAGCGGAATCGATGGGCCAATTTCCTTTTCGTGATGTAGAAGGATGCTAGTGGCGCAACAGAAATACATGCCAGAAAAATTGGTCGACCCAACTTCTATTTTGTGACAGCTTTAAAATGTACATGGATTTTAAGAAATGCATTCTGTTCTAATCTACTCTCTTAAATATTATTGATCTACTTCTCGTTACAACTAAACAAACATCAAAGATCAGGTATATTTCTTGACAAGTATGTTATTGTACATGTACATACATTGTTTTCATTAAGTTGTAAATATCAAATGCACATTAATCCTCAAGCTCTTTAATGGAGATCCACACAAACCAGCATTGGCGGCATAGCTAGATGCATTGAAGTTAGCCAGAACACCAACCTGAGGTATTTTGCCACTCAATTTATTGCATGACAGGTCCAGAAAATTTAGCAAATTATTCAGGCCCTTGCAATCCGCAGATATGCCTGTGATCTTGTTGTATCTCAAATCAAGCCACACCAAGTTCCACAAACTGCTCAGATCCTCCTTAATTGGACCAAAGAGGGAGTTACTAGATGCATACAGTTCCTCCAGGCTAGAACGGAGCCTCATAGAGGGCGGAAATGAGCCTGTGAATCCATTCTTCCTGAAATCAATATATGTTAGTTCCGTCATTTTGTTGAATATATCAGGAATTGGACCGGAAAGCCCTGTGTATGATACCCACAAAACTTCCAGTGATTTTAGGCCTTTGAATGAGGCAGGGATTGCACCAATTATGCCAGGATTGTTGTGGAAGGCCAAAATCTTCAGACTTGATATGTTACCTAACGTACTGGGCAATGGCCCTGTCAGATTGTTGTAGTTTAGTCGCAGTATTTGGAGCTTTTATAAATCTCCCAGCGTTGCAGGAATGCTCCCCTTTAAGAAATTTGGTTCCAGACTTAAGGTCTCTAGATTCTTCAGCAACCTCAATGTCGCTGGAATGGTGCCGAATAATTCGTTGGAACCTAGAGATAACTCTTGGAGATTTGTTAGGTTGCCTAATCCCCCCGGAATAGAGACTGGAAGCTTAACCCTATATAAATTAAGAATTTCAAAATTGGCAAGCTTGGAAAAATCTGATGGAAAAACACCGCTAAGCCCACACAAATCTTCCCCATCTGTGGAACTTGTACAAGACAGATCCAAGTGTTTGAGATTAGAAAGGCCAAAGAATTCCGCAGGGATGGGACCCTTGAGCTATGTATTGGATGCCAAAAATTCCTTAAGCCCACGGAACGAACTAAGAAATGCCGGAATCGTGTCGGAGAGAATGGGATTATCAGAAATGGACAGTTTTCTGAGCTTGGTAAGCTTGGAAAAGGAAGTGGGTATTGCACCATTGAAAGCCTTCAGAGCTTGCTATAAGACATGTTTGACCTGTTTCGTTGCAGTTGCGTCAGATCGATCTACTTTGCCAGTTGCCCGGTTGCAACATCTGCGATCTAGAATGCACGAGACCGCTAGTTTATAGGGAACAATGGGTTTGGAGCAGTCACCAGCATATCCCCCAACACATTTAAATTAAAATCCCCCTTAAACCCCCTTTGGTTTGGGTGCATATTCACACGGGGGGTGACTCCGGGCAACGAGAGCTGTTGGATAGGCATATTCACTCCTTATTCCTTAATCTACACCGTACACAAAGTTCCTCGTTTGTGGGGTATGGATGTATAGAATTTGTTATACTGTATAACAAGATTTGTAAAATACTATAAGATTTCAAGCAATATACTATATGATATTGATTTTGTACGTGCAAAACATAATTACAGGGGCGCTCGCTGCCCTACGTCACCCCCGTGTGAATATGCACCCAAACCAAAGGGGGTTTAAGGGGGATTTTAATTTAAATGTGTTGGACCCAATGGTTTGTGTTAATTAATATTAATGGTAGTTATGTGTTGGTTGATATACTAAACAATTTTTTGGGCCCTTCGGGCCCTAACAAAAGCAAACATAGGAGAACTTTAAGGACCTATGTATTAATTACTAAGAAGCTTCGATATTCTAGTTGAACACATGTATAAGAGGGCATGGTGGATTAGATCCAAGAGGAACGTGCAATTTGTCCAGATATAAAGATAGCAAGAATATATTTAACATTGAGCTATGAGTGTATGACAAAATATTGGTTAACATATCTTTTGAAAAGCCTCCAATTCATAAATATAACGTGCTGACGATGCCACTTACATGGAATATATTATTTAGCCTGATTGCGTGGGGACCATTCAATCTAGATGGTCAGATCCGTTCATCTCCTTGAAGACCAACTTTCTACAGTTAACTAGATCAATAATCAGCAAATTGAGATGAGACCAGATCACACGTTCAATCTTTAATGAACCAGAGCTGTATAAATCTCATTATACTTGTGATGGTCTACAAAGCATCCAAACTTGTCTATTTTATTCCCAGCTTCCTAGGCTTGTTGTAGGGTCATAGTTGGTGAATAACTTGAACTCATTGCCAATTTTGCATTGATGGGAAGGTCTAAAAAGTGGGCCATAATCCAAGAAGTTTGAAGACATATTCCCGTTGGATGACTCCTAGCTCCTGCTTGCATGAGAGTCAATTAAGAATAAATTGTTTGAAGCTTTTAAATGATGTTAGGTGCAAAAAAGCATAATAAATATACCTGTTAGCAAAAGGCCAGGATACTGAACAAACAATGTCCTTAGAGAGAAAATTCACGGTCCTAGATATTTGCTTTAAACAATCTTCACTCAAAAAAGAGAAAGAAATATTAGATATGAGAAAAAAAATGAGAGACATGTCATAAATTTCAAAGTATGAACATCGACTCACTAGATAAGGAGGATCTGCAACCACCACCTCAAAAGAATGCTGTAATTCATGAGGCAGGTCTTCTGGAGAATTAAAATCATAGTACACAAAGTCCGAAACCATACCTAGCATAGCAAATCTATGGTCATACTCCAACAACCGGGCATCTATTGCAGGATCCAATCTGCTAAAAACGGTGTTCCATGATCTGCTAGCCGATTCCGCCGTCCGATTTCTTTTTGAAAGAAACCAAACTATTTTTGTTATTGTTCGACGAAACTCTCTCTGGGGACATGATATATCCGTGATCGTGCAATGTTCGCGGCACTTGGGGTCGAGAAAATGGAACAAACAACCACAAAAAAACACAACAATATTCAAAAGGTCGGATCGAGCTTGAAGATATTGTGGATGTGGCTTTGATTGAAGGAATCAATAACCGCCTAATTCGAATAGCTGAGTAATGTTAAAAAATCGCCACTCATACCCGCCGTAGCTTGTCTTCAAAGGCCTCCTATGCATCCGGGCCTATAGTATTTCCATTTAGGCATCAAAAAAGGAACCGTGGGCTTTTAAAAGGAGGAGATGCATCCAGACGGAACGAAATTATCATGACATGATTTGATTCCTAAAGCTTTTTAGATCAACCAATCCCGATAAAGTACTCTCCAAAATTCAACAATTTCCTCGGGGTTCACTCATGCGTAATTTTTGTAAAAAGAGATAAAGACAAAAAGCACCGTTTGGGAAGGGATTGGGGCCAAACCCGCAAGTCAAATTACCGGATTCAATCGCCTAAGCCGGAAGCAAAATTGAGTCAAGGCGTTGAGGTAGAAAGCATGTGATGCAAAGCTAACTATAAATACACAAACAAGATGAGGAATGGGACCGTGGACGGATCAGGTCCGAAAGTAAAATGATTGATTAACCTAAGTACCCGCCCGCCAACGTTTGGTTCCATCTTTCCACGCCTTAACAAGCACCGAACCCTACTAATGCCGAAGCAATGTAATGCAGCCACCCGTAGCACAAAGTTGGGTTTGGGCAAGAAAAGATGGTTGTCATAGCTATGGCTATGGCTAGTACCTATCTGTTTGAGGAGTTGGAACATCAAGCAATCTTTCACAAGCATGGCTCTCGGAACCGAGATATCTCTTCTACTCTTTGGCTCGAAGCTCTAGATGAAGAACCGGGGCTTCAAAGAATTATTTCTTGGCATTTGTAACTAGGAGTATTTTCTCGCAGCTTGTCTCCTAGGATTAAAGTGCGTAAAGGCTGAAAACCGGGCCAAGAAATGGGTTAAAAATAGCACTAAAACAAACCACAAGAGCATGCTTGTATGTTGCCAAGACTAATCAAGCATCTTGTGCCCAACTACTTGATGAATCCCCAAAATGGGAAATTCCTCCAAAAAGATCCGAAATATCGCCGTAATTAATTTTCGCTCTACGCACTGATTTCCCATGGATAGTGCCACCGCAGCCACACTCGAACCACTCCATAGCAGCCTTTGAGGTATGCATATGCACTAGAAATGGTCGCCATAGCCACCAAAGAAGGCCCAAGACCGGAGACGCCATAGCCATAGATACTTATGCTTTCTCAATAACAATCAACTTCGATATAACGGAATTGTTATGGCAAACTTAACTCCTCCCCGGTTTGGATTACAACAAAAAATCCGCTCGACCCCATTTGCAAGCCATGTTTCGTGCCCTAAAATGCTATCCACGAGACTTGCATGTTCACCCCTAAAATAAAAAGAGGGCTTTTGTTGTGAGCCGTTGGATGTTGGACCATTGAAAAAAAAAGCTAAATCAACGACTAAGAAATGGTGCACTCTAGATGTACGCATTAGTACATCTATTTGAATACGCCATGAAATCTTAGGAAAACCTTTGTGAAAACGCACAAAAACACAAAGAAAAACCCCAATTATTATTATGCTACATATTCCAGCATATACCTAGGATATGCCACAAACCCCACATAAGCAAGGGTTTGCCCCGGGCAAAACCCAAAAAAAAAAAAAAAAAAAGGGGAATTAATATTTTTTTCATATTTTTAGGCATCTAATTTTTAGTTGTACACATCAAAGTTCAATATCAACAGTTTATCTATCTCAAGCTTATACATGCAAGCGAATGAAGAAAATTGTTATAGACAAGCATAATGGTCACATGCAAGCGAATGAAGAAAATTGTTATAGACAAGCATAATGGTAGTTGTTAGTTTATCTATCTCAAGCTTATAGATGCAAGCTAATGAAGAAAATTGTTATAGACAACTTGTTTGTAGTATGTGAGAAATGTGAGAAATCATAAATTAAATTCGATGGTCGAAAGCATCCAACTTTGGACTAATATTTGTCTTGTATGCTTTTAAATAGTAAGATTAAACCATCTTACCCCATATTATCTTTAATTTGTTCAAAAGAGCAAAGACGGAAATGGTAAGTTACATTTTTATTTGAATGAAAAAAGTCGCAAATGCAACGTTCCATCACCTAAAAATACGCAATGCTGGTCTTTGTACATATTTTGCTCAACAATCTTTATCTCCAAATTTTCTTAAACAGAGGCAATTTGATGCAATCTTCAAATTTAATTGCACATCAAAACGCCAAAAATCAATGGTAGATTATTGATTACATGCTGTTGCCCTTTGTTTGTTCTTTTTCTCGCACCAAAGGAATTAATTCGATCTTAAAGAAACAAAGCATTGCACGCTGTTAATAGAACACTCGCGATCTCTTCCAACATGCATAGATTATTACTTCTATGGTCGCACCAAAGAATGACTATCTTGGAAGAATGAAGTCTCCATCCAATATGACCTCCAATATAGATCATCTCTGCTATAATTGATTTGCCCTAGCTAAAAATATGCACAGGGTGCAAAGATTATCTTTAAGCATTGTAGAAAAACAGAAAACAAAAGGTCCCTTCTATAAGAAAATACCATAAATTAAGAGCCGTATTTTTATTTTTAGCACTATATATGTGCGCATGCATCCGTCTACCAAATGTTCACCATGTCGATTTACAAAATAAAACCCGATTCTCATTGGTAATCAGATTATTTTCCAAATAATCTAATGCATAGCCAATCAATGAATTCATCAATGAGGATAAATAAAAGAAAGAAGGAACGCCTGAGATCAAATACAAAAGAACAGAGAATAAAATGAGCTCACCTTTTCCGGGTCGCGGCAACCATCATCCTAAGCTACCATACTGAATATCCTTAGTATCATGCAAGGTTGGCATTCCATACTGCTTCTGCAAAAAGAATAGTTAAGTTGCATCAACATCTTATTTCTTTCATGCATCCTTTCTAAAATGGTTGGGCTGTTCACATGTTACCTAAGAAGAGCTTGTGCACCTAGAGCCGCCTCCAAGCAAATATTCTAGCTTCGATGACAACATGTGTCATCTATGGTAACACTTTAGCGAATGAAAAAAGTAATCCTGAAAAGGGCATTTTGTTCTATTTCTTGATTTCTCATAAAAAAAAAATCAAGTTGCTTGAGAATAAGGAGAGTATACTTAATATGGTCCCGCAAGATATCGAGTAGGAAGGTAATTATGCTTGAATCTTAAGTAGATGCTTCCAGCCTATATAAACAAAATAGATTAGCCAAGACTTAGAAGCCGCAAAAAGAGAGCTCAATATTAGCAAACTCGCCATTTCAAATATCCAGATATCGCTCAGAATCTACATGAATTTTGAAGCTATATTTGGAGGATTATAGTCAAAATGCATCAACCAAAAGCTCAAAAGCCCAATTGTAAATGCACCTCAAAGATACATTCTTGAAATGAGACATGTATGTAACATGTAGGACCAGCTCTTTATATTGTTGAAATCATTACACGGATTCCTCTGTAAAGCGCGGATGATGCATGAATGAGCAAAAAATCTTGAGAAGGGCAAAGAATCCTAATAGCTTTTAAGAGTCGCCTAACCATATGGATTCCTTCTACGACCGTGGACACGGATAAACTCCCCCTTCAAGCTTCAAGAATCAAGCACACACACACATACACCGCGGTAATGCCCTTACATTTAGAGAACTTTTATAAGTTTAGGTTGTTTGGATTTTCGAAGTCTATCCATCCTAAAAGGCTCGTGTTGCGCACCTAAGCTCGCGATCAACCGTATGATCTGAATAACACATGATTACATGGCTTGAACTTGTTACGTAACAAAGCATAAAAGTGAATCGCTGGATCTGAAAAACTTTACACACACCTTTGAAATGCAAAGACCATCGTTGTAGCTTCTATCGGATCCCCGCGGTCCCACAATATAAGCATGCACATTTTGGGCGCTCACATTTAGCCGATCCGCAATCAAAAAATCGAAATCTTGATGAATCCAAATTAGTTCCGCCTCCAATTACCCCCCGCTTTTGAAGGAAACCCTTAAACTTTCCACGAAATTTGGGTCGCCAGATCCAATTGCATTTGGGCTATGGCTAACAAGCTCTGTATGATAAATTTGTAGAGGGTAATATTCCGCCTCCAAGAGAAAGCCCGAAAGCCTCTCGCCGAAGCTCCGGCAAGAATAATGCAATCTTAATGCCGATGGCCTCCATGCATCCTAACTTCCGGTTACCTAAGATGCACCAGAAACACCGGCAAAGGGATGACCGAAAGCATTTACAAACTTCTAAAGCTTAGGTTTTTAGTAGCTTTTTGAGATATTCTAGGTATATGCTAGCATATACCATGAATATGCCAAAAACTCACATAAACAAGGGATTGCCCCCCTAGGGGCAACCCAAAAAAATGAGGTCTTGGCCGGGCACATATGTGATTCCACCCTTAATGGCGATAAAATAAGGTTGAAACCAGGGTGAGTATTTGATGCAAAAAGAAATGTCATGTTGGCATTATCCTAAAATTATAATATCCTAGGGTTTATCAGGCCCTAAACCCTCGCGAAGAGCTTTGCTGATATACCAGGGATAGTCGCCTCCATTCTCCTCCTCCATCTCGACATGCCTGCTCTTGTTAATTGCCTCATTGGTCAGGTACAACAATCTTGTTGAAATCAGGTTCTGGTCGTTCCTCCTTAGCTTTTCTGCCTCTCTACATCTTCCTCTTCGAATGCTTGCTTCATTGCAGCACTCTATCCTTGGGCGGACCTTGGACATGAGAATATGGCGTTTAACACGTCATGCCATTTCGGCTTCAAGGCTCATTTCTCGTCCTCCGATAGCATGCGCTACTAAGGTCAGAAATGAATGATTTTCTTTGTCATTTTATTTTGTTTCGATTGTCATTTTACCCTCTCAAGCTGTCTCATTGAAAACTATAGTGGGTTTTTGCCAGACTATTCGGAAATCTATCTCAGGCTTATCATATGGAGATTCGTTTAGGTATTGAATTTATAGATGTTTTAGTTTAGCTTTATCACATCATGTGAACTGAACTCATTTTGTGCATAATTATTAGGACTATTGAGGATTTGAACAGACAAAGCTGGTTGTTTGATGCACTCAAGAGTGCAGAGGTTATGCAACAGCAGGGAGTTGCAATAACCAGAGACCATTGCCAACGCCTGCTGAGAGAATGCGTGAGAAGGCCAAATTTAGAATGTGTGAGGAGAATTCAAGGCCTTATGGCTCGTAGTGGACTTGATATCGTTGAACAACTTGTTAACCTTGTGATTCACATACTCATCTCTTGTGGACAATTGGAGGAAGCAGAACAAGCATTCCGTAAGATCCCAAAGCCCACTGAATATGCCTGGAATGCAATTGTCACAGGTTATGCTAGACTTGAACCAGGCGAGCCAGCCATTGCCTGGTACAACAAAATGGCGCAAGTAGGCACCAAGCCTTGCTATGTTTATCTTAGGGTCTTGCAGGCATGCAGTGCAACATCAAATCTTACACAAGGGAGGCTTATCCATAGGGAGGTTGTCAATGCTGGTCTTGAACAAGATCTTTTTGTGGGAAGTAGTCTTGTAGACATGTATTGCAAATGTGGAAGCATCGAGGAGGCAATCTAAAAGTGTTTGATGAATTGAAGGATCGAAATATGGTGGCATGGGGTTCAATAATTGCTGCATATGCCGAGAACGATGAAGGGCTCCTGGCATTAGATATTTATCAAAACATGTTGCATGAGGGAGTAAAGCCGGATAAGGTTTTATTTTCCAGCATTTTGAAAGCATGTGGCAATGTTGGGGCCATAAGACGGGCCGCCGCGATCCAAGAGCAAATCAGAGAGACTAATATGCAGCCAGATGCCTATGTGTGGAATGCAGTGTTTGACATGTATGGTAAGTGTGGGAGCATCGAGGAGGCACATAGAAAGTATTTAATACTCTGCCAAGCAAAGACATAGTATCATGGAATGTAATGATGTTATCCTATATTGAATGTGGCAACATCAAAATGGCTTTGCAGTGTTGGAATGACATTTATCAAGAAGCACTTAAGCCAGATGGTGTCATTAAGCCAAATGATGGCACATTTACTGTTGTGCTTATTGCATGTTGCAATGCAGGTCTAGTTGACGAGGGTACCAAATATTTCAAATCTATGACAGAAGAGTTTGGTGTATTGCCTAATGCATCTCATTATTTTTACATGGTGGAGCTCCTTGGCAGTGCAGGCCTTTTGAAGGAGGCAGAGGAATTACTTCTGAATGTGAAAGCTAAGGAGTCAGAGAATTTACTTCAGAATGTTAAAACTGATGCTGCTATGTGGACATCTTTGCTTGCAGCGTGCAGGAGATACAACAACATGGAGATTGGAAGGCTGTTTTGATCAAATTGTGCAGTTAGATCCACAGCATGCAGCGGGTTACGCCCTCATGTCAAATATGTATTCGATGCCCAGATGTTCAATGATGCTGCATATATTCAAGACCTTAAGCTGAAAAACAATGCAGTGAAGCATAGGAGAGGAAAAGCATGGGTTGATGTTAGCAGCCAGATCCAAGATGTCATTGCCAGAGATAAAAGCCGGCCACTGAACAAGGAAATGTAGGACATATTGAGGAACTTGAGTAATCGTTTGAGACAAATAGATCCAACAGCGGATCTAGGAGCAGATCAAGAAGAAGATGTTCTATGTGGGCACCCGAAGTACTTGCTGTAGCTTATGCTCTTGCTAGAGGACCAGTAGGTAACATTATCAGGGTTATTAAGAACATCAAAATGTGCCTGAACTGTCATAATACAATTAAAATGATCTCTAAGGTAGAACGGCGGGAGATTATTGTTAGGGCTGACCACTGCATGCATCACTTTAAGAATGGAATGTGCTGTTGTGCAAATTATCATTGGTAACTGCGCACGTTTTAAACGTCTGTGCATCCATAAGGTGATTATCCACATATCAAATGCGCACAGCCTTAAATCTTTGCCAAGTCATAGAAGTTATGAGTTTAATCTTTGACAAATCATAAATGTCATAAAGTGCAGTTTTTTGTTTTTGTGGGTTACTTATCTTTGCAAAAGGTGTCTGTGATTATGCTGAACCACATTTTTTGTGCGCCTCATGGCATCATTGACGAGCAAAGTAAGAGCTGGCCATTTCTGCTATACTATGCAAAAGCATATGCATGTTGAAACATATGGTTCCAGATATTACATGTGAACAGGTTTCTATAAGTATAGCGCTAGTTATCGTTATTTCACATCTTTATGGGTTTTATTCCACGCTTTATTATTGAGCCATTGATCCGTGGGATATTCCTAGTATTGTGCCGGATCAATGGCCATTAACATTTTGACCCCAAAATAAAAACCACTTCCTATGGTGTCTATCGAACACATGGTTGAAGCACAACAAAAAAAGCAAAATAAAAAGCCAATCATCATCATGGCGAATGAAACAAAGCAAGCAGAAGCCCCAATGCTTGGCATCGACCATCGAGGGCAAAGCTTGGCATCGACCATCGCGGACTGAATCCTGGGCAGGAGTCCGGAATGAATTCTCTGCCAGTGCCCTGTGCCAAAGAAACAAACAACCTTGTGTCAAAGAAACAAAGAACCCTGTGCAGGAAAACCATGTTCGAAACAAAGGAACCATGGCCGGGGGATTTCAACCTGCAGGTCGATTCTTGCAACAAACCTTCGGGAAAAAATTCGAAATGGAGATGATGCTCAAGCCCGTCAAAGTGTGAATTAACCCAATGGACTGGTATAATAAGACAAAGCTGAATTCTTCAAAGCCACAATAACACAGGCAAGGATTAAAACTTAGGAATAATCTTATAAAACAGCTCAACACTTCAGCAAGGTTACACTGTTTCCACAACAGAATATGAAGCAGTCGTTATCCGCCCAACCACATCCACGGCTCAAGGCAATTTCCCAGGGACTTAGAAAGGAAAGACTGATCACAGCTATTCTTCCCCCAGCATGTGACCCATCAGATCAGCAACAGAGATTTGGGTTAGCTCCAGCGGCCAAGCAGGGGAGTAAAAGACGTCAGATCTGCTTGCAACACTCAGAAGATAGTGCAGCGATGAAAATCGGGCCTGTAGATGTCGGATTGTGCAGCCGGATTCTCCCCTTCCTTCAAGCTGGCCGATGTTATTAGTATCTGTGCTGACCTTTTCCTATCAGCAAAAAGGCATCTGCGATTCCTTCTTCATGGTCGAAATAGCTCGACCTTACAGATACCTCCCTGGAAGCTCGCTGGGATCGCTTGGCACCCCGCCGAAAAAAGAAAGCAGCGTGCAATCTCATCCGTGGCCTAAAAATTTGGCTGTGGAAAAATCTTAAAATAGCTTTTCTTTCAACCATTACAAAAACATCCATGAAAAAGGGGAGTTGCAAAGCACCCAAAATAGCAATAACCATCCAAGCTCCTCCCACATGGCAAATTATACCATTTTTTATACAATACGATACCGAAATCATAGTCCCCACCATTGCCAGAAAACCCTCTCCAAATACAAAACGAATTGGGCAAACTATATAGTACCTTGGGATCGCTGATGGATAGAGAGAAAGCGCGTTCTTGAATTAAGTGATAGTAATGTCAAAGGTCTGATCTTTTGGGTTAAATTAGAAAAGAAACAACGTGTTTCATATGAAGCATAGAGGGGTGCACGAATGCAGCAGAAAAAAAACAAAGGTACAAAAGTGCCAATCCATGGGTGTATGCTGCCATAAATCTTTTCTTGCCAGAGTTTATAAGGGTCTTTCTATGGTTTGAGTTTGTAGTTCGACTAAAAAGAAAAATATTGGCAATTGAATGATATATGGAACATGACCATGCTGAGGTTTGCGAGCAGGAGTGGTGGCTTTGATCTAGCATTTGGTGAGAATCCTAGACGAACTTAGAGGTGACTCAACTTCAAGCATGAGAATCCTAGACCTTGATTAGTCTAGGTATTGACTAAATCATAAAACTTTTAAGTTAAGGCTGAGATTCCACTGGCGGACGTTATGTAACGGGCCCATGGTAGATCGCTCGAGTATTCGATCCTTGAATGTGCATGTGGGGCGTTCCCGAGACACCGGCATAAATGGGTAGAAGCGACTACTCATAAACGTCTAGACGGTTTTGCCCAGTTGGTTAAGGGCATGTCCGTTAGGAACGTTATAGTTGGTATTAGAGAAGGTCTCGAGTTCAACTCTCCATGGGTGCCTATATGCATGGGTAATTTGCAAAGACTTGGTAATCATTGTGACATGGTATGACATAGACATGGTATAGCCCTCGAGAACGAGCATAGTTCTAATGGGAGAGACTATAACGGGCCCATGGTAGACCACTCGAGTATTGATCCTTGAATGTGCTTGGGCGTTCAGACACCGCGCATAAATGGGTAGAAGCGACTACTCATAAAGGTCTAGACGGTTTTGGGGATTGGTTAAGGGCATGTCGGTAGGAACGCGTTACACGTTAATGCCCGGCATTTAGCGGCAAGCCAATCAAATGAACAGGTTTGCAAAGACTTGGTAATCATTGTGACATGGTATGACATAGACATGGTATAGCCTTGGATGCTTTCGAGGGCGAGCATAGTTCTAATGGGGAGATCAGAACGCTTGGGCCCATGGTAGACCACTCGAGTATTCGATCCTTGAATGTGCGGGGCGTTCCCGAGACACCGGCATAAATGGGTAGAAACGACTACTCATAAAGGTCTAGACGGTTTTGCCCAGTTGGTTAAGGGCATGTCGGTTAGGAATGTTACACGTTAATGCCTGGCATTTAGCAGCAAGCCAATCAAATGAACAGATTGCAATCTTCCGGAGTTGCACTGTGATTCCACTAACAGGCAATTTAGGTTTGAGAAGATGATGTGGAGCATCCCAGGCGCAGGCTAGGGGCGAGATAATTGCGGATTCTTGTCAAGGAATTGTCCCCGACAATTTGGTAGGAAGGAACTGCCGGCATCAAGATCTTTATACGCACTCCTCATCTCCGACGGATCTCCACGATTTAGTTTCAGCCCACGGGAATTGTTGCAGTGGAATCAACGCAGCGACAACTTAGGTCTTTTTAATAGAGGCAGTTTTGGTGAAACAGAGAACTGCCCCTTCCCGCAGTGGAATCTCACCCTAAGAGCTAGAGATTTCTATACGCGACTTAAGGCTCCATATTCGCGTATTTTAGCTTCTATGCCATGCGGAACTATTACTTGAGCTATCAGGTTATCTAGATCCTAAGATCATTGCATCATCTTATATCCACTCAAGTTGTATACCTAAGCATTAGCAATGGTGAGCCTTGAATTTTTGTCCATTTCCATTCCATGATTATAGCTAATAACTTTGTTTATACCTAATATCTCTATCCCCAGCATGGCTAGTCGCAATCTAAGAACTAAGGACGTATATTGTCGACCTGAGGAAGCATAGTTAGAAATACAAGAAATTTATCGCGGCAAACATTTCTTTTGTTCAACTTGTTTTTTAGTTTGAACTATGATTATGCTGAGGAAGTTCTAGTGTCAAAGATGCCGCTAGTTTGAGAGATTGTTCTGTTGTAGCCTTGATTTGGATCTTTGAATTCTATTTGAGTCATGCATTCTACGCAAAAATGGTAGACTATGGATTTATTGTTTCGCTAGCTAGGAACTATTGCTTCCTAGAGGTGGGTTATTAAGCTCCTCCAGGACGAGGGAGAAGCCATGTACATGATAGCAAGAAGAGAATTAAAGCATTGAGATACCATGGTAGCAAAAGACATTAGCCTTTAGACAATGTGTACCATTGGATAAGTGAATTAAAAAGAAAAAAAATGATTAGAAACCTTCAATAAATTGGTTAAAAAAAAGCAAGAGCCACCAAAAGATTAAAAAAAGAGGGGATACAGCCCAGAATCCGGCATCCCGAAAAAGTATTATAGCATAGGCAACTCTTCGAGAGTTGCGAGCCTTACCATAAAGTCTGAAATTGGTGTCCTTACAGGGCCAAATATCATATTTACTGGGTGATTTAAACGACTTGCAAAGTTTAGCTATAGATTTGGGAATGAATATGAAGCAAGCGAGCTTAAGTCGGACAAACCTAGATGGATTTCTAATCCAGAGCCCTTCATATTAGACACTCCATAATACTGTCTGGACCTAAAAATAAAACCATAATCTCCATCGAAAATTCGTCTATGCGCACAGATCTATGGGCTTCACTACTTGAATTTAGACTCGGCAATGCTTTTGGCCACAGCTTGAAACTTTGAATGAAGCTTTCTGCTGGATTAGGCATATCAACAGAGGGTTAAACGGGCATATGGATTCATGGCAGTTTTTCATAGCCCCTCAGCCATAAATCAGTTTTTCATAAGTTAAGGCTCACAGTATAAGACACAGAAGAACTAAGGCAGCGATTCGAGATGCTATGGCCATCGGAAGCATTAGATAGGCTCTGCTGCATAAGCATCAAAGTGGGGCACAGGTGGTTGCTTTGACGGCATGCCTGAGATACGAACATTTATTCTGGGCAGCAAGCTCTCAGGAAGAGGCACGATAGGTACGGGAGAAGAAGAAACATGAGCTGAACCAGAAAAGAAAGACCAGATACTTAGAATGGGTTGACCATGGCTGCGGATCTAGCATGTTGCATGGAAAAAACGATGGTCGGATCCAGTAACAGAAGCCCATCTGATTGCCTCTGTATCTGGTAGCGATGTTTGGATCTGGCGATTGCTTGGCTTGCTGGAGGAGCCCATCTGATCTGTGGCACAGTTGTTGCGATTGGATATGGAAAATTGGAGCAAATATGACTTCAATGTGAATCGTTCATGAGACCAAGCACATTTTAGAAATGTTTGATCTAATTCTTCTAACATAAGCGGCCAGATCTTTGCCTTCTTCTTTGCCGGATGTACAAGATTTACACAGGTGTCATGCTCACTGCCCCAATTTTGAGAAGCAAGGCCACTGCTTTTGCGAGAAGAAGGAATCTTGCCACCAATAATTATGTATGTTAGATATATGAATGTCGCCACATAACCAATTTATTAGAGTGTTGAAGCCTACTTGCTAGGTTATTTTTTAAGGATACAAGAAATTTATCGGCGCCAAGGTTGCCCCGAACATTTCTCTTCATCGAGTTGGTGTCATTTCAAGGTGAAATTTCTTGACTAAATAACCTATTGATTAGTCAAGTTAATGCCAGTCTAATAGTAATAGGCAAGAATATTTAAACCCCTGAAATAAGTTTCTTTGAATGGGATGGTAATTTTAGAAACTATGCCCCTTAAACCGAATATTATCTAGTTCAAGAACTTGCGACAAAGCCTCAGCCTTCTAGTTGAACACACAAATATGAAAGTAAACAATCATGTGCTACCCAATATTGTTCTTCTCAAGCCAAATGAAGATAAAAGCAAAAGCTCATCATAAATGCTATGAATGTTAGGCCTATCACTGATTCAACACCCCTCTAGAGCCAATATGTTGAAAACCGTCATTCAATCTAGAATTTCAGCATTAGTAACGAACATGATGTTCAAATTATGGCATTATTTTGTAGAAATTTAAAAATACATAATTTGTGCTCCAATTTTTGGCGGAGCAGCGGTTTCCTAATCCGACATCCCTGTTCTAACCAGAGTTATTTTTGCTTGTCGACCATGCCGCCATGGCCAGAAGATTGATAGTCTTTGCAAAAGAGGAGCAGCTATGGCGTCAGCCAGAGTTCCAACTTTCAAAGGAGGCAAAAAGACAGTGCTAATGGGAAAGCGATTGACAGTGCTAATGAAGCACCTGACATGCTCAGAAATTAGAAGAGGAGGTGCGATTTCTAAAACTTTGGTAAACTTTTGTGATTCTAATTTAAAGGTATGCTACAATAAAGCAGAGGGTGCGACTCATAACTCGGGGGGAGGGGGGGTTTGAGGGGCTTCTGGAAGCTATGTTTTCAAGCTTTTCTTGGATATAATGTGTTGCTGTAGAGCTTTTAGTTCCTCTAGTGCCGACTTTAGCAGAGTTTAGCATCCGATATAAGCCGAGTTTAGGATCTGATATATGTTCTTTTTGCATGCTTTTGAAAGGTTCTTGAAATTTTTAACATATATAACATATTAATAATAAGGGAAAATTGTCAAAATACCCCAATAGTTTGGGGTGTTTAGAAAAATGCCCCTAATTTTTTCATAATTGTGAAAATGCCCTTCTATGGCCTGTTCATGATCGATTTTTTTTTTTTTTTTTTTTTTTTTTTTTTTTATATGCAGGCAGCTTGTGGGAAGCTCTTAACTAGCATTTCTTCTAGCATTGTTCCTAGTGTGCATGCTACTAGTTGGCTAAGTGTTAAGCTTCTTCTAGCGGCAATATACCTTTGATTCAAATTGGTGCCATGACCTTAGGGTGAAGCTAATTTGCTTTGATAATATCACAGTTCGGAAGTTCCTAGAATAGGACTTATTATTGGAATTCATTGATTTCAATTTAATATTGGAATTCATGTTATTTACATTTGCTTAGATTTTTTCCCATATACACACTCTTACCTTTTTCCTTGGCCGAAATTTGGCTTTCTTCTTCTTTGCCCTTTGTGAATGGCGGAGGCTATTGGCCGAGTAACCTAGGCAAGGATCTGCTAGGTTCTGCCTAACGTTTTTGGCTGACGAGATTGTGCGCGGGCCTTTTTTTTTAGGGCTCTCTCTACATACATGAAGGGATTTTCCCTAACAGACTCTAGGTTTTGGAGGACGGATTTCCCTAACAGACTTCGGATCATTTTCTAAATGAAGGCTGTCGGCCGCCCCGATCTTTGGCATTTTGCATGCACGTAGGGCATTTGTGCGGAAGATGGCATGAGCGATAGAAAGTTGTGGCAAAAGTGGCAAGCGAGCTTTTGTACCTAATGAAATTATCGGGAGTCCCATAGACAAGGATATGGTGAAGCTTCCAATCTGTTTCTGAACCACAAAATATAGATCACCGACTTTGCGAGAAAACCAGGTATTTACGTGATTTTAAATAATAATGATGCTTATCCGAGCTAAAGATCCGTCGTTTCATATGCTAAGGGTTTTTACATGCATTCCATTCTCAAATCTTATGTGTAAAGCAGCTTAAAAATGTGTAAGTTTACATTCTTTTGGTGAATATATGTCTATGAACAAGAGCAAATTGTCGCTAAGAGATTTCTAAACGAAATTTATCCACATACTTCAAGAGGAAAATCCATTTGGTATATTTTAGATATCCCTTTGTCCTTTTACATGCCCGGGGATACATCGGGCTTATTCTTAAATCTTATCGCATTTCCGTTATATAGGCATAGGATGTGCCCTGTCATGTATCATAATGATTCCATCTGCCTTAGTGTAGACATTTATATTTACCCTAAATATGCTTATGCAAACAGATCTGAGCTGGTTACTAAGGTATTGCATACATAGACATAGTTGATAACTGTGTGCTTTCTTAACACTTTAACATCCGGTTGGACCGTTTTTATGAAAGACATGGACATGGCGGTAATTTTTGAAACATTTTTAATCTTGCATTTGCTCTTCTAAGTCCCTAATGGAAAGATATTCCTCGATATCTACGAGGTTCTTGCCTACGGGTCCTCAACAGATCGAGGTTCTTGCCTAAGTGTCCCGATGTCCTTATTTGAACCGTGGGGTTTTTAAGGATTGTTTGCATTATGTTTACGGCCATCTATGCTAATAAAATGTGTTAGCTCTTTCTTTTTGCATAAACTAGAGTGATTTCTTTCCACGTTCATTTTGTTCTTTTGGGCAAAAGATCTACATTAGGTGATCGGTTGACAACCGAGAAGCCTAAGGTACCTTTTTGGCCCCTTGCATTTTACCAGTCTATGGCTAATAATGTATTGGTTGGTCGCAGTGCACGGGCTTCTCCTCTTAATGTATTTCTTTTGTCCGATTTGTATCAGGTGATTTGGGAAGTTGAAGTGACCAAGATCAAAGTTGGAATTTGGTTGAAAATGGAGACATTATTATGGAAGTTAAGGCTAAAAGTGTGATCTCGGGCTTTATCTCATGCTGATTGCTTGTTCTTTCTTTCACAATCCCAAGGTACTCTCACAGAGGGTTTTTTCATGGAATTATACATAATTTTCGAGGATACTAAGTTATGTTAATAAGCTCGGGACGTTAAACATTAAAATACCTTTTTGCATGATAATATGCTACTCGTGGTAACTGGTTCTACCAACCAGGCCAATGTATCTTATTTTTATACATGCTAGAGGAATCATATGTGCTATATCTACTCGGGTGCAAAGTAAGTTTTTGAGATGTTTTTATGGTTCTAGTTGTGGTAATCGAATCACCTCCTTATTTATGAGAACGGATATCTGTTATGGTGAACCCTTAATACTAAAAATCTTGTTACCACTACTTATCTTTCATTTCCAAATAGGAATGTTGCAACGTTCTTAATGATATGCAAGTTCCAATGGTTTTTGAAAAAAAACAATGATCATACGATGGATCCTACGTGGCTTTAAGGAAGATGCCTCAAACTGAATTTATATTGTATAATATCTGTGTAACAAAACAGAACTTAATTCTAAAAGTCTTTCCTTTTGAATTAGGCAGTTAAGGCTTTTACATTATTATGAAACTTGAAGGCATTTCACTTTTCTGAAGGGAAGTTTGATTGTATGGTCTATGTAAATATCATGGTGGTCATTGCCGATAGGGTATATTGGTTTATGGCTATCCAAATTATTAACGATTGTTAAGACTCTTTGGAACCCGAGAATTACATGGGTAACTTGCATGTGGTTCCCTTTGGAATTATTGGATATTGATTAAATTGGGCGAGAAGACCTTGACTTTTCTCGAAATGCTAAGGTATGATATCATTGAACATTGTCTATTGGATTCAATCCTTAGGGATACGATTAGGAATCTAGACTAGACTATAGACTATTGTTATATGAGAACATTAATGCTGGATACCAGGAAAGGATGGTACCATCTAGGACTTAACAGTTCTTGTATGGCCAGATAAGACAGTGGCGAGGATTGACCAATGCTGATGTTTGTGCTAGTATAGACTAGTTCAAGCCGGTTTTTTCATGACACTTCGTGCATTGGTCTTACAGGTCTTTGCCAAACTTTCTTGGTAGGGCTTTTAGCAGGTGCTCTTTTATAATTTGAGTTCTTGTTGTGCTCTATTTACTTAAATGCTCACTTTGATTATCTCATGTGGCACTTGTGAATGCAGGCCGTATTTGTTAATCAAGTAGAGCCAAAGTTCAAGATGATCATTCCTACTTGGATTGGAATGCTGAACTAATGAGCTAGGAGTATGATAAAATTGGGGGCCCTGATGTATGGACCATATTGTGATGTCAAAGCATTTGAGTTATTTCTGGATAAAGAATGGCAGAATAAGACTCGAAGGTAATGTTTGATTAAGTTTATGATTGGAACCAACTTGAGTATTGGTGGTTTGAGGAAATTCAAATACTCAAAATACATTATATGGCATCACTGCCAAAATTGCCACTCGGCTTAAAGTCATATTGTTATTCTAGTTGATAACAACTTGGAAGTTCCATTAAATATTATGGACGTATCATTTGGCATCAATGCCAGAATTGCCACTTGCCCCTTTGTCTCGCATAGCCACTTGGCTTATGTTCATGTTGTCTAATGATAGGTTCTTTTGCTGGAATTCAGTTTGATTCCAGGGAGCTTATGCAAGTTCTCAACTACTACTTCTGAATTTGAGGTAAAATTACTTCCATTCTAAGTTTATTTCCAGTTGGCAGCTAGTCTAGCATAGGGTGTGGCATGGCTCCTGCTGTAAGTAGGGGTCTCACACCCCTATATTCTATATGTCTTGGGGACAGTCATCATGCCCCACTCTACGGTTGGAGGTAGGGTTTTTTTATATAAAAACTTGTGGGAAGCTCTTAACTAGCATTTCTTCTAGCATTGTTCCTAGTGTGCATGCTACTAGTTGGCTAAGTGTTAAGCTTCTTCTAGCGGCAATATACCTTTGATTCAAATTGGTGCCATGACCTTAGGGTGAAGCTAATTTGCTTTGATAATATCACAGTTCGGAAGTTCCTAGAATAGGACTTATTATTGGAATTCATTGATTTCAATTTAATATTGGAATTCATGTTATTTACATTTGCTTAGATTTTTCCCATATACACACTCTTACCTTTTTCCTTGGCCGAAATTTGGCTTTCTTCTTCTTGCCCTTTGTGAATGGCGGAGGCTATTGGCCGAGTAACCTAGGCAAGGATCTGCTAGGTTCTGCCCAACGTTTTTGGCTGACAGGATTGTGCAGGCCTTTTTTTTCCGGGCTCTCTCTACATACATGAAGGGATTTTCCCTAACAGACTCTAGGTTTTGGAGGACGGATTTCCCTAACAGACTCAGATCATTTTCTAAATGAAGGCTGTCAGGCCGCCCCTGATGCTGGCATTTTGCATGCACGTAGGGCATTTGTCTGGAAGATGGCATGAGCAGTATAGAAAGTTGTGGCAAAAGTGGCAAGCAGAGCTTTTGTACCTAATGAAATTATCAGGAGTCCCATAGACAAGGATATGGTGAAGCTTCCAATCTGTTCCTGAACCACAAAATATAGATGCCGACTTTGCAGAAAACCAGGTATTTCTGTGATTTTAAATAATAATGATGCTTATCTGAGCTAAAGATCCGTCGTTTCATATGCTAAGGGTTTTTACATGCATTCCATTCTCAAATCTTATGTGTAAAGCAGCTTAAAAATGTGTAAGTTTACATTCTTTTGGCTGAATATATGTCTATGAACAAGAGCAAATTGCTGCTAAGATATTTCTAAACGAAATTTATCCACATACTTCAAGAGGAAAATCCATTTGGTATATTTTAGATATCCCTTTGTCCTTTTACATGCCCAGGGATACATCAGGCTTATTCTTAAATCTTATCGCATTTCCGTTATATAGGCATAGGATGTGCCTGTCATGTATCATAATGATTCCATCTGCCTTAGTGTAGACATTTATATTTACCCTAAATATGCTTATGCAAACAGATCTGAGCTGGTTACTAAGGTATTGCATACATAGACATAGTTGATAACTGTGTGCTTTCTTAACACTTTAACATCCAGTTGGACCGTTTTTATGAAAGACATGGACATGGCAGTAATTTTTGAAACATTTTTAATCTTGCATTTGCTCTTCTAAGTCCCTAATGGAAAGATATTCCTGATATCTACTGAGGTTCTTGCCTCTGGTCCTCAACAGATCTGAGGTTCTTGCCTAAGTGTCCTGATGTCCTTATTTCAGAACCGTGGGTTTTTTTAAGGATTGTTTGCATTATGTTTACGGCCATCTATGCTAATAAAATGTGTTAGCTCTTTCTTTTTTGCATAAACTAGAGTGATTTCTTTCCACGTTCATTTGTTCTTTTGGGCAAAAGATCTACATTAGGTGATCGGTTGACAACCGAGAAGCCTAAGGTACCTTTTGGCCCCTTGCATTTTACCCAGTCTATGGCTAATAATGTATTGGTTGGCTGCAGGTACGGGCTTCTCCTCTTAATGTATTTCTTTTGTCCGATTTGTATCAGGTGAGCTGGGAAGTTGACAGTGACCAAGATCAAAGTTGGAATTTGGTTGAAAATGGAGACATTATTATGGAAGTTAAGGCTAAAAGTGTGATCTCAGGCTTTATCTCATGCTGATTGCTTGTTCTTTCTTTCACAATCCCAAGGTACTCTGCTACAGAGGGTTTTTTCATGGAATTATACATAATTTTCGAGGATACTAAGTTATGTTAATAAGCCGCTCAGGCGTTAAACATTAAAATACTGTTTTGCATGATAATATGCTACTTTCGGGTACTGGTTCTACCAACTGGGCCAATGTATCTTATTTTTACATATGCTAGATGAATCATATGTGCTATATCTACTGGCTGCAGTAAGTTTTTTGAGATGTTTTTAACTGTTTTAGATCTGGTACTGGAATCACCTCCTTATTTATGAGAACGGATATCTGTTATGGTGAACCCTTAATACTAAAAATCTTGCTGTTACCACTACTTATCTTTCTGTTCCAAATAGGAATGTTGCAACGTTCTTAATGATATGCAAGTTCCACTGGTTTTTTGAGAAAAAAACAATGATCATACGTGGATCCTACGTGGCTTTAAGGAAGATGCCTCAAACTGAATTTATATTGTATAATATGCTGTAACAAAACAGAACTTAATTCTAAAAGTCTTTCCTTTTGAATTAGGCAGTTAAGGCTTTTACATTATTATGAAACTTGAAGGCATTTCACTTTCTGAAGGGAAGTTTGATTGTATGGTCTATGTAAATATCATGGTGGTCATTGCTGATAGGGTATATTGGTTTATGGCTATCCAAATTATTAACGATTGTTAAGACTCTTTGGAACCTGAGAATTACATGGGTAACTTGCATGTGGTTCCCTTTGGAATTATTGGATATTGATTAAATTGGGCAGAGAAGACCTTGACTTTTCTGGAAATGCTAAGGTATGATATCATTGAACATTGTCTATTGGATTCAATCCTTAGGGATACGATTAGGAATCTAGACTAGACTATAGACTATTGTTATATGAGAACATTAATGCTGGATACCAGGAAAGGATGGTACCATCTAGGACTTAACAGTTCTTGTATGGCCAGATAAGACAGCGGCGGGATTGACCAATGCTGATGTTTGTGCTAGTATAGACTAGTTCAAGCCGGTTTTTTTCATGACACTTCTGTGCATTGGTCTTACCAGTGCTGCCAAACTTTCTTGGTAGGGCTTTTAGCAGGTGCTCTTTTATAATTTGAGTTACTGTTGTGCTCTATTTACTTAAATGCTCACTTTGATTATCTCATGTGGCACTTGTGAATGCAGGCCGTATTTGTTAATCAAGTAGAGCCAAAGTTCAAGATGATCATTCCTACTTGGATTGGAATGCTGAACTAATGAGCTAGGAGTATGATAAAATTGGGGGCCCTGATGTATGGACCATATTGTGATGTCAAAGCATTTGAGTTATTTCTGGATAAAGAATGGCAGAATAAGACTCGAAGGTAATGTTTGATTAAGTTTATGATTGGAACCAACTTGAGTATTGGTGGTTTGAGGAAATTCAAATACTCAAAATACATTATATGGCATCACTGCCAAAATTGCCACTCGGCTTAAAGTCATATTGTTATTCTAGTTGATAACAACTTGGAAGTTCCATTAAATATTATGGACGTATCATTTGGCATCAATGCCAGAATTGCCACTTGCCCCTTTGTCTCGCATAGCCACTTGGCTTATGTTCATGTTGTCTAATGATAGGTTCTTTTGCTGGAATTCAGTTTGATTCCAGGGAGCTTATGCAAGTTCTCAACTACTACTTCTGAATTTGAGGTAAAATTACTTCCATTCTAAGTTTATTTCCAGTTGGCAGCTAGTCTAGCATAGGGTGTGGCATGGCTCCTGCTGTAAGTAGGGGTCTGCCACCCCTATATTCTATATGTGCAGGACAGTCATCATGCCCCACTCTACGGTTGGAGGTAGGGTTTTTTTTATATGCAGGCAGCTTGTGGGAAGCTCTTAACTAGCATTTCTTCTAGCATTGTTCCTAGTGTGCATGCTACTAGTTGGCTAAGTGTTAAGCTTCTTCTAGCGGCAATATACCTTTGATTCAAATTGGTGCCATGACCTTAGGGTGAAGCTAATTTGCTTTGATAATATCACAGTTCGGAAGTTCCTAGAATAGGACTTATTATTGGAATTCATTGATTTCAATTTAATATTGGAATTCATGTTATTTACATTTGCTTAGATTTTTTCCCATATACACACTCTTACCTTTTTCCTTGGCCGAAATTTGGCTTTCTTCTTCTTGCCCTTTGTGAATGGCGGAGGCTATTGGCCGAGTAACCTAGGCAAGGATCTGCTAGGTTCTGCCCAACGTTTTTGGCTGACAGGATTGTGCAGGCCTTTTTTTTCCGGGCTCTCTCTACATACATGAAGGGATTTTCCCTAACAGACTCTAGGTTTTGGAGGACGGATTTCCCTAACAGACTCAGATCATTTTCTAAATGAAGGCTGTCAGGCCGCCCCTGATGCTGGCATTTTGCATGCACGTAGGGCATTTGTCTGGAAGATGGCATGAGCAGTATAGAAAGTTGTGGCAAAAGTGGCAAGCAGAGCTTTTGTACCTAATGAAATTATCAGGAGTCCCATAGACAAGGATATGGTGAAGCTTCCAATCTGTTCCTGAACCACAAAATATAGATGCCGACTTTGCAGAAAACCAGGTATTTCTGTGATTTTAAATAATAATGATGCTTATCTGAGCTAAAGATCCGTCGTTTCATATGCTAAGGGTTTTTACATGCATTCCATTCTCAAATCTTATGTGTAAAGCAGCTTAAAAATGTGTAAGTTTACATTCTTTTGGCTGAATATATGTCTATGAACAAGAGCAAATTGCTGCTAAGAGATTTCTAAACGAAATTTATCCACATACTTCAAGAGGAAAATCCATTTGGTATATTTTAGATATCCCTTTGTCCTTTTACATGCCCAGGGATACATCAGGCTTATTCTTAAATCTTATCGCATTTCCGTTATATAGGCATAGGATGTGCCTGTCATGTATCATAATGATTCCATCTGCCTTAGTGTAGACATTTATATTTACCCTAAATATGCTTATGCAAACAGATCTGAGCTGGTTACTAAGGTATTGCATACATAGACATAGTTGATAACTGTGTGCTTTCTTAACACTTTAACATCCAGTTGGACCGTTTTTATGAAAGACATGGACATGGCAGTAATTTTTGAAACATTTTTAATCTTGCATTTGCTCTTCTAAGTCCCTAATGGAAAGATATTCCTGATATCTACTGAGGTTCTTGCCTACGGGTCCTCAACAGATCTGAGGTTCTTGCCTAAGTGTCCTGATGTCCTTATTTCAGAACCGTGGGGTTTTTTTTAAGGATTGTTTGCATTATGTTTACGGCCATCTATGCTAATAAAATGTGTTAGCTCTTTCTTTTTTGCATAAACTAGAGTGATTTCTTTCCACGTTCATTTGTTCTTTTGGGCAAAAGATCTACATTAGGTGATCGGTTGACAACCGAGAAGCCTAAGGTACCTTTTGGCCCTTGCATTTTTACCCAGTCTATGGCTAATAATGTATTGGTTGGCTGCAGGTACGGGCTTCTCCTCTTAATGTATTTCTTTTGTCCGATTTGTATCAGGTGAGCTGGGAAGTTGACAGTGACCAAGATCAAAGTTGGAATTTGGTTGAAAATGGAGACATTATTATGGAAGTTAAGGCTAAAAGTGTGATCTCAGGCTTTATCTCATGCTGATTGCTTGTTCTTTCTTTCACAATCCCAAGGTACTCTGCTACAGAGGGTTTTTTCATGGAATTATACATAATTTTCGAGGATACTAAGTTATGTTAATAAGCCGCTCAGACGTTAAACATTAAAATACTGTTTTTGCATGATAATATGCTACTCGGGGTACTGGTTCTACCAACCAGGCCAATGTATCTTATTTTTATACATGCTAGAGGAATCATATGTGCTATATCTACTGGTTGCAGTAAGTTTTTTGAGATGTTTTTATGGTTCTAGTTGTGGTACTGGAATCACCTCCTTATTTATGAGAACGGATATCTGTTATGGTGAACCCTTAATACTAAAAATCTTGCTGTTACCACTACTTATCTTTCTGTTCCAAATAGGAATGTTGCAACGTTCTTAATGATATGCAAGTTCCACTGGTTTTTTGAGAAAAAAACAATGATCATACGTGGATCCTACGTGGCTTTAAGGAAGATGCCTCAAACTGAATTTATATTGTATAATATGCTGTAACAAAACAGAACTTAATTCTAAAAGTCTTTCCTTTTGAATTAGGCAGTTAAGGCTTTTACATTATTATGAAACTTGAAGGCATTTCACTTTCTGAAGGGAAGTTTGATTGTATGGTCTATGTAAATATCATGGTGGTCATTGCTGATAGGGTATATTGGTTTATGGCTATCCAAATTATTAACGATTGTTAAGACTCTTTGGAACCTGAGAATTACATGGGTAACTTGCATGTGGTTCCCTTTGGAATTATTGGATATTGATTAAATTTGAGAAGACCTTGACTTTTCTGGAAATGCTAAGGTATGATATCATTGAACATTGTCTATTGGATTCAATCCTTAGGGATACGATTAGGAATCTAGACTAGACTATAGACTATTGTTATATGAGAACATTAATGCTGGATACCAGGAAAGGATGGTACCATCTAGGACTTAACAGTTCTTGTATGGCCAGATAAGACAGCGGCGGGATTGACCAATGCTGATGTTTGTGCTAGTATAGACTAGTTCAAGCCGGGTTTTTTTTTTTTTTTTTCTATATTCCGTTCTTCCATGTTCTAGTCAGAATCAGCAGCATTTCTTGAAGATTTGCTCTAAAAGCAGCTCTTTTTTACCTTTCTCAAGCCTCTCTAGCAGCCAGTACTCTCTAGCCTCTCTAGCAATTTGAAACTTTTCTTGTTGAATCCAGTGGAATTAGCTTCTTCTCTGGATTGCTTTGACTTTGATCCTGCTATATCTGGCACCAGATAAACAAATGCTGGCGCATTTAAAACAACTCTGCTACTTGGAATTCTTCAATTCTAAAGCACTTCAAAAAATATCAATGAACTTGGTGTTCTTGAAAACTAATGCGCTTGAAATTTGTGGACATATTTTTTCAAGTCCAGGCAAGATTATACCGTCGGAATCAATTGATCCTGCTCTACTTGCAAGCTGATGAGCAATTTGCCCAAATTCTGGCAACATTATGTGAACTAAACCATTTGATCTTGTCGGAATGTTTTATGAACGTGCATTTGCTGCGAGGATTTACGGTCTTCTTGAGGATTTAATTCGAGCAAATGCCACAATAAAATGGATTAATGAAAAGAGGTGGAGTATGTACTGTAATCAGCGATCTTGGCCCACCAGAATGTGAAGGTTGTGAATCTGTTAGTTATATGTGTGAATCCAGCAGTCTACAGTTCGATGAAGAGTCCCATATATCGGCCCAATTAAGTAGAAAAGGAAGAACTATCCTGGTAGATCCGAAAAAGTAGATGTCCACCAAACAAAAAGGTGAAGAGCTAGATCTTGCCGAGTTACGGGAGACAGAATCAATTCGGCTAAGCTGCTGGTGCCGCTGATCAGAGCAGCAAGTAGAAAAGGGATGGTCGAGACTCTACCATAAGCTATCTATGCATCTGTCCAACAAATTCATCTATTTTGTTCAGGCGTAATCCAAGTCCTTAATGCCCATTATAAATTGTGCCTACAGACATCAGAGTGATTCGGCCAGACCTGGAAGCAAAACAAAGTGATTTGGGGCGGAATCAAGAACACAGTGATTTTCAGATTAAAAACTACCCCAATGCCTTGGATCCTTAGTACCAATTTTGCCAGGCCACACTCCACCGGAATTATTTTGCCGCAAATCTGTACCCAGGAAAAAGAAGCACACATGTCAGCAAAAAGAGATAGAATATAAGAATCGAATTTGAGGAGAATGAATTATATATGTGTAGATGGATGATATGTCATGTGGGGATATAGTTGTTGTTCTAGTACCTTGTTGGACTACTGTTTTGCATACAATACACACCCCAAATCTAGGCAAAACCATGCGTGAAATACTTTCCCCAAATACCAAACAAAATAATTAGAACATTATTGCATTGTCTTATAATATGGATTACATGCTGTGGCGTTAGTGTTAAAACTTATATATAGTACTTTTGTTCATTGCCTTTATTTGATGATATGACGATGTTTCTTGTGGAACTTTCTCTTTGTTCTAATTCTTAGATGAGGAAGCGTTGGTATCATGGCAATGCTATGCCTGGTATTTAGATGGTGCATGATCTTGGTGCACTTAACTTGCATGTGCTTATAGGGGTCACTGTCAGTGCACAGTGGGTAACATGTCTAGACACCATTCTCATGGAACGCTTAGGTTACTTGGCTATGTACAAGGTCAAACTCCTTGGTTGATGCTTGATGGTCAATGTTAGTGTGGTGGGCAATTATCAGGACGTTGTCCCTATATCAAGCTGACTTGGGTGCCTTCATGGTTAAACTCATCTTCATGCACCTTTTTATGAATACAACCTTGATTGTCTAGGCTGATCTTTGTGGCTGAATAGCATATCTTATGTAATCTAGTGCCTATATTCCAGGTTTTCTTCGGAGCCATTGATCTGTGGGATATTCCTGGTATTGTGCCAGATCAATGACCATTAAGATTTTCACCCAAAAATAAAAAACCACTTCCTATGGTGTCGATCGAACACATGGTCGAAGCACAAGAAAAAAGCAAAACAAAAAAGCCAATGGTCAGCATGAAGCCTGCACTGCTGAACCACACTGCCCAAGTCAACCCTCCACTGCAGCAACCGGCAAATGAAACAAAGCAAGCAGGAAGTCCACTGGGGCAAAGCTTGGCATGGACCATTTGAATTTGCCCCAATGTCCGGAATGAATTTCTCCGCCCAGGTGCCGTACAAAGAAACAAAGAACAAAGCAAGAAAGAAAGAAAGCAGGAAAACCATGTTCGAAAGAAAGGAACCAAGAAAACCATGTGCCCTGGACCGGGGGATTTCAACCTCTAGGTCGCAATGGCCTACTAGAACACGAGATTTTTATGGAAAAAACGAACCCCCACCTGTCGATTCTTGCAACAAACCTTCAGGAAAAAATTCGAAATGGAGATGGAGATCAACTCCGTCGCCCGGATCCCTTGACAGAGTCCACATAGTCCACAAAATACACACATAAAGCCCATGACCAGAAGACCTCCCTCGAAGCTCGCTGGGATCGCTTGGCACCCCGCCGAAAAAAGAAAGCAGCGTGCAATCTTATCCGTGGCCTAAAAATTTGGCTGTAGAAAAATCTTAAAATAGCTTTTCTTTCAACCATTACAAAAAATGCCATGCAGAAACCCCAAAAAGGAAACAAGAAGCTCCTCAAATATGGCCAAACATACGGTTTTTTATACTATACAATACCAGAATCATAGTTTCCACTATTGCGAGAATAACCTCCCCCAATACCAAACGAATTGGGCAAACTTAATATATCTAGTATATATCATATGAATGGTATTGTAAATTTTGCATCTTCCTGCTTCAGTTTGTCGCATTTCAGCTATGATGTTAAATTCTCACTATGCTAGCAAGTGTGAATACTTTTGTGAATGTTCCACCTGTCTCTCTCTTTTGTCGCATTACAATTATGATGTTAGATTCTCAGTTTGTTTATATGTTAATAAGTGCTAATACTTGCGTCAATGTTCCACATGTCTTCCTTTGTTGTATGATGTTTGTACTCCTCTACCTTCCTTCTGTTCAGTAGATCCTCCTAAAACGTGTATATAATCCATGTGATGTTAGTGTTTTCTGGCATACAGCTAAAGTAAGATATTAAATACCATAAACCATCCCTCAAATAATGAATTTTGCAGAATTTAAATTCCCACTAAAGAAGTCAAATGATATAGACGACAATATGCAATTCTATTCTCGAATTAAGAGAAGCACATTACAAAAACACCCTTCAAATTGTTTTAGATGTCATGTGCTCAAGCTGAGCGTGGCTGCGACTGGCCTGAGCACTTTGCCCCCTGTGAATTAGACTGAAGTTTAGATTAGACTGAAGTTTAGAACTGCAGATGCTGATAGTTTCGAGAAAAACCATGCCAGCCAGATAAAGGTATTTGTTGAGAGTACTCAAAATAGCTCCGATGAAGCCATAACCTCAGATCAGAGGCCCCAGCTCTGCATTCCAAGATAAACATCCAAGTTAGACAATAGATTTTGGTGAATTTACTCTAATTTTGAGAAATTTGCATATCACTTCTACAATTGATCGAAATTATCATTCCATCAAGCACATCCAGATTCAAGCACAAACTTAGATTTTTCCCTGCTCAGTCCTTGATTATTGCAACATGCAGCGATTCTTTAGAGAAAATGAGCATTATTCTGAGAAATGGACTGAGAACAACTTGAAATGCTTTAAGGCCTGCTACAATTGAAGAAAAAAGCAGCAGGATGACACGCCCAAGCACTCACCTTCAACACTTCCGTGCAAGATCTCTCTGCCTCCATGTTTTCCTGCCTCCGAGAAAATCCAGATTCAGATTAAAAGCATACACAAGGATTTTACCTGCCCCTTCTTGGAGTGGAGCAACATTTAGCATAATCCAACAGTTTACAGGCAGATGATGGCATCGATTCTTCCCTAAACATCCCAAAATTGAACATTATTCTTAAAACAAGAAATGAGATTGAAATGCTTCAAAAGACCTAAAACGACTTACCTTGATCTGTTATTCACTACAACTGCGCGTTTGACTGCTTCAGTGCTAGCTTTTGAGAAGTTCTGATGTGATTTTAAAATTCTGCTATTCTTCTGCTTGCTGAACCTATTTCGGAGCTCGATTCTAAAGCCGCATTGCAAGAATCCCATTGGAAGAACAACGACTGATTCTCAGCACCGTGCCTGGATTTTGCATTAGCTGCCGCCATGAAGAATGCCGTGGTCGCCAAAAAAAGGGCCGGAAAATAGGGTTTAGGGTTCGGCCAGGGAGAAAAAAATGTGAGTTTTATTCACTTGGCCACGTCTTGAAATTTCTAAGGCGAGTCGATCTATTTGTTGACGCATCCTTTTCAGCTTTTGTAACGCAAAATAGGGCCATTTTTTACGTCGAAACATTCCCACATTTGATGTAAAAATTGTCTTGTGTTTTGACGCAAGGTGGGAGAGCTCCATGTAGAAAAGTTATTGGGGATCGAAGTGGCAGTTTCAGTCACTAGAGGTAAGAGCAATAGGTCCTTATTCCTTAACACCCTGCTCCTTGGGTTTTTATGCCTAAAACAGTCATAACGCTCTAGGGCATTATCACGAAGGCTCATAACACCCTAGGGCGTTATCATGAAGGCTCATAACACCCTCGGAGCATGGGTGTTAAGGGAGATAACGCCCTGGCCCTCGGGCGTTAATGGGAATAAAATTCAAGGGCAATATGGCCATGGCCAAAATGGCGAGGGCGTGCGAGGGCACGCCCGAACAATAGGTCCTTATTCCATGCCGAATCTGCAGAATTGTTTTTTTCTTTACGAAATCTAAATGCGTGAAAAATGGCTCAAAAGGATTAAATTGAAATTCTTAGTTCTCGGCAATCTATTTCCCAGATTACTTCTTAGGTATTCAGGTAGTAGTTGTCATTGCAAAATATCATCTCATACGCATAGGAACGTAGACTGCTTATAGGTATTTCTACTGGAGGACTGGATAGGACTTTGAACACTTTGACTCCACTCTTTTGTGGCGCTCCAAATAATGGTCAACAACTGCATTGCATCCTTAGAAGAGGACAAGTGGGTACATTTTGGCTTGAACCATGTTAGCTTTTATGCAGCAAGTGATCATCGGCATGGAACCAAATGTAATTTATATCATTCTCACTCAATGTTTTATGTTGACCATAAATCTATTGGTACTGTTGCACTCTCCCCTCTGACATTTTGTTAGTTCGTCTTTCAATGTTTGAATGTCTAGCACTATAGCACATCCCATGCGCTTTATCATAGCTTTTTTCGATACCTCCGGGAAGAGTTCGGACATCGATCTAAAATCAAAGATCAGAATGGAGAAGGTAGGGCTAATACATCAGACAAATTATGCAAAGTTCAGTTTGTTCACTGTATAAGCTTGGGATAGGCGTGGTGTTAACTATGTCTAGAAATTGCAACAGGAATTGGTTCAAACCATCCTTATCGTTTGGACTTGATTGCCATTAACCAAATAGAGTGTGGCATAAGAGCTATGGAACATGCCACATCAGTTATATTTAACGTACGTTGTAGTACCTTATTCTGCAAACAAAATAATACACTGACCAACACAGGCTAGTGAAGCTTGGATCTCCTGGATGCGACATTGAATTATACATTTAAGTCGCACTTCTTATTGTCCACATGCAAAATTAACAGATGGATTTGGCCATATAGATTGCTATACTAAAAGGATCTATTAAGTCTGATAGTCTAAGATGCAAACAGCAAGGTAGGGCAAATGCTTCTAACCTAAAAGTACAGTCAAGATTGGGAAATAGTTACAAACTAAAACCTGATGGTAGGATAAGGAGAGCCTATGGATTATTCTTTGAATGGCAGTAAGGATTGAGAGATAAAGAAAAATTTAACCAAGCAATATCGATGACATCATTTAGATAAACACAAGCAAGAGTTGATTGCTTTAAGATTAATTAAAATTAGCAGATGCTTTTGTGACTATATAAGACAGGCTTTGGCATGGATTTATTACTCTAGTGCTCATGTCAAATAAAGTGTTTGTGAAACTAGCCAACATGAACAGCTTCACACAACTAGAGACCATTGTATAATTACCATACAGGTAGTTGAACAAGTCAGAGGATAAAGAGCGAGCAGCCTTTGATCAGTGCTCCAAGGATCCATGATATAACCTAGTTGTTGTAGACTAGTCTATATCACATGGTCCTTAAAATTCGAGTTAAAATAGATAGCTCTTCCATGACTTAAATTTATCTTCATACATGTGCTGCATAGTGTTCTAAGAGATGGCAAAACATCCAGCCGATTAAATTATGTCTACACTTTGGCTCCAAGCTACCCTTTTTCTTTTGAAGAATCCAACGATTATCCACCTTGGTAGTAGAATCACTATACTATTGTTTGATCGATGCCTCATATTTGAGATTGCATAGGGCAAAATTACTAACATGGACATGCTGTTTCAACATCTAGTGTTATTGAAATCACTTTGCTAAAGCAATGGTTATTTTTTAACAAATGGATCTTCTGTTATACAAAATTCAGAAATTTAAAGGGGTTCCTAGCTAAGCACGGCTTCGGGAGAATAGCAGCATGTATTTCACATGTTTGTGCTGAATTTTTAAATTTAAACTCTCTCTGTTTGATACTAATAGCATCGATCCGAGCCATCGGATCGCCATTCTGGTAAGGGACGAGCTACTATATCAGGCCATTTCCTCTTTCAGACCAGTTATCGGCGTCTTCTCACAGCAGCTCTTCTTCTATTCTCGTTGCTTCCTTCCCTTCCCGCCCTGCTGCGTGGGGGCATGAGTTTACTTTCTCTAACCATTCACGGGTATTTTTTTTAGGGGTTCTTTGTGTTGCTTGCAGGCTTCCGTCGTCTTCTGGGGTCCTGCTATGTTTGTGTTCGCCATCAACCCACCTCTTTTGGTTCTCTACGCAACACATTCATGGATTCCGCCGTCTTCTGGGGTCCTGCTATCTTTGTGTTCGCCATCAACCCATCTCCTTCGATTTTCCAGGAAACACATTCAAGGTTGTTGGCGACCATTTCTCATTAGGGTTTTCCTCGAAAACCCGAAAGGGCGGGGTTTTTTTATCCCGATGAGAAGTTGTCACCATTACCCTTCTATCTTGCCTGTGCACATTTCTTTTTACGGGATAGTCTGATATTGTTCCTACGGTCGGCTACCCCTCTCTATTCTTCAAAACATTGTATACTGCTGCTGTGATGAATGACAAGCCTATCTATAAAAATATTAATGAAAAATAGCATGCAAAAGCAATTTAAGCGCATACCAATCTCCCCCCCCCCAAAACAAAAAAAAACAAACATTATAACTCTTTGGACGTTATATAGTTCCTTTCTTATACTTTGCAATTATTTTGGTTATTGCATAGTGTATCATCTCATTACCTTATTACTATGCACAAATTAATAAGTTTTAACATCCTCGTGGTGTGAACCAAGCATGGATAACATGGCAAATATGGAGTCTTGTTAGTGGTAGGCTAGAAATAGGGAGCACCATAAATGGTAGGCTAGTGCGACACTAACAGAACATGGGGCCACCAAGTGGGTGTTATAGCCTCCATTCAAGGTACACAAGTGCGCTAGTGATGGAACATTATATCAACAGTTGAGGGCAAACTCCCTCCTTCATTTTTAATGGAATTGCTAAAGCTAGGCCCATCAGATAGGCTAAAAGAGGACATCCTTAGGAAGCTTAGAATTTGAGGCTTCTAATGATATACAATATGGCTATAGTTAATATGCATGTCAATGTCTTTATGATGATTTAAGTGCATCAAATATGGTGTGCCCCTCCCCCCCCCCCTCCCAAAAAAAAAAAAAAAAAGGTCTTTTTAGCAAGACGGAGAGTTGCCCTCCATGGCTGGAGGGTGAAGTGGCTTAAATCATAGTTCAAAGTTTTTGACAATCAATTCAAAACCATAACCCTGAATATTTGGAACAAAATCTATTTATATTTGCTTAATATTCGATCACATCACAGTAAAATTCCATTTGGAAGCCTTCTCTGGCTATATTTGTTGTGTCTATACATAAAGAGCTCGGGGACTCATTTTCTGGCTATACAGATAGAAATCGTAAATGCTTATCTTACAAATAATAACAAAGAACCTCAGCTCAAAATTAAGTTGCTTCTTAGCGTCTGTTTCTACTCCATGGTACATTTTCTGTGGCTTATAGAAAAAATTCAGTTGAAAGCATCAGTAATAATGTTATAAATACGCTTTACATGCTAGGCTTTTGGGATCTCGTCAAGTATGTGAAGGCAACTTATGCTAAATATTAAATATGAAAGACAACCTTGATCAACGTAGCTGCAAAACGAGTTGTTTCTTAACTGTTCTGTGGTAAAAAATCTGTGGTCTTGCAGAAAGGCTCGACGCTTGCAGAAAGACTTGGTGGATTTAATTGAAGAGATAGTGCCCCATCTCCAGTCACTATTAAGGAGAAATAGTCAATAAAGGTCCCTTCAGGTGAGTTTTTATAGACTTAATAAACTATAGGATCCAACTAGGATGGAGTTGTGAATCCTTATCTAAATCTGCTCACCTTGTGAAGTATATATTCATATGTTTGATGAAGCCTCCACATTGATCCGATCCTTATCTGTAATGGAATGTTTGGAACTACATTTTTCACATACGTGGATATGAAGGATATAGTTTTTTATTATTCCTATGCCCATTTTTCTGGATTGTCAAATGGCTTAGTCATTAATCCAGATCAGTCAATGGGATTCTATAGACAAGCAATCTGATTGTTCATGTTCAACACCAAAAATGTATAGCTTAATCATCTTATTCAGGGGATTTGTGCCTTCATTTCTCTCTCTGCAGACGTTCTGCAGGGTCAAGGATTACGGTGGACTGTGTTATGCTATAGTCTTTTGATTCTTTTTGTCTGTTTTGGTTGCTACAAATACGATGATCTTGAATAACCAGTTAAAATCATGTATTTCTCGGTAATTTCAGTGACATAGGCCCAATGATTTGGAAGCATAATCACAATTATTCCATACCAAAAATCCTACCATTTTAAAATTCAACAAAGATAAGATCCTCAGGAGTACTGCTCAACAATACAACAAATATAGTCATATAGAAAGAAAAAAAGGCAAGAGCCTATCGTGAAATTTATATGGCTCAAGGTATTTGTTAGGCATGGATAGACTTAGGGTTAGGGATTTATGTATCTTAGAAATTTCTTAACTTGATATGTCTACGTTCCTAAAATGTCAATGTGAATCCTATCTTTAATAAGTACTTTCCTGTGTCTTAACAGAAGGGGAATATCACGGTTGTTTAGAGCTGTCCTAAACCATTAGAATAGATGGAAGAACTTATACGCTTCTCTTTCCAGAATATGAAGCCATGTTACCTTTGGTCTCTTCAAGTTGTAGAATGCTTTTCTCATACTGCACTCGGGTAGGTTCCCGCTGTAAAAATGAAATTCCCACTTGAGCCTCACAATCTAAAGCATAAACAACCTTCTAACTGTAATTTGATCAATATTACTGCAGATGAACCAAATAAAAAGAAAGGGCATGAGACGACAGAGAGGATATTCAGAAGAACTAAATTTTTTGTCCATAAAAGCATTTTCTCCAAGATGCAACCTTCATATGTAAAATCTAGCACATATATTGCAAGTGTCACTAATGCCTTGCTTGTGGTCTGTGTGACTAATGCCTTGCTTGTGGTCTGACCATTAAGATTCTTTGCTTAAAATACGACATACCATGAACTCCTCAAATATGTCTTATAATGACTTCCCATATATCTGTCTAACAGCCAGACAGGTCCAGTAATTGCCTGATATATCTTACATAGTAATCATGCCATATAAAACATTATTCCATGTTTGGCATTAGCCTGTCACATATAACACCATGGCAACTCTTTGCTGATCTCTTGTGCATAAATTTATCAACAAAGAAAGGCCTCCCCTTCATCAGTAAGAATCTCATCTAAAAGTCTCTCATAAAAGGCTTGAAAAGAGCAAGCACAAGTACAAGTTTACCAGACCATAGACAGAAAACTCTACACTTTACACCATATACTTCCTTCTCTCTCCTTGCTCTTGCAGATAAGGTTAAGCCAGCTCCCAATCCTTTCTTATAACAGCCTACATGCAAAATAAAGTAGACTGTAGTTCCATACAACTGTAATTCTTCGTGCAGAAGGAAAAAAACTAGCATCACTTTGCTAAAGGCTGTAGCTTAGAAATGAGTTATTGTAGAAGATGGTGAACTTGGAAAATGAGAAGAATTCTAAGAACTACATGCTGCTCATTGGGATGCATTAGCAGATTCCACATGGCTAAACTTCATGCAGTTAGAGACAATTACAGTTCTATGACAATGGCTGACCAGAATGCCTACTTGGCTTATCATGTAAGACCAGCCCGCCACGTCTTCTTGCATTACATTAACCGTGAACAAGTGTGCCAGGAATGCTTTATGGTTGTCCATCGTTTTGGGACCATTAGGATGTCTTGAATACATAAAAGACTGGATAAAAATCCTGCAATTGATGATCATTGTGGGCCAAGCAGAGTTATAACAATGCATGCTCTAGCTGTTGTGTCTTGCATGGAAAAGAGAGACATGTGAAAAGCTGCCTAACAGTAACATGTATCATTTGACAGACAATATCACAAAAAAGGATGTCTTCCAAGAATACAAAGAGACATGCATTCAGTCACAACGCTCTCTTACTCACACTTCACTAGACTGTGGAAAAGTAAATTCGGTCTTGTAAAAATTCCCAGAAGACATAGAATGCCTGTCTGCTCAATATGTGCAGAATTAAAGAGTCAACGAGAAACTGCAAAGACAGAGGTCGAAAGAAGTAAGTTCAAGTAAACTAATCTCACACTTGTTTCACAGAATTGTTTTGACCTGATTTCTTCAACAGATATTGTGCAACAGAATCTTGCCAGACATCGTGAACAACAAGCAGCCGAGAGAAGAAAGCTTGCCAAGCACAGGAAAAAAAGCTCTCAAATGTCCCTTTGCAATATATATACATTTGTAATTGGTGAAATGGATAAAAAAAGACAACTCTACCTCATTTCTTAAATATTCCTAAAGATGTACCGGAGGAATGTTTTATTAAGGTCCACCTTGTAGGAGCTATGTCTTCAAAGGAAGTCTAAAGTGCAAAGTATTTTTGATGTATCCAAACTTGCATGGTGACCCGAACCTCACAATTACAATTCATTACAAGGTTTTGTGCAAGCAAGAGCAATTACCACCAGTGCTCTAACTGCAACTTGACAACACTACAAGGGAGAACAAGAATCAAACACTCTTTGCTTATTGTGCCATGCTAATGGAGGTAGGGATCTTCAGAAAAGTAAAGTTCGGATTTTTACTTGTAGGCCACACTCATGATCAAATAGCAGATTTTCTGTGCGTCTTAAAAGGAAGAAGGCTTTTTGTCTTCCTGCTTTAGTTCGAATCATTGAAGATTCTTACACTCCCATACCAGTTGTTGAGCTTCTAAAAGAGACTGCTGACTTTAGAGAATTTATTTTTTCTGCACATTCCAGTAGAGATCAAGCTGTCAATAAGTTGAATGATCTCACCTTTCAACACCACATCAAGTTTTACTTGAAAATTGGACAAAGCTTCTTACAGGGGAAGAAATGCACCACAACTAAAGATTGGAGTCCACCAGAGGGATTGTGCTTCCTTAAATCTATTCCAGACACTTGCTTCCTAGAACGTGCCGAGCAACTTCCTCTCAAAAATCCTAAGGAGTCCAAGCAGAAGAAAAGTACCCCAGTGACATCCTTAAAAGCCATTGAGAATGGAATTTCTTCAGGCTTTAAGTAGAAGACAAGATATGGTGGAGAAATGTTTTTCTTGAGCAGAAAATTGTTATGCAAAACCTAGCTCTAAGACAGCTGTAGGAACCATTTCAATGGCCTAACACCTTCGATCAACCCCAGAACCAGCCAGGTCCAAGCAATGCTACAATAGCACCTGCAGTAGAGGAAGATGAGGACCGAGTCATGTACCTCGGACCAACACGCAGGAATGAGCCTCAAGGTAGTATCACAGAAATTGCCAAAGGTACACTAATTGCTCTTCCAACTGAAGAGGATGACAAAGGTCGACCTTTAGCAAAAGTACTTGACACAGTCAAGGAGGAAGGCTTAGTAACTAAACTCAAGATTCATTGGCTTGCGACACGTTCAGAAAATGCTTTTGAAGGTAGGTATGAGTTAGAAATGAGAACTGAAGGAAAGGGAAAGTCCAAGAAAGTGGGTTGTAGGGATGAGCTGAACCTAAGTGACGTGACTATATTGTGCTATGATTTCAAATTGAAATCTGACAATCGTCTATGCTAGAGGACGATCAATTTGCTTAAAAAGGCTTCTAATTACGAGGAAGAGGATAAAGAAGGGAGTGGTGGTGGTAATGCTTCACCATCTGTTGATAGTGACGAGGAAGATAACTCAAGCAATTCCTCAAATGACAGTGACAGAAGTGAAGGTGATGAGGATGGCATAAATGAATATGATGACGTGCTGGATCCCTCTCTCATCACTCCTCAAACCTTTGCACATAACTAAGTCTTAGAAGAAGACTGTAAATTTTGCATGTGAATATGAAGATTTTATCTTCAAATTTTGAAAATCTGAGACTTCACTTCAAATTTTTTTAAATGTTATATTCTCTTAAATTAGGCGTTCTCAAATTAATCATTCACGGGGGCGAGGGGAGTCAAAATACAATTTTATAAGCCCTTTTTTAACCTTATTTTACCCCTTTTTTGTAAAAAATAGGGAAATATTTAAGGAATATTCCTTTTGCTCCAATTTCAATGATTTGCTCCCGTTTAATATACAATCTTGTTTAATATCCATATGGTCATCATATCTTTGGCTGCTCCAAAATGTCCCGCTATAGATGAGTCATGGCAAGTCTGGAGAACCCGAAGCCTAGAAGCACCATCTTCAACATACAGAGCTCAATCATAGAATAGGAATCCATCTCTAATCGCAAAACAATCATAATCGGACCGCATTTTTTGAAAAGATGATGCTGACAGTCAAACCACCATTTCCACCTCACTCTATGATTTCTTAACCATGGATGAAAGTCAATCATGTAGTCAACCTGAAAACATGGAATCGAAATCCTACGGTGCACAAAAAACTGAAGAACTTTGCATAAACATATAGCAATTGAACATGAGCAGAGAACATGCCATCCAGAAAGCTGAACAACAAGAGCAAATTTAGGCCAATGAACAGAATGATGCAAAACAAACAAGGGAGCAAGTACCAATATGGTAAACAAGAAGATTGAAATCAATAACAACCTTGAACAAAGCAACATCGGATGAGCAAGTGGAACAGGCTGGGAAAAATAGAACAAACACAATATTAACAAAAGAGGTCAAATGAAACAAGGATAAGCAAAATGGAAAGTGGAACAAATCGTCTCAATAGGCTAAATGATGTAACCAAAAGCAATAGAAATTCCACAAATGCAGAGATGATATTTTAACGTTCACAAGAAGCAAATAGAACCACTAGAATAGAACATAACTTGCAATATATAATGAACTTCTGATAGAAGACTAAGACTCTACCACAATACAAAGCAAGAAAGAGCAATATAAGTTGTTTTGACGATCACAACACAAATAGGACCACAAAAATAACGAACTTCTGTTGGTAAGACTAAGAATCTACCACAACACAAGGAAAAAACACCAATTAAAATGGAGAGAAAACTATAACCGAATAGGATAATTTGGCAATAGCACAAGAAGCCTAGACGGAGTATTATCGCGCCATAAGATAAATAGGAGTAAATTCTACCTCAACACAAAGGAACAAAAAACAATTAAAATGGAGAAAACACTACGACCAAATGTGAGCAAAGTTCCTATTTGGGGGTGGCAGATGTAGATTCTCGCGAGGATGCAGTAGCAGTAGTGGGGACCATGGAGGATTTCACATTTATTGGGCGTACAAAACATGCCCATTCAACTATAGAGGGTTTTTTGAGCTTGTTACATATTAAGTATACTTACCATTAGGGGGTTTTCTTTTTATCACTATTTGGGTAAAATATATACTCTAGGGGTTAAGTTAGCTTCCAAAGTTCGTATACAAAGGGTGTTTTTGGCTACCCTATGAACGCAGATGGCATATCCCCTTTATTATAAATGAATCCCTAGGGGGAGGATAACATTATGTGGTGCATAAGTAGTGTGAGCAAGAGGAGCAGCAAGAGCAAGTCGTACCTGAGGCGGGGAGGACTATTAGCGACAGCAGGGCGAGGCGGCAAAAGCAAAGCGATAAAAATGGCGTCGGTCTCATCAATCTTTGGGGCAGCAACAACGATGCTTGAAACCCGATGGGTTGCGAAAAACTCGTAGAAGGACCACGAGGGTTTGAAGTAGCACGCGGTGTAGCACATCTTCCCATTTCGATGTTTTTGGTCGAGAAGACCCCCATCTTTCCTTGGATCAGTGCACTGCTCCCCCCCCCAAACAAGGAATGTTCTTGACATGGCCAGCTCTTGTCTACGGGATTCTGTTGCGGGGAGGGTGAGGACATGAACAACATAGAGTGGGGTCCCCTTCAATTGCCACCACGATACAATATATAGATTCACTCACTGTGTGTGTCACATTTGTAAATTTTACAATGCATAACGGTTGGGGCATTGAACACCACGATGAGTCGTCTTGGCAATGTGCAGGAGCATGGAACTTTATATGGGAGAAGAGCGGTCTGAAACCACCCAATGAGGTCCACGCGCATGCTTCCTTAGGCTGACCACAAACCACCACATTGTGGCCACGCTCCCCAACTCTTGTTGCTCTCTCATCAGCAGACAAACTCTACCTTCTTGGTAGGTATTATGCGTTGTGCGTAAGGTGTTGATAGTTGTTTGCACTTGGGGTGAGGCAATCTGGTCGTCAATCTTTGATGGGTGAGTGTCCATACGGGCATGTAGGTCAGCAAGACCCAACTTATCATGCTGCCTTTTAGATTGTACTAAGCGGAGGCTGTCCTCAAGCTACTGCATGCAAGTCTCAATTTCAGAAACGTGTTGCTTCTCTGTAGCCAGTTGCTTTTTGAGAAACTTGGGCACTGATGACTGTATCTTTTCTGTCAGGCTTGCAATTGATAGTATTGACCTCAACCATCACATGGGCTTACTACTAGATTTGAGCAGTGGCCATGCGCTTGCAGGGCCAAATTTGTGGACTAGATATTTGTGTGGGCCTCTTTTCTCATGGTAAAAGTGTTTATCTTGCCTTTACTACTTGTTCTATATAGTGCAGAGCCATCTATGTATTCCTCCAAGAGGAGCGTGGCTGCTAAGTTGCCATCTGGCTATAACTGTGACTGGGCGTGTGACGCTCCCCGAATCCATATGATGCTCCCATCGTATAAATACGAGAAATTCCCCTCCCATGGCGAATCCATCACCACGGAAAGGCCCTCTGTCTGACTCGGACCACTGGTGATGGCCAAGTGTCTGGGTGAAGGACACGGAGGTGTCATTCGTCCCACGCCTTCTATGGGAATCCTATATAGCGAAAGCATACATACATGTTAGCACCTAGCAACAATACTAATAAATAACATACCACCACGAAGGGTGGCCCATCATCATCAACACAACTAACAAAGGAAATACACCATAACTAAGGGCTCTACCCCGGGCTTAGACTCCATGGGGGCGATTGACGGTCAGGGCGACAGAGGTATAACATGGCATTGGCTGGCATAAGACAATGGCTAGGGTAGTCCACTCCATCCGCCCCTCCTGTGCACACTTTGCAGATAGCCTGAATCATGCTATGCCGTGCTTGTAACCCTCCGGAGACGCAATCCTTCGGGACTGCTCCGGGTTACATCTCCTCGGTCCGATGAGGCAAGTCAGAGAGGCGTCTCCTCCCCGAGTATGACGGATCCCTGGGTGTGCTAGAGAACACGTGCCCCCTCAGTGACCCTCGCATCCGTACCCGACTTACTCTCCTAAATCTAAAGGTCAGCTCACCAACCCGTTCGAGCCCAGGACGTCCATGATATAGGCCGCGACCCTCCGGCCCGAGAGTGTCGGACCTATACCCCCACGCCGCGGTGGCCAGGCTATAAGCCTAGCACCTGCTGTAGGAGTCCACAGCCAGCCGCGCTAAGCAAGACCCCACCCCCGATTCGCCATCATACTCATTATCTAGTGTTGAACCACATCATAGCATCCACGGCCGGGTAGGCTCTTGTGCCTGAGGCGAATTTCTTTGGGTTTTAAAGGGTTCTATCTAGAAGCATCTCTACTTCTAGATGGCCTTTAGGTCTCTATCCCCCTTTTACTGATATGGTGGTGCTCGGGGGAGCGGTTCAGGCCAACGCATCCAGACTTAATATTTGTCAAGGGAAGTTTAGATCTAGATTATGTTCTTAAATTATGATATCTAGGCTATGGTAGGCAATAAATTTCATAAGCAATGAACCATTGGTTATTTTATTTAAAAATATGAGTATGGCGGATAGCGAATTCGCAAAACCCATTCCATGAAGCGACCAAGATCATACTTTCGATCTCGAATTGGGGATAAAAGGTAGATCCCACCTGCCCAAAGGGGGGATCTCTGATATTTTAGCCGAAGCCCTGATTAAATGATTGCTTACCTTTGTGAAGATATTTTTGAACTGGAAAAATGTCATTCTGGAAAAAGGCCGATCTGTGCTTATAAAAGCATCTGTCTCTCTTATTTCTGGGATCTGTTGAATCAGGAGCAGAGTTTTCTGTTTTGCCTACTATCTTAGTCGGTTGAATCTGTGCTTTGAATTAAGTTCTAGCCTGGTTTTAGAGTAGTTAATGATTACTTGTTTGATTTCGGCTAACTCATGAACTGTATCAAGTGGTATCAGAGCTAAGTTTCTTTCACTGGAGCTTGTGGGTAGATCTTAGTAAGAATAGAAATCTTGAAATTTGTCACCTAAGCCCAGCGCATAATTGTGACAAGGAGAAGCCAAGGTTCTGCATCAAATACTATATTGAACATGAATATTCCTGGGTGACTTAATAAGCCTTGAAATCCGAGTTCTAGTACTAGCCCCTCGTTCCTAAGAGTAGTATCTGTAGATGGAATATCTTTGCAAATCTGGCTTGGTCCCTGCAGGTAAAAACAAAGTACAATTGCATCCTAAAGACAAACTGGTCATGGAAGAATAGGTCGAAACCAGTCAGAATCCCTTGCTTCCTTCTGAATTTGTTGATGCAACCAGTAGAATTGCACTGTCCAAACCACATTGCTATTCCGGCTACAACAAAAACTATTTCTTTGCTTGAATGGTTATGGCGTGGAAGATGCCATGCCTAATCTGCTCTGCACGACCGAGAAAAGAGGTCGAAGGATTTGATTCGATGATGGCCTATGGATTATTATTAACAAAAACCCTAATGACGGTCGCAGAACCCTAAACGCCGCTGAAGGTTTTTTTAAGAATTATTCGAAGCCTTTGTGTTTGGGGAGTAATGCTGGTTATTCAGTTTTATTTAAAGTCATTAAATATGAAGGAATTATTGAACTAAGCCGCTATTAAGGACAAGACTCTAGTTTCTTTTAAATTGTAGTCATAATGGACTAGCTAACTTGATGCCGTCAAAACCATGTACTGATAAGATAGTGAACAAGGGAGTCATAACAATTAAGCTGGGATTACTGAAATAAAGGGTTGTATCACGTTTTATTGGAAGCTATAGAGTCGCTAGTAGTTTAAATATGTGTTTGAAGGAGAAGAATCCTTAGTTAATAATTTGCAGTCATGATGGATTGAAGGACATGTTAATGGCATAAACCGCAATAAATCAGAGGAACCACATTAATTAGGATGAGTTTGCTAGTCTAACAATGTTCGTTGAGTTATTGCAGAACATGGACTGTACGACGAAAATGAACATCTTGAGGAGGAGTATGAGCAAACTTTGCAAGTTATCTGCAATTCTTTATCTATAAAAATATATAAAGATGTCAAGTCCTCTAAATTGAGGCCATTTCTAATAGAATTGAAATGAAAGACCTCTAAATGAAGTGAGGCAATTTATAGCACGAAGAATTTTGGATTTGAATATTTCTGATTGTGGACTCAATCAGGGTTGCAACCATGGATTTGGTTGTGGTATATATTTCTAGTTGAGAAATCAACTAGGGTTGCAACCATGGATTTGGTTGTGGTATATATTTCTAGTTGAGAAATCAACTAGGGTTGCAGCCATGGATTTGGCTGTGGTATATTTCTAGTTGAGGATTCAACTAGGGTTTGCAACCATGGACTTGGTTGTGGTAAATTTGCCATATAATTCCTTGATCGGGGCGATCAATCCAGGAAAAGGAGGAGGCGATATGGTGGTGCTTTCGGGGGCGGTTAGAAGCCAAGCATCCAGACTTAATATTAGTGATTAGTTTGTCAAGGGAAGTCTACATCTAAATTATGTTCTTAAATTATGATATCTAGGCTATGGTAGGCAATAAATTTCATAAGCAATGAACCATTGGTTATTTTATTTAAAAATATGAGTATGGCCGGATAGCTTGGTCATGAGACCATTCATGAAAGCGACAAGATCATACTCGATCTCGAATTGGGGATAAAAAGGTAGAGGCCCTGCCCAAAGGGGGAATCTCTGATATTTTAGCCGAAACCCTGATTAAATGATTGCTTACCTTTGTGAAGATATTTTTGAACTGGAAAAAGGTCATTCTGGAAAAAGGCCGATCTGTGCTTATAAAAGCATCTGTCTCTCTTATTTCTGGGATAGAGTCTTCTGTTGAATCGGGAGCAGAGTTTTCTGTTTTGCCCACTATCTTAGTCGCTTGAATTTGTGCTTTGAATTAAGTTCTTGGATGCGATTGGGAATGCAAGATAACGACTTCTTGCAGAGCCTGGACCCGGTTGGGTGGAGAGCTTTGGGCTAAAGGCCTGGTTTTAGAGTAGTTAATGATTACTTGTTTGATTTCTGATTATTGGCTAACTCATGAACTGTATCATTTACCCATACAACACAGGAGGAACGGAAAGAAAGCTATCCTTATACATCCATCCATCTATAGCTTCGAATAGAACATAAAATAGAGATTATCCATACATCTATCATACAAGGGTCACTCCTAGCTACCTTCTGAGCATACAAGGGTTAGTCCTATGACTATCTAGGAATCCAAGCTATCTACGTACTAACCGGGATCATAGCTAGGCCCCCTATCGCTCGGGTTCTCCATCCTTCTGGCTGGAACAAGGTGGAACAGCAGCTCCTCCTCCACCAACCTCCCCCAATTCGAATTGGGGCAAATGGGAGTACAAAACCCCAATTTGGGTCCCAAGTTAGCAACTCCCTCTTGCCCAATCGATTTGGGCCAGGTGGCAGCTTTGGGTTGGCTAATATTAACTAGTTTGGTATTTTAACCCTTTTTAATATTAGGTTAAGCCCTAAATTCGAATTAGGGTTTTGGGTTAGGTTTCCACTTTAATGATTATTAACATTTAGCTTATGAATAATTAATGTGCCATTAATTATTCATAGTGACGTGTCATGTATTTATACTTAAAAAGGCGTATAAATACGTGGAACGTCACATTCTCCCCACCTTTAAAAAATGATGCTGTCCTCATCATGAAGACTACTCTTGTTGTAGGGCATCGTACATTGGAAGGAAGTCTCCCCTCCTTAAGAGATAGCGTGAGATTATAAGTCACACAGACGTTGTCATGTTCAAAGTGATTAAGTTTGAAATGATTTGTAATGTGCAATTTATAACTCTGGGATATAGAAGGTAGAGGTATAGATCAGACAGGATCATTGCTTTGGACTGTCAAAAGTCAACAGTCAAGGTTTGTGGAAGTCTCATTGTTTCATTCTTGGTGATGAGTTTATAGTTTATCTGATGTAGAAATCATTCTTTTTATACATACGTGTAATTCCTTTAATATAGTACAGACTTATTAATCGCGCACTGTTTAGTAGAAAGTCATTCTAATCATATTAACTTCTGTGTATGTCTATTATATTCTCCCTTCACTTTGCAAGTGATTTTATTACAGCCAGCCTTAATGTAATTTTGCATCTAAATTTTGTTTTCCTATTTTGTTACAGTTTTAACAACTCGTATATATCGTCAGTGTCTACATGCCCCTCACATCTATACTTACCCCTTTAATAGAATTATATATTGTACTGTATTTGCCATTTTTTTACCTAGATACTTTAATATTAATTACAGACCGACATTCTTCATCATTTATTATTCATAACCTTGTTATAACCTTATCTAAGTCTCGTTATTCCCTTAGGAGTTTGTATAAGACATACATAATTATCTCATTGTATTATATTTGATTATGTGTTTAAATACCTTTTTCGTTTTTGACTATCTTTAATGTTTTCACACTCACACTGTCGATCCATAGTTCACACTTAGCTGTAACTGATAGCTAGGCCTTAATATGCAAAGGGTAAAGACCCGTAGAAAATGAGACTACATTGTTGATTTAAATGTTGGTTTGATTTCAAATAAAGTTCTAAGATGTAAAACTCTAATTACTATATTGTTGGGTTCAAGTAACCATGGGTAAAAACCTTTGTGGAGCTAAATCTAAAATGATGGATCTAAGGCCTGTATCTGATAATGATCAAAAATAGAAAGGGTACGCATAATTTTTTTTTTTTTTTTTTTTTTTAATAAACATTGTTATCCAAAAGTAATAGATGGTTCTTTAGGTCAATTGACCAAAGGGATTGCGAGGTGAACTAATAGTAAAACGAGCTTTACCTCACATGAGCACACATATTAATTCATTAGTTAATTAGAGATCTAGATATTCTTACATTGACATCGCAGGGATACGACGGAAGCATCGAAAACATGCATGGTGCTTCTTGAGGCTATTATATACTGATGGATAAGCAGGTCCTGGGTTCTTACTTGAAGTAGAAGGGCTAAACGTCGGGAATAAGGAGTGGTAAGGTATCTTGATTTGGGATCGATGGTCGAGAGAACTGGTATGATGATGTTTGTTATGCCATTGAAGCACTGGACCTAATAATTACAAGGATTGATTTATTATGCGGCATCACGTTAAGGAGGTACTATACTAAGGTGGAAATTGGATTATAAGTACCCAACTCATGAAAGGGAGATCACTTTAGAAGTGTAGGTTTCGACAATGGTGGTGAAGGTATAGAATGTCGAGCCGACATTTCATAGCTATTGCTACTTGAATCGAGGTATGATTCACGGAAAGGTAGAGAATACTGTTGTATGAGGATGCGGATCCATAAACTACGGATTAAGAATTTACGCATATATTGCGTTTCGTAAGGAGATTGATGTTCCTGAGGTGTGCAATAAAGACACAAGATTATAGAGGACTAAGGAAACGACGTAGGCACGTGGATACGCTTAATGACTGACATTGGTCAAATGCATGACCATTATGCATGGTATAAATTAAAGGAAATGGACACATCTTATGTCTGTTGGGAGCACTATACAATATTCAAAGTTGCACGGGCTTAAACAAAAAGTAAATGACCTTCAAGTCTATTCATCTTAACATAAGTGACATCTTGTTTAGGAGTTTAAAAAAAAAATCTATCTATCTATCTATCTATCTATCTATCTATCTATCTATCTATCTATCTATCTATCTATCTATCTATCTATCTATCTATTTAAAAAACTCACAAGCTAGCGTTTCAAAAAGTTGTTTCTTTCTTGCAGGTTCAAACCTTCCATTTGAAAAAATTAAACCTAGGATGCTCTCCTTATAATTTGGAGTAACTATAGTGAAATGTTTGTTAATAAATGTGAGACTAGATAAAACAAGACTCTGACGCATCAGAGCATTGCCCTCTTTGTTTCAAAGAAACTTAACTAGGCTTCTAAAATACACCAAGAGGGGATTGATAGCTCCACCTTGGCTAACATACAAGCGAAGCTGATATGGTGGTGCTCGGGGGAGTGATTCGGAAAGCAAGAATAAGATAGTCGCATGGAATTAAGAGTTGAACCATTGAGATATTTATAGAACCTTGGAAAAGGTTGAGACCTTTAGAATGCCTATGTATTACCTTTTTGGAAAAGGCCCTTGATCTCCATATAAGGGGAAGAAGTGCGCCTATTGAGATTCATCCATCTTCTTTCTTCTTTTGCTCCTTCATATCATGCTTGCTTGCCATGTCTTCTTGTTACAAACCTAGATAAATTAGCATTCTAATCTTCATCTACTTGAGAAGATATATAGCAATAGGAAGTGTTACCTTGAGCGTGATCAAAAGCAAACAAAATTTGAGGAAGAGCAGGCAAGGTTATTGAATATTCAAGGTGAAGTGTAGCGAATTGAACAGAAAGATAGATTTATATTCCACCACAAACTTACCAGAAACCACCCTCATTCCCATCGTCATTTGCACGCTTTAAGTTCAATATACGAGGAAATTATCGAGGAAGTGGAAAATGAAGATGAAGACAAAGACATAATTATGCTATGAGTTTGTTTTGTTATTTTCAAGGTAGTAGACTCTCTTTGTTTAATAGTCTAAGACATATATGCATGTGATTGTGATCTCAATTACTTAGTGTAGAGTTACATGATTGAACTTTTTGAGTCTTATAGATGCAAGATTTTTTTTTTTTGAAGAATACTTGTTGTTTTAGTTGTAGCATGTTGATTAATCTCTTGTTATGACCTCCATGTTTTTAAATTTTGGCCAAAAAGGATGAAAGGTCAGCAAATTTCTCCATCCCAGGTCAAAGTAGGCCAACTTAGATTAGCAGGTCAAAAACTATGAAAAGTTGACAGGCCCATCAATAAGACATTTCTATTTTAGGATGAGGTCAATTTTATGTTCGTGACTTTTGAATAGAGAAAGCAGTTGGTGAGGGTTATTATCTGCAACAATGAAAAAGGTCTTCATTTGGTCAGATGTTACTCTCATGTGGTTGGAACATCCTTGTATGATAATTCACAAACTTTGATGGAATATTTACAAACCAGACAGGAGCAAAAAGGAGTATACTAGTTACTCATATATGGGACCTACATACAAGGATGTGTAACCAAAGGTGGAATTGGGAACATCTGAGCTGATCCAACAGAAGAAGAACCTTCAAGTTCAAATTCTGCAGTGCAAATTCCAACCAAAAAGGATCTTCAAGGCATATGCAGGAGTGCCAACTTCATACACAAAAGAGGATCATTCTTGAGATGAGCATTTCTGATCATAAAAGTGATGACCTACTTGCTCATGCCATGCAGCAAGTTGCTGGAAAACAGATCTGGAAAAGTGTTGATGACAGATTCAGCTGCTTCATTACAAGTATTCAGACCTAAAAGATCACTATTATGATAAGCAGTATTCAATCTCCAAGCAGAACCAAGATCAGCATTGAATCCCGAAACCGCGGCGGAGCTGGACTTAAGATCTAGGGCTGAAGATGATGAATTAGTGTTGTTACTAACCTGATTAATCTGATGATCAAGATCAAGCAAGCCAGGGGCAGGCAAATGGCCTTCAAAGAGTGACAAATGGCCAATAAGCTTATCTTTTCTGGAAAAAGTGGTGCCACAAGAACACTGCCATTTTTCTTTGCCACAGTGCTTCTCATGAGTCTTGAGATCTGCAACAACAGAAAATCGTTTAATTTTGCATTTGCTGTTGATGAGAATCTTAGGGCAGTGAGTTCGGCGGTAGTGATTCTTGACACAGAGAACAGTTTTGAGAGGCTGGAATTTCTTGTGCTTTTTATTCCGCTTGCAGCCTTCAAACGGGCAGGAAAATCGCTTCTGTTTGGAGAGATGATTCTCGTTATTTTTTTCGCCTTGTGGCCGGGCCAGGGCAGCCGGGCTTTTGTATTCGTCGCCATGGCCGCGCATGTGCATTCTCAGATTTGCATCCCACTTGAATCCCTTGCCGCAGATCTCGCAGAAATGCGTGTGCTCTGCCAGAATTTCCATGGCATCCATTTCGATCAGATCATACGACCCTGGCGGCAGAATTTCAGCCTCTTCGTCCTCCTCCTCCTTGATGCCCTGTTCATTCTGCCCCCTCGCCGCTGCAGCACGGCCTTGGCATAAATCCAGCTCTTCATTAACCCCCAATTCCAACCCCTGTAAGGAATTTTCCTGAAAATCTACGAATTGGGCAATACCCACATCGGCCGAAGAATCAAACGGGCTGTATCCTCCGGATTGAAGCTCCAAATTTGCTCTTATTGGGCTGTCGAGAAAATGCATTCCGATTCCAAGTATCTGGCTTAGATCTAGAGATGGATTCAGATCGGAAGAAAAGAGGGCGGCAAGGCAATACTTGCGGCCGTAAGGACGAGCTGAGATATGGCGGATGAGATTTGTGCTGCAGCGGCGAGCTGCAGCTGCGCGTCGCGGCCGAAAGGGGGCGGGGTCTGGGAGATCTGGCTGACTATGGATTGAAGGGAATCAATTCGCTGTTGCAGAAGGGCGAAGATCTGGGGCAGGCCAGAACTGGCGATGGAGGGGCTATCTGGCTTCAAATCTGGACCTATTTCGGCAGCCGAGCTCTGGGCTTCCATGGCTATGGCGGATTTTTGGTACCCAAACCGGCAAATCTCTAAGATGCGGCTATGGCGGATCTGCGGCTTCTGGGCGATCAAAACCTGTTGGGAAGAATAATTCTGGAAGCCCGACAGTGCAAATAATGGATGGGTTTGATTCTGGAATTCGTTGCGCTGCTCGTAAGGATTTCGCCGCTGTTGCAGGCTCAACAGCGCAGAAGAATATGGATCTGGCAAACGTGCTCCTTTAGGGCACGAATCTGGCTCCTGAGAGTCAGAAGAAAGAGATTGGAACACAGACGAAGGAGAACGGGGCCCCATCAATCAATAAATTAAGAATTTCCAACTTCAAACCTATTCCTGCAATAAACTAATCCTTTTTTTTTCAATCTGGGCCCCCTCGCAGCAATTTGTTTACAGAATTCGAGCCTCTGACAGGCCTCATGCAGCTGTCGGTCTCGGCATTTGCAACGCTGTGCTCCGGGTCGAAGCAAGCTTATGCTTCGGAGATGCTTCTCATGAATGAAATTTTTTTAATTCTCATGTATGAATGAATTTTTAAATCCTTGCTGCAGCGTCAGCTTGCAACACGACCCAGAAATTGTGCTCAAAAACTGCACCGTGGCCTCGGATCTTAGAACCCAGCTCGGATTGAAAATCTGGGCTCTTGAACAATCCCTGATACTTATTTGGCTTTTTTCGCGAGAAAATCCCACTGTGGAGCCCTTATTCACGAGGGGTTTTTGGACTCTAGCTTTTCATGCATTGACCTTGCATTTATTTCCAAGAAAAAAAACAACCCATCAGAATATAGCATCAGTTTTGCCCTTTTCTCAGATCCTTGACTTGTTCATAAACAGAAAAATTCAAAATCTATGCAAGATCCAAGCAGGCAGGCCTCAACTATGTGATTAATCCACCATTTTGGCCTTTTCTGCTCCAGCTCCAAAGAACAGACTCTTTCTTTCATCTCTCAATCTTGCCTCCCAGCCCAGATCCTGCTCTTTTATAGTAAATATTCTCCATTTGTACATCTGTCGATTCCAAACTTAAAGAATTCTGCAAATCTGGAAAGCGTAATAAACCACAAAAAGCAGAAACATGAAAAGCCACACTCTTTTTCCGCTCATCTGATCACGAAATTCTTTACCTAATTCTCTGTACTTCAAACCATTCCGACCATCTGATCCTTTTCAAACACAGGCTTTATGCAGTGCAGGTATGATCCTGCCTTTAAAATATTTTAAATGTGGCTTAAGGATTTGGATAAGGGTTTTCTAGTGCAAGGATTTAGATCAAACCAATGCATTTTTTTTCGAATTAAGATCTAGAAAAGGTTTTAGGTGAAAATTTAACAATCAAAATCTCTGACTTGGGGCTTACGTTGATGAGCAAAGCATTCCAAGCTCCAAGTACTCGTGCTGCAGCGACATTCGACCTCTAACTACCCACTTCTTACACACGGACCACAAGATCCGGGATTTCAGTACCTGTTTGCATCACAATCTTTATCACAGTTTCATAACCGTGCATATTTCTCTGATTCTTCAGTCAGATCGTTCAGTTCAATCATATATGAGTTCATAAGGAAATGGAATATTGATCTGTGGGACAAACAAACAAAACAAACAAATAAATTTTGGTATACGTGATTGCATGGGTGGTGCATGGAAATTTGAAGCATTATTTGTACTTCCATTGTGGTAGGTTGCATTTAAGTTTTCAGACACACATTTTGGACTACATTGACACACCTTTTTTGCACTTTATTTTTGGTACTACTGTTTGAGCATGAGTAGATGTTGTTATCTTGTCATTCTACACATGAGTACCCTCTAAATTTTGACTTTCTATAACCTTATGAAAGCTTGAAAGCAACTCATCATCATCACTTGAATGCTAGCATTTTAGATAATAACTTTGCAATTTTCCTCTTTGAAATATGCCTCATGGACTCCACCTCGACACCAGGGTGGGATTGTTTGGTGGCGAACCTTGTAAATATTGCCACGGTTCTATTGCGACAGCAATAGAACCGACATTCCTTGGATGGGGACGTCCCTTTGTCACTCCTCCTATTTATTCAGCCTCTCTTCATTGTTCTATCATCGGCGTTCTCTTGAGCTAGATTTCTCCTTCTTCTCTATCCTATCAGTTTCTCCTAGTTTTCTCTAGTTCTACTTCTTGTTGTAGTCCAGACGGATTTGATCTACATATTGCGACGGATTTGATCTGCATATTGCAATCCAGGTGTATTTGATGGGGTATTAGGCAGTTTGATTGCAAAAGAGGTTTTTGCGACCTCTTTCTTCATCGGCTTTAGGGCGATCTCTGTCTTCATCGGCTTTAGGGCTAGGATTGGGCCATGTTGCAAATTGATTCGTGGTATTTTTCAAGATCTTCGATCTTAATCGGTTGACTTGAGCCCAAAAGAACCGATTACGGCTATGGGCTATGTGCCAAGCCTCGGACTTGTCTTCGAATCTTCCTTCTTTTACCTCCAGATGAATGATCATTCGGTTCCCCTTTTTGGTGGGCCGTTGCCAAGCTATAAGTAATGTACTGTATGTAGGAGAGTTGGATCTGCAAAGCATGGCTTCAACTTCACAATCCGGATTCATCTCGTTCATTCAGATAAGTTCCTTTTTTTTCCATTTTTCTTGATGGATGCATGGTTGGGTCTCTGATTGCTTCATTCTTCACAACCGACTAGGAGCCGGCTAGTTGAACGGCTTTGCTGCTTAGGAGTCAATCATCTTCTATTTTTTCTTCTACTTTTTCCAAATATTCTTTAGTTGGATCAGGATCGGCCTTTCAGGAGATGTAAATAGGCACTTTATACATGATTTTTAGGGCCTTGAATGCTGGTCGTAGGATTGCTTGCTCACTATTTGTTACCAATTTCGTTTTTGTTGGATCGACACTGTTATTTAGAGCCATGTTGGCTACAACAAGGTCGGTGGACTCCCTCTACTAGTTGCTATTCGGCGGGTGCGACCAGATCAAATGGCTCCCATCGCGGTAAGAACAGGCTTCTCTTTTTGGTTTCTGCATAGGCTTGTACAATAGCGTTCATCAGTTGAAATGTCTGATTTAAATTACTTGAATTAGTTTTGGATTGTTGGTTGAGATGCATAGTGTTTGTTGTAGAGGTTTCGAGCTCGAATCTCTCTACGAACGAGTTCTTTCTATTTTTCTTTTTATTTATTTCGTGGTTGCATTACTTGCCTTTCTTTCTATTTATTTCTTTCTATTTATTTTTCTTTCTATTTATTTCTTAGTTGCATTACTTGCTTTTATTTCTATTTATTTCTTAGCTGCTTTACTTGCCTTTCTGAGGTCAACCTCGTTTACTTTGTACCTTAAAGATCTTTCTATTTATTTCGTGGTTGCATTACTTGCCTTTCTTTCTATTTATTTCTTTCTATTTATTTTTCTTTCTATTTATTTCTTAGTTGCATTACTTGCTTTTATTTCTATTTATTTCTTAGCTGCTTTACTTGCCTTTCTGAGGTCAACCTCGTTTACTTTGTACCTTAAAGATGTTTTTGTTTTTCTTGACGTGTATTTTAATTAATCGCTTGCATTTTTTCGAGGTTTATAACTTCCTTTATTTTATACCCTTAAACGCATTTCCTTGAAGGCAATTTTTGATGAGTCATGTATTCCTTGTGAGGTTATAGCTACGCTTACTTTGTACCCTTAAATGTGTTTTCTTAATTGCATTTCTTGACTTGTATTTGATTAGTCATGTATCCTTTTTAGGGTCCGTAAAGGATATCTTTGTTCCTGACATAGACGATACGTATTTTTATAGCATTATTTTTGCAGGCAGGATTAGTCAAGGTTCCCTCCAGGATGCTTTATAGTCAAGATGATGGGATTCGTCGTCTATTCCCTCACGGTGCCATTAAGGTTCCTGGGAACAAATATGTTTGCACGTTATAAACACATTGGAGAACATTATTAGGATTCAGTGAGACCTTATTTTCTCCTTAGTTTCTCTCTAGAGTTCCCTTGATGGGGTTCCTAAATCTAACTGTTTGCATTTTATCAACATAGTAGGGGAAAATTGTTAGAATTGGGTGACCTTGAGTTCGGTGTTGGCCATTCCTTCAGATGCTTATTGGTTTGCAATCTTTTCTGACTTGCCAGGGTACTCTTTCATGCATATCCACTTTTGCTCCACATATCTCTATTGTTGATTTTTATTCTATCAACTTTATTGCTCTCAATATTTTTTGCAACATTTGCTTTTGAATTGACATTTTGGTTCATAGATGTCATGTTGCTGACACACATTCTCTGGAAAGATTTGTTGTAGTCTGCATTTGGTGGTTTGGAGTTTGTTGTGGTCTTCACTTAACGATATTTTGGCGCCTGAAACCGGAAAGCATCGGATTCATGCTAATGCTTGTACCACATATCCCAATTCAATTGGTTCTAGGTTGTGCAAAGTAACCTACTTAGCGTGGCAGGTGATCTTTGGGCTGGTGCAAGGAGAGATTTGTGTTTGATCGCCTATCACACCATTATCAACCATTAGTCCTAGCATTCGAAGATCCATTTGAGTTACTTCTCCTGGGGATATATGCCTAGAGGTCCGTGGCAGCAAATCCACATGGCCAGGAGTTTCTAGGAGGTATTTTTAACATTTCATATTTATTGTCGCAGTTTCATTTTTTAAGGCCCTAGAGTTTCCATTGACGTCTATATTTTTATTCTTTCTTTCTTTCTTAGATGTTTGTTTCCATTTTGGTAATCCTAATGCTTACATTATGCCCGTTTACACGATCTTATATTGTTCCATTTGTCTTGATTCCACCATTCTTTGCGTCACCTTCGTACCTTGCCTTTTTACTCTAGGGGTCCCCTTTTTTGGTCTTTGAATGTCTTGGTTCCAATTGCTTTGCATTCTTGTCCTTGTCTAATTTCATTGCGGTTTTCTACTTGCTCCATGTTGGTCCCCTTGACCCCCTTCATAGCATTGTTTAGTTGTCTAGTCCTTTGCATCACCTTGGTACCATTCGTCCTTTCTTTGATTGTTCTGATTTTAGATCCTTTGGATGTCTTTTCTCCAGTTGCTTCATGTTCTTATCAAGTTGTTGGCTACATCGATCCATCCTTCTCTAATGCTTCATACCCTATGCCTTTAGTCCGACTAGTCCCACTTGATCTATTAATTTCATTTTGGTCGTTTCTCTTATTAGCTCCTTTCCTTTATTTGATCTCATCGGATTTCTTACTTCACTCTAGATATCATATTTCTTGGCAATGCTACTAGTCTTGGGATCATTTTTTGTAGGTATGATGCCTATGCATCATTTGACATCCGGATAGGCAGTTTTGTTGCCATATCTTTCATAGATCTCCCTGAGGAGGATCGGGATCCTGTAGGAGACTGGTCCTTCGTCTTCTCCTACATTTGCAAAGTTGTGCATTTAGTTGGAGCCGTGAACCAAAAACGCGCTCGGGAAGTGCTTTTGCGTATTTGTTGTATTAGGTTTAACTAGGGTTTGAATTTCTATGCATTCATTTTTGTTGAAGTCTTGGTATGTAATGTTCTACATATATTGGTCGGTGATATTCATGTTAGATAATTTCATATCCTCGATTCTGAGTTTCATTTGTGTACTTCTTTTGGCGTTCAACGTTTGCACAGTATAGGAGGCTTATTTTGATCATATGCATTGGGTAGATAATGCTTATACTGCAAAGTTTCATTGTGCCTTGGGCATTTTTTATGGTTTCATCTGATGCATTCTTCTTCTCTAGAAATGTATGGGCATTGATTCGTTCTTAGCATTGGTTTCTTTAGCATTGGTTTCTTATTTGGTTTCTTTTGAAGACTAGTGCCGCGTTTGGAATATTCGCTATATTGTTCGTGGACTTTGTTGTCCCCATCATCCTACATCTTTATGTTCTTTTCAAGATTCCTTAAGCAGGCCTTGGGGATCTTTCATGGTTTATGGTGTTGTATCCCGTGCTGCTCCTTTGTTTCTGATACCCCTTATGGTCGTTCCTCTATGTCAACTGTGAATTTAGTCTAGTTGGTCATATAGATTTCATTTCGGTTTTTTGCTTGATGAGTTCCTTTTCACCTCGGCACCTTCGATGAACCATTGTCCCATTGGATTTGCTTATACTTGCACCAGGTTTCATAACTTCTTTTGACCCTTTCGTACATGGAGACCACAGTCATTTATTCAGTCATATGCTTCAGGTGGACTTTGCTTCACATAAGCGATGATTCCTTTTTGCCAATTGCCTTAGGTTGGTCCTCCACCTCCATTTGTACCCTTGTTCTAGTTGTTTCACTCGACATCTTTTGCATTCCATTACTATGTTTTTGTCTTGTATGACAGTTGTCTGTTGCTCTAAGTTACTCCAACGTGTTGCTTGATGTCGTTTTTCCATTACTATGTTCTCGATTACTATGTTGTTTTTCATTACTATGTTTCGATTACTATGTCGGTTTCTATTACTATATTTTGTTCTTGTATGGTAGTTGTGTGTTGCTCTAGGTTACTTCATTTTGTTGTTTGATGTCCTTATTCCCATTATTTCATACTCGATGAAATGGTTTCGTTATATTGGTCTATCCGCTCGCCATTGCTTCTTCTGTCTCATTTGTTATTTAGCCTCGTTTGCTCATTTATTTCCATTATTTTTGTTTTTCGAAGTACATTAACTTCGGCTTCACTTAGACAGCTGATCTCTTGGTGCTATTTGCCTGTTGTTGGTCCCTTTAGCTCCTTTTTGTGCCATTGTTCTAATTGTTCCACTTGATGTCTTTTGCGAATCTTTCGCATGCTTAGTCCGTTTTATCACAGTTGTCCTTTTGCTCTATGTTACTCTGCTTCATTGCTTGATATCCTTATTCCAGTTATTCCTTTAAACTTGTTTTTGCAATTTGGTCCATCCACTCACCATTGCTTCCTCTTCTCATTTTGTTCTTTAGCCTAGTTTGCTCAATTTTTTCCATGATTTCTACTTTCTCAAGTACTTTATGCCTTTATTTTTTGTTTATTCAGGTTTGTTAGTAGGTTTATTTATTTCTAGGCATTTTTTCTTTTTGTCAGGCAGTCTTTTTGACCCCTTTTTAGTCCAATTTTTTATATTTTGGTGTTTTTCGCCTTGAGCCTTTATTCTCTCCATTTATTCCGCTTGCTCCATATGTCCCATTAGCCTCATCTGTGCATTCTGTTTCATTTTGTTCCGGTGATCCTTATGGACTTGTTTCTCCCTTTCTTTGTTCCACTTTTTTAATCTATTTTTTAGATTCGACTTGCTGTATTCTAGGTTTGTTGCACTCCTTTTTGCGATATGCTCCTCATTATTTCTGGTCTCTAGCTCATTTTTTGTGCACTCTCTGTTTGGCATTTTTGTTGACTTCTTTTTGCTCTGTTAGTATATATTCCTTTGTTCCGTGTAGGTTTTTTCATTGTTTATTCGTTAACGATGTGGATCATTGATTCCTTTTCTCCGTCCGCTTTTCCTGCTGAGTTTTGTCCTCGTCCACCTTCTCCACTTTTTCTTTTCCACTCTTTTTTATTCCGACCTTTTACTTTGCTTCACTTGCCTTTTTTCTTAGTCGCCTTATTTCCCATGCCACTATCCGTTCTGGCTCCCACTTACCTGGCTCCTTTCTACCGTGTTATGTTCTTCCTTTCTATGTGTTCTTCACTCGTCATTCCCCCCATTGGCTCTTTCAATGTTCTGTCTGTACTTGTGCCTTTGTTGTTGCCATTTTTAGATCCATTCTGTCCCGCTGTCCCATCAGCCTTATCTGTGCATTCTTTTCCAGTGACCCTTGTAGACTTGTTTCTCCCTTTCTTTTTACTATATTTCTCTTTAGCTTCTCTTCTTTTCAGTCTCCATGCTGAGTAGTTTTTGAGTTTGTTCCTCTTCTATCGGCCAGTAGATGCCTATCATAGGACCCATCCTAGGAATGCCACAGTTCTATTGCGACAGCAATAGAACCGACATTCCTTGGATGGGGGCGATCTTTGTCACTCCTCCTATTTATTCAGCCTCTCTTCATTGTTCTATCATCGGCGTTCTCTTGAGCTAGATTTCTCCTTCTTCTCTATCCTATCAGTTTCCCTCACCCTCCCTCCCTTGATGGTTTTTTCATTTGATCGTGTTCACTATTTCCTTTTCTATGTCCTTTAAATTTGCATTCTTTATTTCCTCAGCGTGGCTTTGTAGCCTCTGAGGCATACTTATTGATTTCAACTTTCTCGGCATGGCACTAGTATTTTATTTATTCATTCATGTTTTCTCTCGGAGTGGCATTGTAGCCTCTGAGTCGATATTTTATTATTCATGTTTTTCTCTCGCGTGGTATTTGTTGCCTCGAGATCATATTTATTGTTTTTTCCGGGGGCTGTAGCCTCGGCGGCACTAATCGGTTGTTTGTTCCGCGATGGTCATTCAGCGGGCCGGTTCTGATTGGTCGGTTTGTTGTTTCTTTCTCGGCGTGGCCCTGGAGCCTCCGAGTCTTCTTGCCTATGGCATCTAACTCATTGACGGGTTATTTTTCTTTCAGTCTTGATTCTGCAGGATCGTTTAAGGTCTTATGGTTGCCATAGTGCATGGGGTCGTGCTTCAACTATTTGCTTGGGTTTCCCCAAAAACCTAAGAAGGCGTGGTTCTTCTTCGATGAGGGCGATCCACCGGGTCTTCTCACCTTTCCATCGACCAAGTGGCGGATAAAACCATTTTTTATGTTGTATTCTTCAGTATCATCATGCTCTCGATGATTGTCTAGTTTCGGAGCATTTAAAGTTCATATTTTCAAGTTTATCTACCCCAGGGATCCATTTGTACTCAATGTTTTACAAAGCTCAATGAGAACACCACTTCACTTCGGCCAGTAGATGCCTATCATAGGACCCATCCTAGGAATGGCCGTATCATGTTAGGGCGAGATTCCACTTGCAGAGACGGAAGTTTGACAGTTTTGACGAACTGCCACGAACTGCCTTCAATTGAACGGAACAAAGCTTCCGCCAAGGTATTCCACTATGGTGGAGGCAATTAAACCACAACAGAATTTGAAGCATTGATCTGATGCGTGGCAGCGTCTTAGAACTTGGCAGTTCCTTCCGCTGTAAAAGACGGAGGTCATCCCCTGTCAGTTAGCGCAACACTTTTTGCTTCCACGTCTGCTTCCATACCTCTTCCGAAGCAAAATCCTGGGCTTAACTTCCACCGCTAGTGGAATCGCAGAAACTAAAGTAATTTCTAAATCCTGCCTCTTGATTGGTTGTCCTCAACTTCCAGGAACCAAAATGGAGATAGTGGAATCTGGCCCTTAGAATTACAAGAAACCTTAAAAATTTTCTAAGTCCCAAAAAAATGTGTATAAGGAATCATGGTTTTACACGTAGTCAAAATATGGCACGGATGTACCCCAATATGCCACAGATATACCCATGGTTCTAACATGGCACTGACTAATATTTACGATGCTCGTTATGAATGGTATTATCACTCATATATAATGGATGTTTCTTTTTTGTTTGAGCTGAATTTGTTTGACCCCAAAATTTCTTAACGCTGACACCTTGCAAAAATTGTTTGAAGCCAATCTCTTCTCAGGGTGACACATATGGAAAACAAAATTTTAAAGCAACAATGTTCTGTCTGGGATTTTTTGGATACGAAACTGCCCTGGCTATTTGAGATTTGCGTGAGATTGAAGACATTTGGCTTCCGATGAGCTGTTCTTGCAATCGGTTGCCATAGCTGGTTCTGTTCCCTTGGTTTCAGTTTTTAACCTTAGGTGAGGATATCGCTCCACCACCGTTTCAAGGAAAATCTCCCACTTACAGGTAGGTTTGAGTATGATTTAAAACATTGGAGCTCAATCCAAACACATCCTTGTTACATTTTTGTTTGTTTGATAAGGGTCGATCGATCTGGTGCATATGCAGATCCCCTCCATGACCCATTTTCCACGCCGAATATACTTGATAGAAAAATTCCATTCGTATTCTGCTGATTAAACATCCACAAATTAATCCACCCGAAATAGACTTGATAGGAAATCATTTTGACACTATTATCCCCGTTCAAAAGCCCAAAGAGAATCTATAAATCTCACTCACCTACAACCTGCTGGGACCCTTTATTGAATCTAGAGAAAAGCATGCAAGGTGTAGGTAAAATATATGAGAAGAAGAAGAAGAAGTGATTTTAACGTCACGCCACAAGGCAGCGTCCTATCGGACATGTGACACTTTACAACACACCCAGATGGGTCCTGCCCCCACCACTTTACATTGCTGAAGTGGGTCCTTCCCCCACCAACTTTACATTGCATGGCCACTTTCACAACGAGGCGTTGAACCCGTGACCTTGGGTATGGCAGTTTAACGTCTTACCACAGAAGGAAAACACAACAGAAGTATTCTCAAAAGCAAAACTTGTATTCAATCTATACGATTGTCAATATATCATTATCATTATCATTATCATTATCATTATCATTATCATTATCATTATCATTATCATTATCATTATCATTATCATTATCATTATCATTATCATTATCATTATCATTATCGTATATTATAAGGTTTTGGTGTAAGTAAGTAATGCATCGCGCCCTAAATTGGGCGGTCCAGATTTGGCCTAGAAGTTGGACGGCCCAAACAGACTCTTGTTCTTTTTCTTGCGACCCTGTTATCTTCACAATCCATTTTGATCAGCCGTAGGGCATCAGGAGGCTGGGTAGCAAGTCAAAGGTTTTACAAGGGAGGTTTTTAACAAAGTTTAAATTGAAACACACTTATTTGCTCCAAACACACTTCAAAAGGATTCCTTGAAAAATTCCCTAAAATTCCATAAAAAAAAGTCCATTTTGAAGGTTTGTTCGTGACAAATGTGACAATTTAGCTATTTTAGGTACCCTTTTTGAGGGGTTGATTGAACATAGCTTCTATGCAAAAATATTTAATAGCTATTTTCATCCTCCTAATTTGGAACAAAAAATAGTTACTTATATGAAGTGTAGCAAAAAAGGGGCAATAAAAAAACATCAAGGGTAATAGAGTGACAAAGAAGGGATATATTCAAAGCTTGTGAAAATTTTACAAAATTATGAACAAAATTGTTAAAAATATAGGACATTTTGACAAACCCTCATCACTTGCACTTTTTGTTCTTTACTCATCGGACAAACTTACATTGCATGTCATCTTCAGACTCACTTAGTCCCTGATCAGTAGAGCCTTCATCCTCACCTTCACTCTCAAAACTGGATGTACTCGAACGATCTTCTTCCTCACTGTCTACAAGTGAGTCTTCATCATCATCTTTTTTGGCCACCTTTCTAGGTTGTTTGTCTAATCCACATGCCGACCTTATTAAAGTTTGAGTGACCGCAAGTAACTTATTAGCGGCAGTCAGAACAAAGTCATATGCAAGAACCTTTACTTCAGCTAGATCTATGAGAGCAGTGTTTGCTTTGGACTTTACTCTCCTTCCCACTCCTGTTTTTACCATCTCCAAAGTATAACTCCCCTCGAAAAGCATTGGCGGCATTTGTTCTCATCGATTGCACTTTTAATTGAGTGGGAATTCCATCCTCTCTTGTTACCTCCGATTACTTTAGCTAGCGGAATGGCTTCCTAGTTTCATCATTATCACCGGGGGGCTGACTCACAGGCATTCCTTTCGAATCTCTAAGACTGGAACGACACGAAAGCAACTTGTTTGCCGTGCCGTGCGTCTGTGGCTCCCTACTAAACATCTGGCCACCCGTGCATTTCGGCGAGGAAATCCCGTCCGGCTCAACAACCGCACGGGCCCTCCGGTCTATCCGCGCTCTGGAACCGTGGCGGAAGGAATTTCTGAAAGGTGTCTTGGCGCGCCCTTCCCTATGGGCTCCTATCCGGAAGCATAAACACGTCGAACTAGCAATACAATACAATATGCTACCTCGAGGGTAGCTCAACCGCATATCCATAGATGCAAAGAACATAATCATATACCATAAAACATGAGAGCTCCTACCCGTGGCTCGACACATAGGGTAGTCAACCGGCTGGATAGGCCTCAAGATAGAAGCGCACCGAGTCATAACAATGCCCGGGGCTGGCATAAGACAATGGCTAGGGTTGACCACTCCATCCGCCCCTCACGTGCATACTTTGCGGATGGGCTAGATCAATTTGTGGCATGACTCTAACTTTCGGATCACGTAATCCCATGGCATCACCCATCCGGGACTACTCGTGTTGCATCTCCTGGTGCGGCGAGGTGGGAAGGGTTGCATCTCCCCTTCAGGGATCTAGAGGCTCCATGGGCTAGAGAATCGTGGCGACACACGCGATTCGCACCGGTGAACCCCCAAAACAAGAGCCAAGCTGACACTTGCAACTCTTGAGAGGCGAGGCGGCACCATTGCCCGGGGAGGTGTGGGACCCATGCTCGGCCCACCCGAAGTGGCCGACCATAAGTCTAGCCTCTGCGGGATCCCCGAAGCCCCCACTTTCGGCGGGGATCCACCCTCCACCTTGCCTCTAGCCCCGTTGTGTAGTCTTTGAGTCACATCATAGCTTCCATAGCCCGATGGGTTCCTATGCACAGGCCGCACTAATAGGAACTAAGGGATCTACACTAGGAGCATACTACATATGGTCCTAGGTCTCTACCCCCCTTCCCAATACAAGAGGAGCAACATGATCAACCAATATCACATACATCACATCATGATCAATATCAACATCATATGAACATCTTAACCTAAACATACATAGCTAACTAACAGTTAGGGTTCCTTGATTAGGGTTCAAGATGTTCAACAAAGGATCTAGGGTGGCTCTACTCTAGACACGAATCACTAACCCATCTGGAGTGCTAACTTCCAGATGAACTAACATGAACTCTACTCAACCTACCTCCTCCAGAAGCACTTCCTCCCATCCCTGGCGTCTCCATGCTCCTAGACGTGGTTCGAAGGCTTGCTCCCTCTATGATCATACACACCTTCCAGGGGCTGCTATGACGAACGGTGCTCGAAACAGGGTTTCGGGCACGTGGATGAGAGCTCAGGTGCTAGGTCAGGGAAAAGGGTCTAGGGTTAGGGTTAGAGCTCATATAGGTGTGGGTCCACATGGGATGCCACGTGGCACCACTAGGAGAAGGCCGTGTGGCGGTTGCCCAATAGGATAAGGCCATGTGGAAATGGGCCTTATCCCAAGGTTATCTAAGTTAAACAATTAACTTAGATGTGCACCCCTTGCCACTTATCCAAGGTATACAAGGCTACCTAGGTAGGCTTGTATGGTCAACGGGTCCAGGAATATACGTATTTATGGCGTATATTCCCCTGGAACGTCACATTCTCCCCCCCTTAGGACAATGCTGTCCTCAGCATTGCGCTAAGGTGACGAACCTAGCTATCCTGTAAAACAACATCAGAACATACACTTAAGTTAATTTTAAACGATCAACTTCCTATTAAAAGTTAAATGTCAAAATTTAGGCCATATTTGTACTTATACAAAATTATATAGCCTTAACAAAGTTACTTCTTACAATAATTCAAAACATTATTATAAGAGTTATTAGGGTTCATAATCTAAATTATGGTTCCCCCATCTTCTCGTAATGCGCCCCACCTCGAAGCTCCTTCTCACTTGCCTGCACATGGAGCACATTACGTTAGTTTAATTAATAAGTTTGTGGTTTTAGGGGACCACCCCCCTTACCAATACCTTGCACTCGATCATGGCCCTTTCGGATTTGAGCTTAAGGACCATTTAAGATGATCCCATCATCGCCCATGATCAAGTGCTACCTTGTACTCGGTTACCCGGTGCCGAGTACCCCTAGTGCATCATGCCCCAAGGGTTTTAAGCTAGGGAACGTCTCACGATCCCATCATCGCACATGATCACTTTAACCTTCACCATGACCCCCCTATGGCCAGGTGTGCGAGCCCCGCATCGTGGCATAGGGAGCATCCGATCGATGTCCCATCATCGCGCACTATGCCTCACTTCCTCTCTCGCATGACCCTATTGGTCATGCGCACCTCTTGGTGCATGTTGGCCTAGAGAACGCCTTAAAGGCTTATCTCATCATCGCCCACATGTTCCAAGATTCTGGCATATGTATTCCACTAGCTAGAATACATCTGCCCGGACTAGAGGCTAACTAAGAAACATACTAAGCTAACCTCCTGGCAAGTCGGGGTCGACCAGGTCGGAGACGACTCGCCCATCAAACTCCTTCATAAAATCTGGGTATTGCTTCTCCAAATCCTGCTTCAATACCCATGTCGCGTCTTCCACGGGCAAGTGCTTCCACTTGACCAAATACTGGAGGAACTGAGACCTCCTAGTCTTCTTGAATGACTTATCAAGAAGTAACTCAGGCACAATTTCAACTTGCTCCTCCATCATTTCCAACAAAGTTGGAGTATCCAAAACCTCCTCAGGGTTGGGATTGTGCCTTTTTAACAAACTTATGTGGAAAACCTTGTGAACCTTGAGATGGGCGGGGAGATCCAACTTGTAGGCTTGGGAGCCCACCCTTTCCAAAATCTTGAACGGACCAGCCCATCGAGGGGCAAGCTTCTTGCAACCCCCAATCCGAAGCTTAGCTTGCTTGACCTTGATCTTCAACCACACGCTATCGCCTACCTTGAACTCTCTTACGGTCCTGTGCTTGTCGGCTACACTCTTCTGCCGACTTCTTGCTGCTAGGCCTAGGAGGTAACCCCTCACTTCTTCCACCAACTGCTGCATCTCCTAGCATCTGCTGGGACACTTCAACCTTTGACACGGGATTGTGCCAAGTGTCCGGGGTTAAGCACTGGTACCCGTAATTTACCATGAAAGGAGACATCGAGATGACTCCCCGCTTGGCACTATTGTGGTGAATTCCACCAAGTGGATGTACTCCCACTTGGAATTTGCTTATTCCACACAAAGCTTCGAGCATGTCTTCCAAGATTCGATTTGTCCTCTCGAGTCGACCATCTGTTTGGGGATGATATGCGTGCTCATGGAGAGCCGTCGAATGGTGCTAAAGAGGTCCTGCCAAAAAGCACTCATAAACTTAGAATCTCTATCAGATATTATCTCCCGAGGCATGCCATGGAGCCTAAAAATCTCCTTCACAAATAGCTTGGCAGTATCTAATAAGTCGTATTTAATTAAAGTGGGACAAATCTCGAATTTTGGGACTCAGACTGAAAATGGGACTCATACTGACAAATTTTTTTCATTGAATCGTTGTTAGATCGAGGGGGGGGGGAAGGGGAAGGGGAGAAGTTGGGGAGAAGTTGAGAGAAGTAAGGAAGGGGTTAAGTTAGAAGAAGGGGGAGGGAGGAAGTTGAAAAGGGGGTGAGAAGAGGGGGCAAGGGGAGGTGAGAGGAGGGTGTAAGGGGAGGTGAGTTGAAAGGGGGAGAAGAGGGGGGCAAGGGAGGTGAGAGGAGGGTGCAAGGGAGGTGAGTTAGGAAGGGGGTGAGAAGAGGGGAGGGGGAGGGAAGGGGCAAGGGAAGGGAGAGCAAGGGAGGGAGGGAAGTGGCAAAGGGAGGAGTCTCCCCACCCCCCCAAAATAAAAATAATAATACAATATTCATAATATAAATAAATAAATAAATTACAAATTAATTAATTAGAGTTGTCAATGTAATTAAATATATAAATTAGAGAAACAAACGAGTCAATATATACAATTAATTAATTTAGCCTAGACATTAATTTAGCCTTAGACCATTTGTCGCCATAAAGGCGAGAATGTGCATGGTGAAAAGCCAAGCCGAGAATGTGCAAAGGCGAGAATGTGCATGGATTTGAAGCCAAGCCGAGAATGTGCAAAGGCGAGAATGTGCATGGACTGCATGTGCATGTTGAATTGTAAACATCATTTTCTCCCCTCTCATGATGTGAAGTGGATGTAAAATGATGACTAACTTTAATAATAATCGTTGGCATGCCCAAATACACAACTAAGCCCAAATACAACACAAATGCCCCATTCTCGACTCGGTAGTCGAGAATGAAGCATCCCTTCATCAATAGGAAGAAATGGTCATCACATTTTGCTCACGGTTTTTTTGAAACAAAGACCCAATTCAGGCGAAAAGTGAGAGCATTCAGAAGCTTGTATGCATAGCAAGAACATCTGTCACTTCTTTGGCAATGCAAGAGGCCACCATGGCTCTTCTACCATGCAAGAAAGGCAATTCTTCATCTTCTACTCCGTGCTTGGACAACTCCGACAAATTGCAAAGCTCGGAGAGCGGATTTGCTGGCCAAAATCTGCATCAAACACAAAACACAAAGAGATTTGCTGGCCACATCTTCCACATCAAACACAAAGAGAAACCCAAATCCAAAACCGGAAGCACATTTAAGGACCAAGCACATTTCGGTTCTTCTCCCGAATAGTCACTTCTTCCTCTGTTAAGTTCTCTATAGCTGCTATTGCAAGTTTAGATGAAGACGCTCACATTGTTTTCTTTCGCTAGACAAGTTTAGATAAAAAGGCTCCCATTGTTTCTTACCTAGCAGCCGCTGCTCCAAAATCCCCGTTCAGTGTATATTTTATGCAAACGAAAAAAGAGGGAGGCTGAAATTTTGCCCCTTTTTCAAGTCGAAGTTGCAAGTCGATCCGTCAGTGCAATGCTTCCTCTGTTAAGCGGCGCCGCCTGAAAAAGAAGAATCGGCCGTAGCAAAGAACATCCGTTATTAAGAAGAGCAGCTGGAAAGAAAAACCTTTGTTAAGCAAGACGCCAAAGCAGCTTGAAGAAGATGTCGGAGCAGCTTGAAGAAAAACTTCTGTTAAGCAAGACCCCGGAGCAGCTTGATGAAGAGAAGAAGCAGCTTGAAATTGGGCGGAGATCAGACAGATACAAGGGAAATTGGCGCAGCAGATCATGCAGCCTATATTCATTTTTTTCCATTCTTTTCTTTGCCTCTCCCGGCAGCGGCAACAAGGCGCAGGGGCTCTGCCTCCATACAAGCACATTTGAGCTCCATATCCAAGCTCCGTTCCTTGGCTTTGATCCAAACATGAAGAGCAGGTTTTTGCCTCTATCGCCTGTGCTCTGCTCTGTGCTTCTTTATTTATTTTCTTTTTCCATTCTTTTCTTTGCCTCTCCCGGCAGCGGCAACAAAGCGTAAGCTAAAAGAAACAAATGGAAGAAACAGCATGAATGACGACTAGCAAAAGAAATGATGGCCATACCTTATAAAAAGATCTGCCGTAGCCTTCTTGCTCCCGATCTTTCCTATTCTTTTTGTGCATGTATGCCCGTTTCTTGCTCCAACTCTTTCCGATTCTTTTTTGCATAGCCACGATTTTCGGCGTAATTGTTGATTTTGCATAGCCACGATTTTCGGCGTAAGTGTTGGTTAATCTGCCAAGCCGAAATTGATTAGCAAGCCGGTGGGAGCTATGGCGTTGGGGAGCTTCTTCCAAGTGGTACAAAGGAACTTCTGTCTCAAAGGTATGTACCAAAGTTTAAAATTCAACCATGGGCGGGAAAAAAAGGCGGGGTATTAAAAAAAAGGGGGTAAAATAATACGTTGAAAAAGAAAGGAAAATAAATGATTTTAAAATTCAAGCATGGGTGGGAAAAAAAGGCGGGGTATTAGAAAAAAAAAGGGTAAAATAATACGTTGAAAAAGAAAGTGTAAAATAAATGCTAATAATATAGGATTATATTTTGACGTGTCCCCATATTTTGCCATGGTGCACGGTGCGAGTCGATAAAGGCCTTCTGACCCCTAAAACCTGCGTTTCTGGCTTTGAACTGCCTTTCTCGACTCGCGAGTCGAGAAAGGCCTTCTGATCCCTAAAACCTGCGTTTTTAAGCTTTGGTACGCCTTTTCGACTCGCGAGTCGAAAGGCCTTCTGACCCCTAAAAACTGCGTTTTTAAGCTTTGAGCTGCCTTTTCGACTTCGCGAAATGAAAGAAAGGCCTCTCGACCCTTAAAACTTGCGTTTTTTGCTTTGGTGCTTCTTTCTCGACTTCATGAAGTCGAGAAAGGCTCGTGCCTATATTTTCAAAATGGCCCTAAGAACTGTGCTTTATTTTAATTTTTTTACTTGTAGCATCACTTGACTAACTTGATTTTGTCTTTTGTAGTCCTTATCTCGACCAGATAGTACATGCTTGGGAGCAATGAAAAGACCAGTTCATTGAAGAAAGATGTCGAGAAGAGGGTGGTGACATCAGTTGGACATACAAGCACGTGGCCTATGAAGGAACTCCTCATACAAATTTCTATCGTCTGTAAGTTGCTCCGTGACTTGGACAGAGCTCCACCCGCCGTTTGCACTAGGTGGTTCATGTGTGAAGAGGGTGTAATCATTGTGATAATACGACCACTATGGCAAAATATGGGGACACGTCAAAATATGGGGACACGTCAAAATATAATCCTATATTATAATCCTATAATCCTATTTTCCTAGAAAACGTGCACCATGGCAAAATATGGGGACACGTCAAAATATAATCCTATATTATTAGCATTTATTTTACACTTTCTTTTTCAACGTATTATTTTACCCTTTTTTTTTCTAATACCCCGCCTTTTTTTCCCACCCATGCTTGAATTTTAAAATCATTTATTTTCCTTTCTTTTTCAACGTATTATTTTACCCCCTTTTTTTTAATACCCCGCCTTTTTTTCCCGCCCATGGTTGAATTTTAAACTTTGGTACATACCTTTGAGACAGAAGTTCCTTTGTACCACTTGGAAGAAGCTCCCCAACGCCATAGCTCCCACCGGCTTGCTAATCAATTTCGGCTTGGCAGATTAACCAACACTTACGCCGAAAATCGTGGCTATGCAAAATCAACAATTACGCCGAAAATCGTGGCTATGCAAAAAAGAATCGGAAAGAGTTGGAGCAAGAAACGGGCATACATGCACAAAAAGAATAGGAAAGATCGGGAGCAAGAAGGCTACGGCAGATCTTTTTATAAGGTATGGCCATCATTTCTTTTGCTAGTCGTCATTCATGCTGTTTCTTCCGCTGTTTCTTGCGCCTACGCCTTGTTGCCGCTGCCGGGAGAGGCAAAGAAAAGAATGGAAAAAGAAAATAAATAAAGAAGCACAGAGCAGAGCACAGGCGATAGAGGCAAAAACCTGCTCTTCATGTTTGGATCAAAGCCAAGGAACGGAGCTTGGATATGGAGCTCAAATGTGCTTGTATGGAGGCAGAGCCCCTGCGCCTTGTTGCCGCTGCCGGGAGAGGCAAAGAAAAGAATGGAAAAAAATGAATATAGGCTGCATGATCTGCTGCGCCAATTTCCCTTGTATCTGTCTGATCTCCGCCCAATTTCAAGCTGCTTCTTCTCTTCATCAAGCTGCTCCGGGGTCTTGCTTAACAGAAGTTTTTCTTCAAGCTGCTCCGACATCTTCTTCAAGCTGCTTTGGCGTCTTGCTTAACAAAGGTTTTTCTTTCCAGCTGCTCTTCTTAATAACGGATGTTCTTTGCTACGGCCGATTCTTCTTTTTCGGTAGCGGCGCTTTAATGAGAGAGGAAGCATTGCAGCGACGGATCGACTTGCAACCGACTTGAAAAAGGGGCAAAATTTCAGCCTCCCTCTTTTTTCGTTTGCATAAAATATACACGAACGGGGATTTTTGGAGCAGCGGCTGCTAGGTGAGAAACAATGGGAGCCTTTTTATCTAAACTTGTCTAGCGAAAGAAAACAATGTGAGCGTCTTCATCTAAACTTGCAATAGCAGCTATAGAGAACTTAACAGAGGAAGAAGTGACTATTCGGGAGAAGAACCGAAATGTGCTTGGTCCTTAAATGTGCTTCCGGTTTTGGATTTGGGTTTCTCTTTGTGTTTGATGTGGAAGATGTGGCCAGCAAATCTCTTTGTGTTTTGTGTTTGATGCAGATTTTGGCCAGCAAATCCGCTCTCCGAGCTTTGCAATTTGTCGGAGTTGTCCAAGCACGGAGTAGAAGATGAAGAATTGCCTTTCTTGCATGGTAGAAGAGCCATGGTGGCCTCTTGCATTGCCAAAGAAGTGACAGATGTTCTTGCTATGCATACAAGCTTCTGAATGCTCTCACTTTTCGCCTGAATTGGGTCTTTGTTTCTGAAAAAACCCCAGAGCAGCTGCATGACCATTTCTTCCTATTGATGAAGGGATGCTTCATTCTCGACTACCGAGTCGAGAATGGGGCATTTGTGTTGTATTTGGGCTTAGTTGTGTATTTGGGCATGCCAACGATTATTATTAAAGTTAGTCATCATTTTACATCCACTTCACATCATGAGAGGGGAGAAAATGATGTTTACAATTCAACATGCACATGCAGTCCATGCACATTCTCGCCTTGCACATTCTCGGCTTGGCTTCAGTCCATGCACATTCTCGCCTTGCACATTCTCGGCTTGGCTTCAGTCCATGCACATTCTCGCCTTGCGAGGCGACAAATGGTCTAAGGCTAAATTAATGTCTAGGCTAAATTAATTAATTGTATATATTGACTCGTTTGTTTCTCTAATTTATATATTTAATTACATTGACAACTCTAATTAATTAATTTGTAATTTATTTATTTATTTATATTATGAATATTGTATTATTATTTTTATTTTGGAGGGGGTGGGGGAGACTCCCTCCCCTTGCCACTTCCCTCCCCTCCCCTTGCTCTCCCTTCCCTTGCCCCTTCCCTCCCCCTCCCCCTCTTCTCACCCCCCTTTCCGAACTCACCTCCCCTTGCACCCTCCTCTCACCTCCCCTTGCCCCTCTTCTCCCCCCTTTTTGAACTCACCTCCCTTACACCCTCCTCTCACCTCCCCTTGCCCCCTCTTCTCACCCCCCTTTTCGAACTTCCTCCCTCCCCCCTTCTTCTAACTTAACCCCTTCCTTACTTCTCTCAACTTCTCCCCCAACTTCTCCCCTTCCCCTTCCCCTCCCCCTGATCTAACAACGATTCAATGAAAAAAAATTTGTCAGTATGAGTCCCATTTTCAGTCTGAGTCCCAAAATTCGAGATTTGTCCCACTTTAATTAAATACGACTTTTAGCCAAAAGTACACCATTCATCCAATGAAAATTTGCTAAAGTTTCATCCAATTTGACCATTTTTAAGGTCCAAAACCATCTTCTCTCTAAAAAACAAAGATAGAGAGAGAAAATACACCTTTGACATGACATTTATACAAAAGGAGTTGGTCTAAAATTCTCAAAATCAAGCACCATCGTGCATACATGTCAAAGTTTGCATTATATCACCTCCACATCATCACACATCATGAAAAATTGCTAAAGTTTCATTCAATTTGGCCATTTCTGAGGTCCAAAACCATCTTCTCTCTCTAAAAAACAAAGGTAGAGAGAGAAAGCATACCTTTGACATGAAATTTCTAGAAAAGGCAAATTGTTGGCTAAAATTTTCAAAATCAAGCACCATTATGCATACATGTCAAAGTTTCCATTATATCACCTCCACATCATCACATCATATTCCCTCCACATCATCACCATATCATATCCATGTCAAAAAAAAAGTTGTTTGTTAAATTTCTTGCCACATCACCACCCTCGCATTGCCATGTCAGCCTTTGCTTGCCAAGGCATCATCTTTGTTGCCAAATCACCCATCCTTAGCCATTCTTGCCCTGAAAACAAAAAATCCTTATTTTCCAACTTAATGCGCTTTGAAATTTTTGAATTTGGTCATGTCGATTCTCAAAATTGGCTTTTCGGGGCGTGCAATACAAATTGAGAAAACTAGCCTATCTACTCCTAGCTTTTCCTACACATAGTTTCCTCTTATCCCCCTCCGCTACAACTCATTTTTGTGTGCGAAAATACAAATTGAGAAAACTAGCCTATCTACTCCTAGCTTTTCCTACACCTAGTTTCCTCTTATCCCCCTCCGCTACAACTCATTTTAGAACAAAAAATAATAAAAAATCTTCAAGTTCCAAGTCATTGTTCCAAAGGGACAGTTTGTCAATCAAAAAATGATTTTTCAGGTCATATTTGCATTTTTTTTTTTTTTTGTTTGAAAGGACCTAATGCATTGTGTTGCATGCGTGTCAGAGATAGCTCTAGATGTAAGGATTGGGAAAATAGCTCATTTACTCATTTTGCAAATATTTGAATTCTGCAAGGAACATTGACTTTATTTTGACTTGGTTAAATTGTCAAATTTGAAAAGGTTCTACATATTTTTTGGGGCTAGACTTTTGATCATAGATTCTTTGCATATTAGAGCACCTGCTTGAATTGAAATGGCATCAAAATCCGAGATTGTTCGTGTATGGCATAAGTTTTGTTGAGACTGCATTTTTTTGGTTCTGGGAAATAATTTAAAACTTGAGTTCTTCGTATTATTTTTGCAAGTTTCTTGCATAGGTCGGTTGCCTTAAGCAACTTGGAATACCTTCAATAACCCTATATACACGTCCTTGACATGCCACAGGTTGTACCACATAGATGACATGTTCATATAGCCTTTCATGGCGCGAACATGCCAAGGTGGCTCAACCATGCCATGTGGTCTCTAACATGCAAAGATGGCTCAAACACGCCACCTAGGCTCCAACATGCGAGGGTGACTCCAACATTCCAATTCAAACATTAATGGCCTTAAATGCCATTTCTAATGAAAAATATTGCAATGGTTTAATTGATTTCATATGTTATTTTTTATGGTTCAAATATTGTGCCCCTAGGATCCACCACCATACTACCTAGTTGGCTCAAATATGCCACGTGGGCTCTAATATGCCATGTGAGATGCTCTAACATGCCAAGGTGGCTCAAACATGCCAAGTGGGCTCTAACATGCCACCTAGGTTCCAACATGCCAACGTGGCTCAAACTGCCACCTAGCCTCCAACATGCTCTCTCTCCCTCCCTCTTTGATTGGGTCTGATATAAGAACGGGCACCTTCCCCAAGTCGAACAAGGCCAGGACTTTGCGCGGCTACCTCCCGGGGGAGGGGGGGGGGCAGGTATGCTATTGCCCCCCACCCCCACCCCAAAGCTCTGTTTCCCTATCCAACCATTGAATCCTCCGTTCTAGGACCCTGCTTCGAGCAGGTTTAAAAAAATCCAAGATCGCTCCAGGAGAACTTATCAAACCACGAAACATCCTATGGGCGACCGCGTAGAAATCCAAGTGTTCTGTCATTCGGGCAGTATAAAGGCTCCGGAATGACGATTCGACTTCCCGCAAAATGTCTTTGGAACCAAGTTACATGGTCAATTTTGGCAAGGAAAAAATCACGAACACTCCACATGACAGTATTCCGCAGCCACCTCCTAGATCAATTGACTACGAATGTGTTGGATATGAGCTACTTTGGCGCTTTTTGGTGAAGGGGTGGTCTTTTGCCTATAAAACTTGGTCTCTCGGGTAACGTCGATGTTCTAAGTTCATTGGAAGAGCCAATTCATAGTTTCAGAGTGCGGGAGTTGTCCGTCTGTTTCCAGGACTATAGGGAGAGCACATTTGGGACAAATTACTTCCGAAAGGTTTTAAGAGTCCGTCATCTAGCATCAACACTGTCCCTCTACTTGATGACACTATGCAAGTTCCTGGTCAAATCTGACTAGGATATGGCTTCCGAAATGTAAGCCTCGTGTAGGTTATTGAAGGGTTTACATTATGAAGGTCGAGTTTTGGTCATTTGCACTTGGGACATGGTCGAGAAGTTACATTTGAAAGGCGAATCAATAAAAACTGACAGAGTGCCTTTTGGATCTATTCTCCTCCCGCTGTGCTAAAATTCAAGAACCACTTTTGCAGTCTTTGGATGGTGTGCATGTCACATGATGACCAAGCATTTTATGCACTTTAAATGGAAAATGACTAGGCCAAGTTTTTGATTTTTTTTTCCGCACGTTTGCACAAACACAAGTTGACACTTCGAAGCAATTTCAGAGTGTCCACGTTGCTGCCAGGTGAGACTTTTGTGCAGGTGGCTGCTATTTCCATCGTTTGATTTCATCTACGGCTTCAGAAATTCATGAAAATTCCAAGTCAAAGGCAGTTATGGGTGCGCCGGGATATCTTGCGGGAGAATGTTCTTGGCCTTGTGCCTCGACAGCAGCAAATTCGTCCAGTTTTCCTTTGCACATGGGTGGAGCTTCTGCAATCTTTTGATTTCGACCGGCAACAGCTCTGAAAGCCCGTGGTCTTGAAAATTTCATGCTTTGATGATTCTTTTTGCACTTATTTGAGGCATCGTGGAAAAGTGTTGATCAAATCAAATCTTCAGTTCAAGGCCAAATTGATTAGTTCTATTTTGAATTCCATGTCTTCATATCTCTCTTCTTTCTAGAATAATCACGAGCAGATCACATGTGGCTTGCTGAACTTCATGCTAAATGTGGCTTGCTGTATTTAATGCTAAGGTTTGAAGTAGCCTTCTAGAGCATGCTCTAAGTATTATCTTTTGTTTTCTAAGATTGATAGTTCTTATATTTTGACTTAGGCCATACAAGCAGTTTGAATGGTCCTTATTTTATGCTATGAACTACTTAGATTGGGGATAAAAGCTCTACAACGAAAAATTCTTCTATACACTCTTGTCTGATGCACCTAAATATTTTGTCATTCGAAGCCAAGTTATTGAGGCTATACAAGGCAGTGTCCTTCTGCAGATCCATAATATCTCATGGTGTAACAAATTTATTGCAGACGTAGTAGCAATGTGCACGCCATAGCATTGCCATTATTAAATTGGAGTTCCTTTATGTTGTCAAGACTTCATAAACGAGGGTTCTTTTTTTATTGCAAACAATTACAAAATTTAGTGCTACTTTGCCTAGATCTCACTGTTGAGCCGTCCAAGCTTACAACAATTGAAAGATCTTTAGGGTTGAAAAAAAGGTTGTTTATTAGGACATGCCCGATCAATAACCTCATCTTAGATGTTCTCTTTCATTGTTGTCCTGCAGTGACAAGATTGGAGTAAACCCACAATAGATGACTGGAATGCATGCTGGAACAAGTTCTTTGCCTTGCCCACAATCAATTCAATATTTAGTTGTGTAATTGTCCTTGCAGATGCAATATATTGCTGCATTAAATCTGAAGTAGAATAGGGCTTTGAATAGACCACCGGATGCTTGCAAGATGCTGGAAGAAAGAGCCTCAGAATACTAGGGGCAAGTAAGACAAGCTGAATATAGACATTTTGCAACCAAAATGCCCAAAACTAAAAGAAGTTCAGGGTAGTGTTCTGCACATTCTGATACAGGCGTCCAGGGAACTACAAAAGGTAAGAATTTAGATAAAAATGCATTCTAAAGGTGTATAGGTACAAAGCACTGGGTCCTCTAGCCAGCTTGGATGAGCAGTCTCTGATAGAGGACATTATTAGTAACTTGCAGAAATGCAGACAAGATAGGAACTTGGAGTATGCCAAGGGGGTTCACAACCACATCTGCGGAAATGGATTGCAAGCACATTCAACAGTGGGTAATTATCTTGTGCTTATATTTGTCGAATATGGTAGTGGTGCTGATACCCAGCAAGTCTCTAACAAATTATCTCCCCGTAATGAACATGCCTGGACATCTCTCATGTCAGGGCATATTGTTTGTGGATAACCACAACATGCTCTCGATGTATACCAAAAAAATATTGTTGTTAGTTGGACTGCACTTATTATAAAACTATGCAGAACATGAATCTCGTCAGAAAGCATTGAGCTGTTTTGATGAGATGCAGCTGGAGGATGTGCCTCCAGATCCTATTGTGTCTATTTGCAGCATGAAAGCTTGTGGTAATATAGCTGCCATAGACAAGGCAAACCTTAAAAGCATGCAGTAGTTTGCACCTTTAAAGCATATAGTTGTATTGGATGTGGTCTTAGACAAGGATAGAGAATTACATTCAAAGATCAGCCAAAAGGGATTTGAACAAAATCGTTTTGTTGGTAAGAGTTTGGTTGGAATGTATGCCACATGTGGTTCCTTCATGGCAACAAAAGACCAGTTCAGCATATGCAGGCTTATGTGGTTGATGTTCCTCTAATTATATTGCTTATATTAGTTGTAGAAGATTGCAGAGTTGTGAAGATTGCAGAGTTGTATTAGTTTTTCTATCATCAATCAACAGCATTGTAATTTTAATTATATACCTAGATTATGGGATTGTTCCATTGCTTTTGCCCGAATCCAGTTGAGCAGATGTTTTTAAATTAGAGTATGTATAGAATCATAGTCTTAATGCATGTAAGGTACTATTCTATGATCACTGATCATTGAAGCATATCTTCTAGCATTGCAACATGCAAATATATTTATTATGTTGTTTGACATGTTTATATATGTTCAAACTTGCAGGTCCATACCTGTTCTATTTCAATGGAGCTTGATCCATGGGCAATTTCTGTGTAGTTGGTTTGACTCAGAGCTCTGCTTGGGCTTATGCCCTCTTGTTTTATTCTGGCATTGTGATTTGCTACGGGGCATAGTCCCCGAGTTCTGTGTACTGGGGCTAGTCCCCACGTTTGATTTTGATTTTGGCTTCGGCCTTTTTGGTTTGGTCACGGGGCTTGGTCCCCGAGTTTCAGTCTGGGCTTTTGCCCTATCTTCTGTATTAGGTCCCATAACCCGATTGGGTTCCGTGGACGTTAAAATTTTCTTCTTCTTCTTCTATCGTAGATAAACACAAATCAAATTGGTTTGTTTGGCCGATAGCAAACACAGTTTAAACGTGTCCTCTGATCCCATGGAGCATATGAATTGCTAAGTTTTATCTACTGTTCTGCATTGGGTTAACGTTTCCAATCACCATTACCATTGTGTTTGAATGCTGGGAACTCATTGATAGAGCCTCATTTACATTTGGCAAGCCGGTTGGATCATAACACAAGTGGCATAATGGTTATCACAAAATGCACAATAGCAGCAGGGAAACTCGTGTAGACATTCATAAGAAGACTAATAAAAAGGCCTTATGTGGCCTTGTGGACTGGATCCCTTCCTGATTAGACTACAATAAGTATACAATCTGGGCACGGTCACTCAGAACATGGTTCATGGCCATGTGTATGGTAAAAGAGATGTTGGTCAACGTCTTGTAGGAGGATCAGTTGCGAAGGATATGGTAATCCAGGTCACTATTTTCGATCATGCAAGATATTCTTCTGACTAATATAATGAATAGAAGTACCAAAAGACTTATAGCTGGGGACAGTGACACACAAACTTGTGATTGCCACATGCATGTAACAACACACAGCTTAATGGGAGACAATGGATTAGATGAAACGGAACTATATTGAGATATTTTCCATTAACTGGAAGTACACATCAAGTCAGACTTCACTGTCAATTCTTGGATCTGCCTCTTAAGTGTGACGTAAAGTATAGTGGTGTAGTGTATTTCAATGAAATCCATAATGACTGCCATGCTTTACATGCCCTGAGATTACGAAACTGAATATGTTAAGGAGTTCTGATTCTATGAAATCCATAATGACTGCCATGCTTTACATGCCCTGAGATAACGAAACTGAATATGTTAAGGAGTTATGATTCTTGTAGCCGAGTAAACAAATAACTCACACTTGGAATAGCCTAGCAATGCGATAACGAGCCTCTATAGAAGGAAAACTATCAAAATACCTTTATAAGTTTCAATAAAATGCCTTAACATGAGTGCTTTGCTAAAATGACAATAACGTTTTCGGACAAACCCTTGTTTGTTAGTGTCGTGTAGAGAGCTAAGAATATTCCCTTGATTCTCAGGTATATGCAGCTTCTTAGGGTATAAAAATGTTTTTTGAACTATGGATTTTTTTCTATCCTATTTCTTATCATGAATTGGTTGTCTTTTCCCTGGATTTAATTTGAAACAATAAAGGACTTGCCAGTAGCCAAAGGTAGACAGCTTGATGCCAGCACCGGAAATTAGACGTGTTACCCCTAGCAGATTTAAGCATCCTTTATGCCAGTGTATAAGCTTGATCTTCTCGTGTTCTGCCTGCTTTCGTTTTGGTTAGCTGGGAATTAACCTTTAATAGCTGATTGAGAAATATATAAATCCTTGGGAACCCTTGCATAATAAAAAGTTTAGCTTAAGAACCCTTGCATATGCCAAAGTTCCTGTTTTAAGAACGTCTAAAGAAAGAAAAACAACTAGAAATTTCATGTATGCACTGAGAAATTGTAACCTACTCGTTAGAAACTAGGCACTAACCTGTTGATTTTGATTGCACGCCTGCTCAAATGAAATTACCCTGGCTTGAACCTGATCTGCTAGAGAAAATCATGGCAGGAAATAAAAACGAACAGGAAATAAGAACGAACGAGAAAATCATAGCCATGTTGCTTTGTAACATTTTTATACAAATGCTTAGAAAACCTTTAAATAAGTCTTTGAATGGTGCATTATTATATGTGAGTATTAAGAGGTATCAGTGGAGCCAGCCTTTTGTTTTATGATGCTGAACTTTAAGCAAATAAGCTAATAACTCAATTTGAAGGTATTCCCAACTTGCCATTAATATCACTAATCTTGCTTTCCCATGCATGGTAGTTGGCTTTCCCACCTCCTGTGGTGTATGGTTGCAGTCCATTTTCCTAGTTTCATGCATGTGTACACAGAACTGCACTGATGCTAGACTTGCTAAAATTGCCCTCTCTTTTGTTCACTATATAGTCTTGTGTTGTTTGCAGGATATTTGTCTTCTACATGTTGTTCTAGTGAAGGAACATTAGTGAGAATAGAAGCATGATAGAGCAATCTGTTTGGCCAAGTTTTAAAAGAAGCCACAACACGAAGGTGCTCTAGTTCTTGCCAGAGGAGAATTGGCGAGAATTCATTTTTGTTAGTTGTGAAACGTACGGATTTGTTCGTAATGGAGCAAGAACATACTACATGAATTGCAGGTAATGATCTTTTAAACGTTTCGTATTCTGTGTTTGTGTCCTATATGTGCAGTTTAGAGCATATGGTATGATCTGTGTATTATAACTTCCATGTCATTCTATGTGTCTTTCTTTTAATTATGTTTGTCTAGCCAACCTGCTCCACTCAATGATTCGAGCTTTATATGAAGCCTCCAAGAACTTTAGTTCAAATTAAGTTTGCACAATTCGTTTCGTATTGCAGAAGGAAATTCTCACAATGGTTAGGACCATGGTTCTTGTATGGTATTGTATTCAAAATCTTATATTTGAGGCAGTTTGAGCAGCTTGCTTCTTTTAAAGTGTTTTAGATGACTTTTATTGTAATGGTGATATAAAAAAAAAAAAAAAAAAAAAAAAAAAAATCTGGCTAATTTAGAAACATTGGAAACCCAGAGACGATGGTGTTAATCTGTTTATCCTCAATTTTGGGTGATTGTGCAGATTACCGTGCAGACAATTTGTGGGTGTTTATGAGTTTCCAGTGGAGTTTCTCTTGTTTTAACAAAATCAGTGATGGTGTTTTGGGGCTCTGGTGAGGCCGTTGTGGCTTGGAGGTTCAATTTCTTCGGACCTATTTTTTGAAGGCCTGGCTATGTTATCCAGGTCGCCTGTAGGTCTGGGCATCTGCAGGCTGTTCTGCAAGCCTATGTTTCATCTTCAAAGATCCAGGGCGACTACTGCACTGCACCTGCAGAAGAAGCTCTAATGCATTTTTAATTCCAAAACTGCATATCTATTGGCATATCCGGCCGAACACAAAGTAATCATCTCGCTTGGGATGGATATGCCGAATTTGCTTGCGAAGGGGCCAATTTGTTGCATGGGAGGACCGAGTTCCAATGTCCAGGTGATTTGTTGTGATCTTACAAGGCAGGATGCGAGGGCAGTTGCGCAAGAGATGCTAGAAATAGGCAAGAAAAGGAAGTGGAGCTTCCTGGGTTCCAGCCTGTTTGCTTCCACTGGAGCTTCGTTCCTTCTTGATCCTGCAACAGATCCTTACTAGCAACGTGTGCCTGGCGATGCCGGGCATTATTCGCGGACACATGGATGGGGTAGATGCAAAGTTGATGGAAGGAATGGAGCGGGATTGGGATGGGATAAAATAGAAAGAAATAGATGTCAAGCATGTGTAATAGTATGTGTGTATGGAATGAGGAGTGGAAGATTTGGATGGTGTTGCATATGTTTTGTATGTGTATTCATTTGAGTGAATATGCAAGATGGTTGTGTGTGAAAGCACATTGCACCTATAACAAAATTATCATTGCACGATATTGGGTGTTCTAAACAATCTATTTTTTTTTTTTTTTGTTTATGAGGAACAATGTACATGAAAAACTAACCCAATCATGATATACACAATGGGATCAAAGTGGTGCAATATGATTATAGTCCAAAAATGGGGAGCAAGATAATGGTGAAAATTATCTATCAAAAGAAATTGATTCTTGTTTTCTGCAACATCTTTGCTTTCAGTCGGCATCTTGGAAGGTCTTTTGGTTAGTGAAATGGCTTCGTTTTGTTATTGGAGGTCGTGGGTAAGTATGACTGTGGAAACGACCAACAAAGATACAACCAATGCTTTCAATTTGTAAACACATTAATTCACACATTTGGACATGTTGTGCATCCAAATAAATGTCAATTATTTTATATATACTATAAAATATGAAACTCCAAAGCTCAAAAGCAAGGGCGTAAACAGTTTAATATATGTTCTCTAATACTCCTGCTTGTGAAAATACTTTTCATGTCATATTTATTTCTTTATCTTAACGCTGCACTTCTGAATGGACGCCTTCAAGATGACACAAATCAACACCAGAAATAAGAATACAAACAAAACCCACTATTGTTTCCTTGTTTCTCCTCGTCTTTCCTACTTATCTTTATTTCAAGCAAAATATTTGACCGGTCTCTCAATTTCCTCAGTTCTCTGATTACTAATCTTCTAACTGAATAGGTTGCGAAAAGCTAAAAGATGTGTCTCTAGGCATTTTGCGAACTTTTACCCCGTAAGGAAGCTCATGGTACAACAACTTTATCAATCTGCAATTTGAAACAATTGTTTTTTCAGATGCAATCTAAGAGATAATAAACTTGATCGTAGTTAGACCTAAAACCATATATTTCATCCTACACGATTCCTTCAAGTGGCATTAAAAAACCAATACTTCGTACCTCTGGTATCTCTAAATTACTTTCAGCTTGGACCTGTGCTATCTCCCCTCCAACTTTAGAATGGGGTAAACTCTGATTTTTGTTGTTGTTCTTTGTCGCCAAGAAACACAAGTGTTTGTCACACAGATAAGGAAGAATTTAACCTATCTTGTTTTTACATTGGAAGGATGTTTCACAAAGATTGAATGCATGTGACACATTGTTTCCATTGCTCTAGAAATCTATTGGCTAAAATATTATGTCATATGTAAGTAGAAAATGCTTCAATTAATATAGCCAATTCATCTTGTACTTTATGAAACCGTTTATAGAGTTACAAAACTACTGCATCTGATTTTAGACATAATGCTATTTTATTTAACCATGCCCTCTTGTAATTTTATTGCTCTTCCTAAATTTTAGGTGAATGTGAATTTACAATTTAACATCTAGGCACTAAATTTTGTTTTAAAGCCATTTGCCATGATCTTTTGCATCAATTGCATCAATGGTTCTGTTATCTAGATTCTAATGATGTCTCATCGTGCATATATTTCTAACAATGTCTTGCCAGATCATTATGTTCTATTTCTAACAATATCTTGCAAGCTTACAAATCATTATGTCCTATTTCTATATAACAATGTCTAGTGGAGCTTACGGATTTTTATGTTCTATATAACAACGTCTCGTCAAGCTTACAAATCATTATGTTTTGATAAAGATTGTGGCTTCATATTTTTGATAAAGATTGTGTCTTCAAAACCAGCAACAACTCCATATCTGTCTCCAAAGTAGTTCCACATCATGGTTAGCAATCTAGAATTTAATTTTTTTTCCTGCCATAGTTGTTTGGGGTCATCCAGGGACATGCCTTTAGACTTTAAATCCTCCGTCCTTGTAGTGTCATAAAATAAACAGTGAAAAACAGAAAATAAAACGTTCTGAAACTTTCTACAAATAATGCAAATAATTAGATTCTCACTTAGGTAGCAAGGTCCTTCAGCATGAAAAATGGCATCTAAACTGGAGTGCAGAACCTGGCCAGCAAGAGTCTTCTATATTCATCTGCTTACTGAAGTGCCCATGGGTCTCAGACTACGTTAAAACGGGCAAAAAAAATGGCATGTTGCAGCAAAGAACATGAAAATATAACTTACAAATACCTGTAACAAAGTCTAACAACTTGTCAAACAATGGAGCTATTGAACAACTTATGAAGAAAAAGAGTATCTAGATATAGGTTTAAATTAAACCTCAAAAAATTAGAACTCTGCCTAGATGGAGGAAACTCAAACCTATGGCAATCCAGATCTCTTCCATGAATGCAGGAAACTTGAAGACCTGAAAAAATAGGCAGAAATTACCTGAGCTTTGAATCTTGCAGCTCATGTCCTAATGTGGATGATAAGGGGCGAAGAAAACAGCACCATCATGGAGCATTTGTGGCCGCAGGTCATCTTACAGCCAGTAACAGTAAGAGGCTCAAATGCAGATAAAAGCACAGGATGGAAACAAAGAAGCTACCTTCAAGAAGCAAGCATGGAGATTTTCAGTATTAATCTGTATTGGCATATGTGAAATGGTCCCTTTTTCTTTCTTTGTGGCACCATTGACAACAGAATGTATCTCCTTAAAAGTCCTGGGTTTATCTTCTTGGCGACACGCTATGTACAGGCAAGCAGCTAAAATGGCATCCTGACTTCTCCCTAAAATGGCTAGAATGGCTAAAATGGCACATGGAAGCTGCCAATACACCTGCTGTAAGTGCTTTGCAAAATACTGTGTTAAGTTTTGGAAGCTTTCGAATTTGGGAAATTTGTTGAACTGTTTCAAAAGCATATATGTTAAAATGGATAAGCATGCATAACGAAGCCCAAGAGTTATTTTTACCATGTCACAAACTCAAAGGGCAAACTTTGCTTCAAATTTTACAAAATATATAGAAGAAAGGAAGCTTACAGCATCCAGCAGCAAAACACACTGCAATTATCACCAGTGTTTTACCATGTCACAAACTCAAAGGGCAAACTTTGCTTCAAATTCTACAAAATATATAGAAGAAAGGAAGCTTACAGCATCCAGCAGCAAAACACACTGCAGTTATCACCAGTGTAATATGCAACCTGCATAAAAGTAATTTAAAATTAGTAAGGAAACTGAAGCTAAAATTTGTAGAACATAGCAATTTAAAGCAGTCATGCCAGTTGTTATTTTCTGTTGGAAAGACATCACTAAAGAAGACCACCTGTGATCATTTAGAATGCCCAATATTGTGACATACAATACAATGATGAAAGCTTGTGAGGATTCACCTGATTGCATTATGGAGCTTATGAATGAAATGAAGACCCTCGGTTTATTACCTAACACGAAGATTATGGGGTCAGCTCTTATCACTGCAGTGATTATGGGGTCAGCTCTTATCACTGCACATGCAAATAAGTCTGATTTACATGGGGCACTCAAGGCAAATGCATTTACATCTTTTATATAAATGGATAACCTAATAGTTAAAATCTTTGGTTAGTCTACAGAGGGGATGTTTACAGAATGATTTAATTTAGTCTGGCAGGTGTTAATAAGAAGCTTTAAGAGCCTTAACTGGCAAAAACTATTGTCAATCTACTGTCACAGTTGCTTGATCTCAAGGATTCATTATCTCTCTTTCAAGTAAGAGGTGCACATGTCTGGCTAAAGAGTTGCACATCACGCATGTCCAGGTTTGCGATCGTGTTTCCTAGAGAAACGAAAAAAACTCAAAAAATGTCAAATTATTTTAAAGGCAATAACCATTTTTTCAGCTGGTACGTATGTTTGTTCTTATACCACCTGGTCAGGCAGGCATTTGAACAGATGGGGTCGGCAGGGGTTGCGGCAGATGTTATCCTTTCATTTTTATGGAAATTTCTATCACGATTATGAAGCAAACTTAAAACAAAACAAAGATAGTCAATCGTACTGGAATGGAATCGTACTGAAATAGTAGTGCAACATACCTCGCAAATACTCGCCGTGAACAGCCTGCTCAACCAGGTGAGTAAAATGTAGGAGACTAATGACCTGAAGAATAAAACTTGATCAGATTTGAAGACTGCAATGGTCAGCTTCTATACCTTCTACCTTGAGAGCCAGAGATTGTTTTCCAGAAGAGCCAGAGATTAGTTTTCCAGAAGCTCGAATCTTCTATCCTGCAAAAATAACAGCATTGCAATCAGTTTTGGTATGATGGAGCTTCGGATTTTTGCTTTCGTGCTTTGTTTCATGCTCACCTATGACGATGCCGCCCAACTGAAGAGCTCCACAGCTCCAAGGGTCCGGCACGGGGCAAAGGCCAGAAGCGCCAAAGTGAGATTTGAGATTCGTATTGTGAGAGAAAGCTGGTCCAGAATTCAATTCGTCGTCATTGAATATTGAATGGGGTCGGCTTGACAAACTTCAAAATTCAGAAATAAATGCTGGCAACCGGGATGCCGCAAGGGGAAACTCAGGCCAGAAAGGAACGCCGCATGCGTCTGCACTGCGGCGTTCCGGGCACAAAGTCCAACACACTACCATTTTAAGTACTACGTAATTCACACCCAGGCCCTGATTACGAACAGGGATTTTTTTTCTTTGCTCAAATCCGGAAGGTAGGTTATGTTTTCTTTTAATCGGTGAAGGAAGAGCTATGATTTTTTAATCGGTGAAGCTATGGAGATATGGAGCTATGATTTTTTAATCGGGTCGAAGCTATGGAGCCAAGAAACTTGCTTCAGTAAGAAGCTATGGAGCCAAGAAACATGATGGGCAGGGATAAATCCGGCTTGGATCTCTGCTGCTTTGGCCGGAGCAATGCTTTGGATCTCTGCTGCTTGCCGCCAGAAACAAGGAAAAAGAGGAGCCTAACATTTTGTTGAAAAAAACACATTTTTGCGTACATTTTGTGAAAAAAACAGAGGATCGTATTCTGTTGCAGAAACAGAGCCCATGAAATGGCGAACCCGGGCAAATTTAGCACCTCTTATGCACTTCTGCTGCAAATCTACAGCTATTTTCTTCAAATTCTGGGATTAAACAGGAATGTGGAAGCAGATCGGAGCTCGAATTCACTTCAGCAAACAGATTGCTGCAGCCAATGTTTGATCGAGGAGGTTAAGGGATCCCTTCCGCTCTGCAGAAAGTCGGTTTTAAACTCGGAGCTTGTTAATCGATTAACAAGGAAACAAGCGTAAAAGAAAGAAAAGAAACGAAAGCGGAGGAAAGGGAAGCGGTGGAAAGAAGGGAAGCGGCGGAAAGAAGCGGAGGAAAGCAGGGAAGCGACAGAAAGAGTGGCGGAAGGATTGCTGGCCATAATTTTAGGCTAAAATGACAGTAATCAGGGCCTGGTGTGAATTACAAAAGAAGATTGGTCGGTCGGTATAAGTCCAAGTTGTCCATGAAACGCTCAAATGTTTTGTGCATCTTTGCATCTGCAAAATTAAGAAGCTGTGTTAAGAAAACTGTTGTTTTCTGGTTTTCGTGTAGACCAAATTATTATTGAAGCCAGCAAGGCCTACTTCTTACTCAAATCATCTGTCAGGCCCTTCTGCAATAGGACGTAGCAGGTTTGAATTTACTTATGCAACCGTCTATTGTTCAATTTCTACCTAATGTACAGACAGACCCATTCAGATCTGTTACTAAGCACACAATCTGGATATTGCTTTGCAACAAACCTATTCAAGAAAGGACCTTTTATCCACATGTTGAAAAACATTGTCGATATATTAAACATTGACGATATATTAAACACTGACGGCTAAACTTAATTCATGGAGGTTAAGCTTGACTTATGGAAGCAACTGCAACATTTATGAATATTTATGTAGAATTGTTGAAAATCCTAAAAGTGAAATTTTTCATGGAAAGGGAGAATATATTAAATATACAAATGCATAAAACAACTCTATTAGAAGGTTGGGCATTTGTCGCGGGCATCAGAAGACATGAACCAAGTCAATATGCTAATATCAAGTCTTGTGCAATGCCTGTTAGTGCACGAATTTTTATTAATGCATGTAAAGAAAGGAAAACAACCAACCTCACCTATGTTAAGGGTGTATGATTGAGATGCCAGTAAAGCGGTCTATCACTGAAGAGAAGGTGCGCCCTGGGATGATCATTTTTACCCTGGCATGTCCTTATATCGGGTGCTTTAGTCTCTGATTAAACCAAACAGTAGAGACAGACTGCCCCGTAATCATGCCTACATAAAAGAAAAGTCAGACTAGACAGCCCCATAATCATGCCTACATAAAAGAAAAGTCATCAAGAACAAAATTTTGAATCTTGACAGTAGACATTTTAAGAGAATAAAACGTACCAAGACAAAGAAGCAGAAGAGGGAAAAATCAGTTGCTCCAAGCTCCACCTACAATTGCAGTTTAGGTTTACAAAACCAAAGCCATTAACTTGGGAAAGTTACTGAATGCATTCTGAGACCAAGACAAAGGGATGAGACAACGATTAAGTAGCACCGTGTTTGTGAAGATAAGCCCACCCAAAAATCGTTCGAAATTTGTCAAATCGCGATGGGGTCCGGCTCGAAATACTGAGATCTTGCCTTTGATCCGAACCAAAAAAACGAGTTACAAATTTCGTTGACTCTTGCCTTATGCCTTATGATGTAGAAAACATATCTCTTAACTTTAATCACGCAAAACCCTCGCAGATAACAGATGCGGTTTCTAACCCTAAACCAAAACCGAAAATGGGTTTACGGACGTTTTCTCCTAGCCCAAAACAAAAATGACTTTACGGGCGTTTTCTTTTCTACCGATACTCTTCAATCTGGAAAAAAATAATGCCAAAACTTGCTTCTCAAAGGGCCACCGATATAGCCTGAAGACAAAAGAAAGAACTGTTGTGCCGCACTGCCGGAGCCTCTAGCTATGGCAACGTTTGCATTTGAAGTACAGATAAATAAGCTATTGGCCATTTCGCCTATAAATTGCGAACTTCTGTCACTAATGGGGCATCAAGATGATGAAGTAGCATCCCTTGCCGAGCTCGGCTATGGCAGATATGACAGCAGAAAGCTGTGTAGAATAGGGAAAGTAGGTTGTCTAGATAGAGGCAACCTTGTGCTGAAGCTGGTTATGCACTGGCTATGGCAATGGGAACGAAGGAGCGACTGAATCAAATCTGAAGGGTTTAAAAATAGTCAAAAATTTAAAATTCATATTGCACCACGTCCCGCAAGGGGAAGAGGGAATGCCGCATGCGGCGTAAGATGCGGCGTTCCCTCTGGCACGGAACCCAATGCAATCCCAAAATAAAAAAGAAGATGTAATTTGGAGCTATTCTTTTGTTGTTTTCCTTTAATCCAACAGTGTTTTTAGTAAAACTACAATAGACAAAATAATATGTCTAGAAAAAATTATATGAAAAACAATACCGTGGGTGCATTACAAACAACAAAAATAACATGTGGGCAATTAAAGGAAAACTATGCTAAAAAATACATGTAAAGACCATACATTTGTTTCAGGAAAAACAATATGTGGTTGCATTACAAACAACAAAAATAATATGTGGACAATTAAAGAAAAACTATGCTAAAAAATCCTACATGTAAAGACTATACATTGGTTTTAGGTGAAGATCACATTTAAAACTATGTGATGTTTTTGTTTTTGCGTGAAAACTACACATAAAATTACGCGTTGTTTTTATCTAGAAATGACGGTGAAATACACCTAAAAACTACGTATTGTTTTCGTTTGAAAGCCACGCATGAAAACTATGCGTTACTTGTGTGTGAAAAACCACAGTAAAAACTATGCGTTGTTTCTAGCATTTTCGGAACAATACTATGGGTAATGTTTACGTGTTATTTTTTGCCAAAAAAAACACAAAAAAACTACACATTGAGGGGTTATAGTGATTGGCCCTCGTTCCCATGTATTCATCAACAATGCAAAACCATTCACATTGATTAGATCTATCATTACCAGCGATATTGTTGTAGGCCTTATCTCTTGCGTAATCCCTATACATTGATCTCCATTTCTTGCGACAAGCCTCTACATCCTTATCAAACCCAGGACATCTAGCCACAACATGAGACATCACAGTATGCCACAAATTAATACCTTGCTTTGGTGGCATGCAAAATTCATCCTGCATCTCCCCAGCAAGCTGAGCAGGTCGTCTAGCAGGAGGCTGAGCGGGATAATCAGCGCAAAACTCGGCCAGTTGGCAGCAAACACAGTGGGCTCTGGATTAAACTGATGTTCTCGTTGTCAAACGGAGGCGAAAGGGCACGGCACACAAGTCGGGGAGCATTTATAAGCAGAAGCTCCAAGCGTTGGGGAGTCTTGGCAAGGCCACAAGCTCTGCCTGACGGTAGGATCGCGTGGATGCTGCTCGACCCGGCCCCGTACTAGGAGGCAAGATGCTTCCAAGCCACCGGCTCAGCAACAAAAACCTCATAGGTTTAAACCAGGTACTGTGGCGTTGAGATAGATAGATAGTAGTTTTAACGTCACGCCACTAGGCAGCATCCAACTGGACATATGACCACACACCACACTACATTGCTTGGTTGGGCCCTGCCCCCAACCACCTTACATTGCGTCTGTTGGGATTTGACCCCCAACAGTACCGAGTGCGATTCTGGGCGGTCTCGAACTCGAGACCACATTGCTAAGGAACTAGTGGGTCACCACTAGACCAAACGCCCAGACGCGAGAGGTTTAGAAGCATCAGAAGACTACAGAACTTATATTACAAAAGCTTCCCTTCCAGCGCCTGGTTCGAGAGATAGCACAGGAGTATCAGACCGACCTTCGGTTCCAGACCTATGCTATGATCGCCCTCCAGGAGACCGCAGAAGACGACATGATGTCCCTTTTTTGGGATAATCTTTGTGCTATCCATGCTAAGAGGGTTACCATCATGCCAAAGGATCTGGCCTTGACACGAAGGATTCGGGGGGACCACAATTAGTTCACTATTTTATCAAACTATATTGTAAATTATTTTGTTGTATAAATCTTCGGATGTGAATATAGGAATCTCAAATTTTGTCCATAATTTCTTGCTGTGTCTATTTTCGTAATTATTAAAAAAAGAATTTGTAATAATTATTATTTTTTATGACACTAAAAACATTGAGGATTTCATTCAACTTTGCTCTCCTTCGTCTCTTGCACAAATGGATGCTGCTACTCTTCTCCAATCGCACAAATGGATGCTGCTACTCTTCTCCAATCGTACCAGGATGGTGAGCACTGGGATTCCCAGGTTCCCTGTGACCTGTTTCATCCCTACTTGCTTCAAAACATCGACTTGGTCACCAACATGTAGGCACATCCAGATTATGCTGCATTCCTTGAGTTCTACACTCATGAGATGGTTTTGCTCTGCATTACCCTTGGAGACCCGCCTCGCCTCTATTTGAAGAGGGAGGTTGTATGGGAGATGTTGGGGGGAGATGTTGGAATATATGGTTCAAGGACGTTATGTAAGTTACCGAACTTGGATACAAAAGGTATAGGCATGTATCAATTTGCCAATTTGGATTGGATGACACATCGACTTAGAAGATTGAGAAACCCTTTGCTTAGAAAGCCTTCTAATTATGTTTGTAAAAAACATCATTGTCCCCATCATCTAGGTAGCTCTCATAACAAAATGTAGAGAATCAATGATTACTTTAGAAACGGTTCCACCTAAACTCACATTGATTAGGCAAAAAGAATAACAAAATGAAGGTAGTAGCAATTAGTTCTATAATGCAAAAAGAATCCTATCAGGAAAAGGAAATTATTGCAGAAAAATCCGTTAGTAGAGCCATTTTTCTAATTGAGCAGGTCATGAAGGTAGCTATGTTTGTTCACAAGCATTTGGTAAATTTCACATATCCCATCCTTCCACCTGTCTTTAATAATCAATATGCAAGTTCTGCTTGTTATTAGATGCTAGATTAAGGTCGGATTTAGTTTGTTCCATTGGATGTGGGGACAATATATGTTCCAATAATTGGATATGTTCTTGTTAAAACAGGTCGTGCTTCATGCTTTATTTGGATGTCTATTTATTTATTGGTATGCAATGTTCTCACATCGGCTAGAGTTTAATTTTGCATCAAATTGGGCTTGCCATATGTACATTACAATGAAATAGTTTTTTCCAATGAATTGTTTAATTGTGTGTGTGTCCCTAGCTAATGTAAAGCATCCATCGTACATGCATTAAAATATCTTGCAACATTTCATTTTTGTTAATTCTTGAGACCTGGCGCCAGTTTTTAAATAAAGGGAGGGAAATGATCCAAATGCCACGTCACCAAAAGAATAAATATAGTCTTGGAAACAATGGAGCTTTTTGCCGCAGGCTCGAAAATGCAGCAGAAAGGCAGAAGAAGACCCAAGCCAACAAAATGGCAGATTTACAAACGTTTGAAAGGGATTACCCAGCATGTCGCTGCCGTGTTCAACTGGGACTTGCTTCCGCCCGAAGTTGGAATGCATATTTTAGCTTTTTTACAGGTTAGGGATCTTATTAGGTTTACTTTAGTATGCAAAAATTGGAGAGATACAATTTTGTTTTCCCAGTACTTTAAGGAACTTCATTCCAGGCTTTGTCGTCCACAAAGATCTATAATGTACCTTGCAGAATATGATCCTAAAGAGGAGCCAGATATTTCATATCCGAGCATTGAATATTTTTATGTTTGCAGCAGCACAATTCTGGCTTTGCATCACCCAGGGCTTGTCTTTGCTCAGGATGGAGGTTTTGTCTGCTTGTCTAAAATACAAGATGGAAATCTTATGTATGAGGTTGGGAATCCATTAATCAATTCATGGAAGACAATACCTAGCCCTTCTGATACTTTTGTTCCAATTGACATGATGGTAGATAAGTTATCGGGTGCTTATAGGATTTTGGCTCTAGGATCAAAATCACATGCGGAAGTATATGATTCACGGGAGAATCTGTGGAGGAAGGGAGGAACATGGGACTATAATGCTGTTCCCCACAATGAACTTATTGGCTCTTCTCGAGTTTTTTTTAGTTCCGACGGACACAGAGTGGCAATTTATGACTATGAGCAAGATCAGTCTAGTGGGATGATTTTTGATTTTCCAAATGAATCCTATTATATTGGGGACTACAATTATTTCGTCTTCAAATGCAAAGATAGAGTGATACTAGTTGGTCTTCATAAGGGGAAGCCAAAAATTGAATTTTGGAGTGGAAATACATTGAATGGTACCTTGAAGTGGACATGGATGAGTAAACTTGATAAGGCAGCATTGAAGGAGTTGATTGACAAGACAGAAAGAGAAAATGTAGACAATTGGATAAATTTCTATCCCACTAAGAATTGGCATCCCGAGGTTGCATTGGGCAAAGATGATAAAATTCTCATTGCTATAACTAGATCTGACGAAGAATACTATGATGATAATTTGCTGCTTGAATATGACCTGACAGGCTGTTTTTGGAAACCAATCAGAATTCCAGATGGTCTGTTTTTCTGGCCCGACAATTTAGCAAAAGATATAAGATTAATGTATTTCTATCCCACTTTATTTTTACCGTAAATCTATATATCCTCTTGACCTGAATGGTTCAGGATTTTATATTTTGTATGGTCTTGGAACAGGATTTGGAAGTATTGTGCCCAAGGAAGGAAAAAAAACATCAATCCCTTTTGTGTAAAATGACAAGCCAGTGGAGCAAGGTATTAATGCTATTTAACTTGAGCAAAGACAAAAGATCATGTTGCAGGTTATAAGAAGCTTATACCGTGGAGAATGGACTGCATTTTTCTCACTGTTATGACCTGGATTTTGGAGAATAAATACACTAAAGTGGTCGTATTGATGCATTATTCAATTTGAAGCATTTCTTTGTGAGAGTTCACATCTATGTTTTATGGTGGAACACCTGTACATTACAGATTTAGTTATAGTATATTTTTTCATGTTGTAAGCTATCGGCATGCTTTGCCTTGATACTCTTTTGACATGAAAGGAAGGCACCTCCGACTGAACTGAAATGGCAACTATGCCTCCTGTGGAATTAAATTATGTGGAATTAAATTGAACGTGTCTTGAGTCATTTATTCAACAAGCTGGTAACCACCATTTAGTATTGAAATACCAGAGATGGTTCTACATTGTGTGATTCTTGTGTCTGTGATTGCTTTGCAAGACTATTGAGGTAATTTTTTCTGATTGCTTTGCAAGGCAATGAATGTTTGCCGTGTTGTTTTGCTCAAATGCATAGTAGTCTCATAACATGTACAACAAGATTTTGCATAGGTACTATGACTTTCAATAGTTGTAAATTGTGCACTTTTAGAGTGGGCGTGTGAGGTGATGGATTGCAGAAGTAACTTTCTGCCGCAGTGCACTATCAGGAAAGACTTAGAATATAGGAGGAGTTGTGATCTGCCTATAATGATAACTATTCATTAGACTACTGCTAAATCTCAGTCTATGTTGCCGTTCAGTTATACATCGTGATGCAACAAACACATAAAACAAATAGCGTGACCAAAGCGTCCATTATAGAATAGAACATGCAGATTCAAATCTGATATATTGGCTGGAGATTCTTTGAAATCTGATATATTGGCTGCAGATTCTTTGAAAGGATCGATTGTTCCTTTAGGAGGAATCTTTAAGTTTCCACTTAGTCTTGATTCAAGTGAAATGACTTGCTTTTATTTGTTTGTTACAGAGGAAGAGGAGGAGAATGTTGTGTCTTCTCAAGAGAAGCATGCAATCTATGTGAACACCTTGCAGCTAAGGTAAAAAACGTCTATTAATGTGATTAATATTTAGTTAGTCTTAAAATCTGAAATTTGAGTAAGCATGCTTGCATTCTTTTTAATATGTTGTCTTTTCACAGTGTGAAGGAAAAAGAGGCTGTATATATGTTCCTTCTGAAAATCTCGAACGTGGATCAAATGTATTCTCAATTGAACAAGTTCATGGCGGAGAAGAACAAAGCAAGGCAGCGAACGTTCATAGGTACTCGGAGAACTACACAAGCACAGAAGTTGGACTTAGTGGTAGAGTACTTGTTGAGCAAAAACTCTCAGTTAACTGCTAGGAAACAGCCTGGACAAGTAGAATTTTGTGTATCAGATTTGTTTCTTGAAATCTGATCAGTTGTTACTGTTGTTTTTGAAAATAATGGGAAATCTTATCAATTTGTTAACTGGTTAACTCTTCTCAATTTGTTACTTATCAACTTGTTTTTAAAATGGGTATTATCTTACAAATGATAACAGGGCATTTTCTTATGAATGACAATAGGGTATTATCTCATGAATGATAACAGGATATGTTATTTAGAGAACAGGGTACGTTATTTGAAACAGGGTATGTTATTTGGAATGGGGTATGTTATTTGGAATGGGGTACGTTATTTGAAACAGGGTACATTATTTGAAACAGGGTATGTTATTTAGAATGGGGTATTATTTGTAACAGGGTATTATTTGGGTATGATCTGAAATAGGGTATCACCAGAACAGGGTATTATCTCTTACGAATGATAACAGGGTATGATTTTCCATTCTTCGAATGGGGGATTGCGACACCAGCTTAATAGGGTATTATCATGCAAATGAGGAAAAGGGGGATTGTGGCCAAATCCCCCGATTCCAAAAATACATTTTATCCCCTGTTGTTTGACAGAAAAGGGGGATTTCATAGGTATTTTTTGGGGGTATTTTCTAGGGTATTGGAGCACTTTTTTCGTTGTGTGTATGCCGCACATAGATAAGTATATGGAACAATAAATATAGTTCCTGCTTTGCTGCTTTTTTTATACTCAATTGCTTCTCCTTTTCTTCTTCCCATCAGGTCAGTCGCTATTGGAAGGTCGTAAGTGGGATCGTCCATGAGAACCAAAAACCGTCATTGCATGTAACGTTCTGTTAGCTGAAATATTTCCTTTTGTTAGTAGACACGAGTCCTTCCTTTTGGGCCTACATATAGCTAAACCATGTATTATAGCTTTTTGGCCCTTGGATCCTGGCACAATTCACAGAATATTCCCTCTGCATACATCCTGCACGCCCATTTGAGGTCTTTCATGGGGTCAAACTAACCCGCTTTTTAAGGGGCGCCCCTTGACCAAACACCATGGGTTAAAATAGTATTTAGGCACATTGGTGCCCATACAATACAACAGTACATGAATACATAGTCTACGGCAAGGCATAACCCAAACATAGCAGTAGCATTCAAAGATGAGACGAGCCTGGAGAATTAAACCCCAGTTCCAATCCAATGCTCAGTAGCATTCCAAACGCCATCGTTTCACAGGCTCTGTTGGCCAGATGAAGATGTTGTGTCGGAATATTTTTTCCTTAATCTCCTGCACAGCTCTCTAGCATCATGGTTTGTTCTACACAACTCGACAACATATCTTGATCAGTCCGGTCATAGCTCGACAATAGTAGCAATTTTGCAAAATTTGGATACACACGCCCGCAAGCCGAGAAATTTCCGCCACAGTCAAGAACTAGAAAGCACAGATCGTCAATCTTAGCTGTGATGGCAGCCATACAACAATGTTTTTTACATGCTTACTTCGTGTTTTAGTGCAGGAGCAAGGGATTTTGCTGTCAATCCAGGAGGTCGCAAGCAAGAAAAGTAAAGAGGCGTTTGCACCAAAAAATTACAAGGAATTACAGAGCTGTTAAACCAGAGCAACACCAGACACTCCCGTCTGCAAGGCCGGATTAGTGCCGGGTTTAAGAAGCTCAAATTTAACAAGGCCCGGCCAAGCTCCCTTGTCTGCAATGTGCTCTAACAGGGTTTACTTCCCTGTAAACCTCATGCCTTACTGAAACACCCTGCAGAAGAAGAAGATACAGCCCCCTCCCTGCTGATCCTGCTATGGTATGCCTCCTGGAGCATCGCTTAAGCCTGGCCGCCCTTACCAAATGCCTCCCAAATTGAAAACATGCAGCAGGAAACTGGAAGCTCTGGAGCCATGGCTTCCGGCAGCCATCCGCTTCCAACACTGATATATGCCAAGGACGTGGCATAGGCTTTTTTGGGCCATGTGGGCCTTTGGACCTTTGGGTTTTTGTCCAAAGGAGGCTTTGGTCTAAAGAGGGACCAAAGGTGCGTGTATGCTATATAGTTGCTCGAGAGAGAGCTCTGGGGCATCTGTGTCTTGGCTGAGGGCTTGTGGTTGGGTGGTGAGATAGCGTGCCACGTCAAGAGTCCATTTTAGTGGTATCAGAGCAACAAGTTTCGATGGTCGGTTATCCTGCCAATGTTAACTTTGAAGATGAGGAACTCAAGGAAAAACTTTTTGAGTTAGAGCATGATAATTCGCTCATGAGAGAAAAGCTTGCAACTGCCGAGGCTCGAATTACTGAGCTGCAAGGACTGGATTCTCTGCGAGCGCAGGTGGCGCAGTTGCAGCAAGCTGCAGGGCATTCGCGTAGTGGCATCAAAATGGGTGCCAATGTCAAAATTGAATTCAAAACGTATTCCGCTGCTACGAGTGATGCGGATGAGCTTTCTGCATGGCTACGGGATTTGAATTCATATTTTGCTAAATCTAAGGATGACGGACACTCAATTATATTTTGCTGAGAGTCATCTAGATGGGATTGCAAAGGATTGGTGGCTGGATATTAAGAAGAACCAGCCAGTCGATCTACCCATTGCTACCTTTGCGGAATTTGAAAAGCAAATAAAAAATCGTTTTTGGGTCATAATTGGGAGCGAGATCTTATCATTGAGTGGAGTAAGTTGACCCAACAAAACGTGGAAACTGTTCGAGCCTTCGCCGCGCGAGTTTTAAAGAAAGGACTTCAGCTTAGTAAAAATGATACTCAGAAGTCTGAAAAACTCATGTGTGGGGTTCATCGTTGGGTACGGGCGAAGCTCGATCTGCAAGTTGCCAATCTTTTTTTTGGCGAGCTCTGTAAGATGGCAGAGAAAGTAGAGAAGGAAGGTTTGGCCCTCACGGAAGCCATTAATGCTCAACGTGGCCTCAAGATATCTATGAAAGACGTGAGAGGTTTTCGGGAGAAATCAATGGGATCTGGCCAAAGGAATCTTATCAAGCGTGCAAGAAGCGGCTAATGCGGGAGAATAAGTGTTTTGTTTGTTATTCAACCGACCATAAGTTTTGTGAATGCCCTACTTATCTTAACAAGAAGAAAGGGGAAAGAAAGAACGCTACACCTATTCTTAAGTTTGGTACTAAGAAAGAGGATAAAAGTAAGAAAGTAGCTTCTGTTCGAGGATATGAGAAAGGGAAGAAGGTGGCTACTGTCGGGAAAAATTGGATATAGATTGTTGAGAATAGTAGTCTCTTACGATTTTGGACTATTATTCAAGATCAAAAAGTACATGTCTTATTCGATCCAGGTAGTGAGTTTGATTTTATTTCTGCTCGATTGGTAAAGGAACTAAAATTAACTTCTATTCCTTTATCAAGTGATGTAGAATTGTCTTCTGCTTTCTTGAATGTTGCCCCTCCGCCTTCTTCATTTATGGTCAAGGACGTTGAATTTCAATTCCAAGGATATGTCTGTAAACGTTCTTTCATGGTTTCTAGCCTTGGAGATATGGATATTATTCTAGGCATGCCATGGCATAAGGCTATCAATCCTCTTATAGATTGGCAGGCGGGAATTGTTATGTTATCCTTGGAAGGGGGTAAAAAGACCTTCAAGTTTGTGAAGGATGATATTGTTTCCCCAATTCCAACAGTTTCTGTTGTACAGTTTAAACGTTTGGCAATGAAAACTCATTTTGTATATTTGGTGGTTTTGCGTCCTAAGTCTGGTGTATCCCCATTAAATGAGCGTCAAATTGTCTTTTTGCATTCTTATGATGATGTCTTTTCAAATGAAATTCCACAAACTTTGCCACCCCAACGAATGGAGGACACAGGATTGATCTTCTTCCTAAAGAATTTCCTAATCAAGCTCCTTATCAGAGAATGCATGGCCAACGAGTTGAGATTAGGCGCCAACTTGATGAGTTACTTCAAGCTGGATTGATCCGCCATAGTTCTTCACCTTTTGGTGCTCCTGTCTTGTTGGTTAAGAAAAAAGATAATTCCTGGCGCATATGTATAGATTATCGCGCTTTGAATAAGATAACCATAAAGAATTGGTTTCCTATACCAAGGGCGAATGATTTATTTGATCAACTCCAAGGTGCCACTTTTTTTTTTATCTTAAGTCAAGGTATTGGCAACTTAAGGTTGTGCCTGAAGATGTTCATAAGACTGCGTTTCGGACAACCTTTGGACATTATGAGTTTTTGGTCATGCCATTTGGACTTACAAATGCGTCAGCTTCTTTTGCGAGGCTAATGGGGCGAATATTTAAAGACGTGCATGGTGCTTATGTTGTCATTTTTTTTTATGACATATTGGTTTTTAGTAAGTCCGAGGAAGATCATTACTTGCATTTGCGGAGGTTTTCCATCAGTTAAGGGATGATATGTTGTCTGACGCTGACGTCAAGATACTTTATATAAAGTGACACTAAAAACATTGAGGATTTTATTCCTCTTTTGCTCTCCTTGTTCTCTTGTTTCTCCTCCAGTCGTCTCTTGCACAAATGGACGCTACTACTCTTTTCCAATCGTACCCAGACGGTGAGCACTGGAATCCCCAGGTTCCCTTTGACCTGTTTCATCCCTACTTGCTTCAAAACATCGACTTGGTCACCAACATGCAGGCACATCCAGATTATGCTGCATTCCTTGAGTTCTACACGCATGAGATGGTTTCCCTTGGAGACCCCCCTCGCCTCTATTTAAAGAGGGAGATTGTATGGGAGATGTTGGGGGGGTGATTCTCATGCCACAACTGTGCTAAAAGGGAAGCTCTGATGGGCTAAGCACCCGCCGATCATACTACATGAGGGCCAAAGGTACTCTGACGCTAACTTTGTATTGGCCATTCTTATGGATCAGTACGTCAAGGATGAGGCCTTGCCTGTAGATCGCGACCAGGGAGCCAGACTTACTGGATTGGATACCCTCCCAGTTATTCGTCATGAGGGTCAAGAATACCTCCTACTGGAGGATATCATGTGGACATGCCACATTATTGCCGACCTCAAATCCAAGACATAGACTCAAAGTCCTCTACGAGCTTGCCGAGTATCGTATGGATGATTTCATTGACTTCAAACCTGTCGAGCTCCCCTCTGAAGTACAACAATTGCTTCAATTTCACCAAGAGGCCATAGAACCAGTTGACACCCTCTTACGATTACGACATCTTATGTTGCAAGATGCCCCCTCACAACCACCTGACGAAGCCTTTGTTGCTATGGGACCTTACGTTCCAAACATTAATATGGTGGATATCCCCATGGAATTAGAGAAGGGGAAGATCTTTGTGACAACAAGGATCACTTAAGGGAAGAAAAGCAAGAAATCAAGGAAGACGAAGTGACCATAGACCTCGACAAGGAGGTAGCCACCTCTGTTATTCATAAGATTCGTGCCTGGGGAAATCATACCACCCGCTTCTTCCTTTCGGCTTTTATGCAAGGGCAGGTTTTTTTTTATTGCCAAGGATCTCGCTCTGGAGGCTGAAGCATCATGGTGGGCACTTCGTGCTTTATCCACCTTAGCCATCCATAAGAAGCTCCAACCTCACACGCTAACACATGTGCTCATGCATCGTGACCTTGCCTTGGCCGCCTTGGGGCAAGATATTGCTGCATGGATGAGCATGAAACACCTTGTGGCCGCTCCATTAGCCACGATATTTTCCTTGGAGATTGCATCCGTGGCTGCTCTTTCCATTAGCCCCGACATAACCTTGCTTCATCACCGTCAACCACCGGAGCCTCCTACTCCGATGGATTAAAATGCAGGACCTAGTTCCTAATTGTATTCTCGATTATTAATGAATGGCCTTAGACCATGAAGAATTGTGTAACAATGAATTTGGCACTTGTATGCCATCCTTTGATATAACTTTTTGATATTCTGTGTATTAGCCTCTGTGTTTACTAAATGCCTTGCATGCAAATTATAAGTCTATGGTTGTACATCTTGCTTATCTCTACTCTTCATTTGTATTTTAGACAGTGCACGTCCCCCTCCTTGGGCAACCCCCATGCAACCAGGTCGTCTAACTCCAAAGCAAGAGCTCGTACTTATGAAGCATCAGCTTATTGAGCTCCAAGCCTATGTACTCTAAAACAACCCACCAGAAATGCCGCAGGAGTACGGCCCCAAAGTTCTGGCTGTAGCTAATCACAAACTACCACCACCACCACCTGCACCAGTACCCGCTCCAGCTACATCCACACGCTCAAAATGTACACAGAGCAATTCATCATCTGACACAAGTTCCGATTCGTCGTAGTCGTCAGATTCCTCTGAGTTCTCAAGAGATCATGCCAAGTCCCATAAAAAGGACTATCAAAAGACAATGGACTCTGCCATCACAAGCATTTGGATGAACTGTAAGTTGGCCCAATTTTTGGGTAAAACTCGATCGTGTGTGGATGCCAAATCCTGGTTAGATGAGATGCATGAATTTGGAAAATCTTATAGAATGAAAGAAAAAGATATCGGCAAGGTCGCTACCACTAACCTCACGGGGTCAGCCCGTATTTGATGGAAAGGATATGCACGTTCTCATGGATTGACACGAGGCAGATGCCGATACAAGGTCTTTGCTAAAGCATTCAAATCTCATTATGTCCCAGAGCTCACCGCTGCCAATAGATTCAAACTTTCTACTGCCTGGAACAAAGGAATCGCACAGTCCAAGCATACACGGATGAGTTCATGGGTTTACGGTTGTATGTCCCTGGGATTAATGAACGGAAGGCAGTGGAAGGTTACATTGAGAGGTTATCCCCTATACCTCGGAAGATAGTTCGAGCCATAGACCCAAAAACTATAGCAGAGGCCGAAGCTAAAGCCCTTGGCTTGGAGAAAGATAGTCCCAAATACCAGTCACAGTATTCCTCTACCTTTGGTCAGAGCTGGAACTATACACCTTATCGGGGGCGCTCTCCTAGCCCAAGACCTCCTCAGTCGACTAGGTATCAGAAGCAAGATAAGAAAGTTTCTTTCACTGTTTCGGAATAAGTCCGCTAATGCCACAGGATCCATCGAATTCCAAGGGAAGCTCGTGAGCAGTTACGAAAAGACAGAGCCTGTTATCGGTGTTTCTGACTAGGACATCGCATGCAGGAATATCTATATGTTACCCAAGCTGCACAAGCCGCCCTCGTAGAAGTGGATTGGGACGATGTGTTGCTACCATTTGACCCTCCAACCATTGCTAATGACAAACCTCCAGACTATATATAAGGTGAGTCCCACATATATGCCGCTATTGAGATAGGTTAAGTGGATAGTCAACCTACTGTCATATCCATGGTTGGCCAAATAGACAACGAACCTTTTGTCATCCTTATGGATACAGGTAGTACGCATAATTTTGCTTCAGCTAGAATGGCGGAAGCCTTACATCTTACTCCTTTGATATCAAAGCCACGTCCAGTTACAATGGCTGGTGGGGCCGTTCATCATACACAAGGCCACACATTAGTTTGAACATCCAGTTACTAGGAGCACCTGTTGCTCTAGGAGTCGAGATTATGAATCATTTTCAATGATATTTGGTGAGATTTGTTAGTACTTATAGTTTCTACAAAGCAGCCTATATTTTCTGTGAAGAGATATGAAGCTGTAATTGATGCCTATTTGGATGGGTTGGAGGCAATCGGCCAACAGGATCTTTCAGGTGTTGCAAGTGTTGCTTCATTTTTTGTCAGCCATATGGATACTTTGATTGACAAAAAGCTAGACCAAATTGGAACTGAATAAGCTTTAGCATGCGTGTGTTGGAAGTGTAGTTAGCCCATGCATGTGTTGGAAGTGTTATTTTGCTTCTACATGCATTACAAAATTGGACTTTGTGCTAGTGTTTATTGAAAGTATTGCAGTAATTGAATCTCTAACTATAAACGTTTTTCTCAATAGAATAGAAGAACCCACTTCAGCTAAAGTATAATTATTGAAGACACTAATTTGAGGTGGGCGAAGTTGTGGATGACACAACTCATATGTATCAGTTGATATCACTTTATTTTGAAGGAAACCTTGTGGTGCGATTTTTCCATAGCTTTGCTTTCCCGCATGAATAGAAGTATCTAGATCCTGTTATTAGTAGCAAAAGCCATGTTTTAATAATTAGCTAAAGTCCATGTAATAATATAAGCTTGAATCGCTCTATAGTATAAGACAGAGAACCATTTTTCTAAATCGGTCATGTAATCGATCAGAATTCCTTCTGTTGTCATCAAATTCGGTAAAGCAACAGGAGATATTATGGCAAAGTAGGATGATCATTAGACTCCATAATGTCATGCCAAAATCCTTATGAAGCTGGTCGAAAATACCTCTTACAGCCTAACAAATAGCTCTAACACAAGTAGCTGTTTTTGCAGAGCAAAGTAGAGCAAAAAGTCCCTGTGGGCCAAAAATCCAAAGGCTTTGTATATTTTTTTGTAGACTCCACCTTAGATCAATCCAAGCAGAAGTAGAAGAAACCTTAAATCCCATTGTTTTTTCGGCCGTCACTAGCAGATAGGAAACTTTATTTCAACTTCAAAACACTTGGAGAAGCGATGATAGTGATTGGCTTATCTGTGACCAGATTAGCTCCAGCGATATGCCCTTTGCCACCAAAGTAACAGAGCAATATTAGCCCTTAACAATTTTTGCATAACCCTGCTTATTTGCATATTAAGCAACCAACGAGAAAACCTTCTAAGTGTTTAGCAATGTTGAGAATAACGATGTTGAGAAAAAAACCACAAAATGTATATTGGCCCATGACTTCCAGGCCACAAATTTCATAGAAGAATAATAACCTTCAGGAAAAACCCTTAAGGGAAAATCGTAAAAGGGAATGTCTGCCTTTGGAAAATTCAAATCCATTGTCATTTTTTTCCATTTCCAAGGCAAGTTTAAGCTATCCATGCTAAGTGCCGATATAGTTGCGAGTAAGATTTTGATTTTGATTTTGATTCTGATGCGATTCTTCAGCGACAACGCATTCAGTAATCGTCGTTGGCAGCATCTGTAGCTAGAGAGCATCCAAATCGGCTCTCCAAGCGACGATTACTGAATCCAAATCATTTGGCTTGGACCCTCCAAGCCAAATCGACCTAATAACACTTGCCAGGACCTTCAATGTGAAGTGTCCCGAGATACGGTTCTCATCGATGTGTAGCAATGCACAGAAAACATTTTTCTTCTCGTTTTTCTTCTTAGTTTGTCCCATCCAACCAGGTCAAGCCGAGTGGACCTATGTTCAATGTCCCACCTTAATGTCTTGATTAAAATGCTAGTTAACATATGAAATGTTAGCCATTAAAAAGGATCCCCTATTGCGCTTTCGCAGATCCCCCACCAATAAACGTAATACTTGAGTTGGGTTTGCTAGATCTGCAGCTTCGAAACCATTCGAAAGTGGAATTTTTTATATTTTGAACAAAAACAATCATTTGGCAACACCCAAGTTGAATTTGCAGGATCAGCAGCTTTGGAACCCGTTCCAAATTTTCAAATTCTTAAATTTTTTATGAAGACAACCATTTGGCAAGGCGATACTGTAGGTTTAAATCCTGTATATTCTTAAACTGATTATTACTACCCATAATTCGAATCTATAAATAAGACAATATAGGGAAATGTTTGCTTGGCCATCCATGAATATCCTTATGCACTGACTCGCTTCTCCAAATGTAGGGGAGTCGGGGAAAGAGAAATGTTTGCGGCGGCCTTGGCCGCCGCGATAAATTTCTTGTAGAGCTTAATTTTGCATCATATTGGGCTTGCCATATGTACATTACAATGAAATAGTGTCTTCCAATGAATTGTTTAATTGTGTGTGTCCCTAGCCAATGTAAAGAATCCATCATACCTGCATACCCCTTTGAAATAAAATGATTGTCTTGTTAATTCTTGAGACCTGGCGCCAGTTTTTAAATAAAAGGGAGGGAAATGATCCAAATGCCACGTCACAAAAGAATAAATATAGTCTTAAACTCCAATGGAGCTTTTTGCCGCAGGCTCGAAAATGCAGCAGAAAGGCAGAAGACCCAAGCCAACAAAATGGCAGATTTACAAACGTTTGAAAGGGATTACCCAGCATGTCGCTGCCGTGTTCAACTGGGACTTGCTTCCGCCCGAAGTTGGAATGCATATTTTAGCTTTTTTACAGGTTAGGGATCTTATTAGGTTTACTTTAGTATGCAAAAATTGGAGAGATACAATTTTGTTTTCCCAGTACTTTAAGGAACTTCATTCCAGGCTTTGTCGTCCAGAAAGATCTATATTGTACCTTGCAGAATATGATCCTAAAGAGGAGCCAGATATTTCATATCCGAGCATTGAATATTTTTATGTTTGCAGCAGCACAATTCTGGCTTTGCATCACCCAGGGCTTGTCTTTGCTCAGGATGGAGGTTTTGTCTGCGTGTCTAAAATACAAGATGGAAATCTTATGTATGAGGTTGGGAATCCATTAATCAATTCATGGAAGACAATACCTAGCCCTTCTGATACTTTCGTTCCAATAGACATGATGGTAGATAAGTTATCGGGTGCTTATAGGATTTTTGCTCTAGGATCAAAATCACATGCGGAGGTATATGATTCAAGGGAGAATCTGTGGAGGAAGGGAGGGACATGGGACTATAATGCTGTTCCCCACAATGAACTTATTGGCTCTTCTCCAGTTTTTTTCAGTTCCGACGGACACAGAGTGGCAATTTATGACTATGAGCAAGATCAGTCTAGTGGGATGATTTTTGATTTTCCAAATGAATCCTATTATATTGGGGACTACAAACATTTCGTCTTCAAATGCAAAGATAGAGTGATACTAGTTGGTCTTCATAAGGTGAAGCCAAAAATTGAATTTTGGAGTGGAAATACATTGCATGGTACCTTGAAGTGGACATTCATGACTAAACTTGATAAGGCAGCATTGAAGGAGTTGATTGACAAGACAGAAAGAGAAAATGTAGACAATTGGATAGATTTCTATCCCACTAAGAATTGGCATCCCGAGGTTGCATTGGGCAAAGATGATAAAATTCTCATTGCTATAACTAGGTCTGACGAAGAATACTATGAAGATGATAATTTGCTGCTTGAATATGACCTGACAGGCTGTTTTTGGAAACCGATCCGAATTCCAGATGGTCTGTTTTTCTGGCCCGACAATCTAGCAAAAGAGATAAGATTAATGTATTTCTATCCCACTTTATTTTTACCTTAAATCTATATATCCTCTTGACCTGAAGGGTTCAGGATTTTATATTTTGTATGGTCTTGGAACAGGATTTGGAAGTATTGTGCCCAAGGAAGGAAAAAAAACATCAATCCCTTTTGTGTAAAATGACAAGCCAGTGGAGCAAGGTATTAATGCTATTTAACTTGAGCAAAGACAAAAGATCATGTTGCAGGTTATAAGAAGCTTATACCGTGGAGAATGGACTGCATTTTTCTCACTGTTATGACCTGGATTTTGGAGAATAAATACACCAAAGTGGCCGTATTGATGCATTATTCAATTTGAAGCATTTCTTTGCGAGAATTCACATCTATGTTTTATGTTGGAACACCTGTACATTACAGATTTAGTTATAGTATATTTTTCCATGTTGTAAGCTATCGGCATGCTTTGCCTTGATACTCTTTTGACATGAAAGGAAAGCACCTCCGACTGAACTGAAATGGCAACTATGCCTCCTGTGGAATTAAATTGAACGTGTCTTGAGTCATTTATTCGACAAGCTGGTAACCACCATTTAGTATTGAAATACCAGAGATGATTCTACATTGTGTGATTCTTGTGTCTGTGATTGCTTTGCAAGACTATTGAGGGAATTTTTTCTGATTGCGGTGCAAGGCAATGAATGTTTGCCGTGTTGTTTTGCTCAAATGCATAGTAGTCTCATAATATGTATGCCGGACATAGATAAGTATATGGAACAATAAATATAGCTACTTTTCCTGCTTTGCTGCCTTTTTTTTACTCAATTGCTTGTCCTTCTCTTCTTCCCATCAGGTCAGTCGGCATTGGAAGGCCGTAAGTGGGATCGTCCATCAGAGCCAAAAACCGTCATAGCATGTAACGTTTTGTTAATTGAAATCCCGAGGCTTACAATTTCTCTTTCCTTTCGTTAGTAGAAATGAGTAAAAGAGATGTGGAAATATGTACAGCCCTTTTGGGCCTTTGGATCCTGACACAATTCATAGGATATTCCCTCTGCATACATCCTGCACGCCCATTTGAGGTCTTCCGTGGGGTCAAACTGACTTTTAAAGGGACGCCCCTTGAAGAAACACCATGGGTTAAAATAATATTTAGGCAGTTTCGTGCCCATATAATACAACAGTACATCTTATATTATAATGTTTTAGTGCAAGTAATGGACCATGCCCTAATTTGGACGGTTTGGATTCATTCATATCACGTCAAGGTAAGTTGGTGTTGATTCTTGTTTTTTGGCCAATGATATCTTGCCACGTTGCAACCATTCTAATTAAGAATGGAAAATCGATGTAGCATTCTTGGCTAACCTGTTACAACCGGTTACCTCTGTTTTAGCTCTGTACAGTCGAGGAAGGCGCGAAACCGGCGGAGCTCCAAGCCATAGCCATAGCCAGAGCTCAGGCAGATTTTCAAGCCATACCTTTTGCTTTACCGTTACCTTAGATTTTCAAGCCTTTAGCCTCAGATTTTCAAGCTGTTACCTCTGCTTTACCTCTGTGCAGTCGAGGAAGGTGGGAAACGGCAGAGCTTTAAGGGATGTCGGCGGTCGCGACCATAGCCGGATCTCGGTAAGAGAACTCCAAGCCGAGCTTATCCGAACCTAAACTTCGCCATAGCCAAAACACGAAGGCGAAAAATTTCTTCTTACCTTGGCGTTTGTGGAATGGTCGAGGTCGTGGATTCCGGTGTAGCGAGGCGGGTTGCCTCACGCCGGCGGCGGCGAAACGGCGACCGTGCGGCGGCCGGCGGTCGGGTTGCCGCCCGGCCCGGCCGGCAACCCGGCGCGCTTGGCTACCACACGAATCCACTCCCTCTTCCCATTCCACATTACGTGGCATCATCCTAACCGTTCCTTGCAACTTACCTCTCCTTGGCAGGAGCTGCTTGACGGAGCTTGATATCGCGGCAGTCTGGCGAATCCAAACCTTTACGGTTTCTTTAGCTTCCATTTCGTAGTAATTAGATCTTCGGCTTCATTTGGCTAGGCGTTTGGTCGAGGTTGGTGTGAAGGATGTGTTTGGGGTTCCAGGGGATTTTAACCTGGTTCTGCTTAATGAGCTTATTGCAGAGCCTGGGTTGCGATTTATTGGGTGTTGGAAAGAGCTTAATGCTGGTTATGCTGCCGATGGCTACGCCAGATCCAAAGGGGTTGGAGCCGTTGTTGTCACCTTTACTGTTGGAGGCCATAGCCATTGTTGTCTGAACGTCGGATTTTCGGAGGAAAGGATTACTTCATGCCTGTTTTTGACTTGCAGTTAGGTATTCTGAAGTAGAAGCCCTCAAAACCTCTATTCATGGCATGCGGGCTATCTAGCTTCAAGCTCAAGAAAATCGACTCCTTTTTAATGTTTTTTTGCAATGGTGGGCAACAGAGTTGTTCTTGGAGGCTGAATGAAAACAGGGAAGCTTCAAGAAAGCTTCAGGGTGTCTTTCGCCTCTGCACAGAGTTTTGGCCAAAAATGGCAAGGAAATGCTTGGCCATAATGATTTACTTCAAATGAATCTACAACTCTGCAAACACATATTTGTCTTCTTTATATTTCGGCTACACGACATTACATAGCTACAAAGAATGATCAGAATGTTCTGTACAAAGCCAAAATCACTATTTAAGAGAGGCCTGGCTATGCTGGATGCCATAGTTTCACTATTGGTTACATTGGTGCACTCAATACTCTCTCTAGAAGCAAGGTATGTGTGGGTAATTAAATTTCTACCTGTTGTTTTCTTTATGCATGAAGAAAAACGTAAATGAGCCATGAGTGCCCAAAGATTCAGAGAATGTATTAGAGCAACCCCCAAGCTGGACAAATAAATTCAATGATGGCAAGAACATAAAAGAATGTTACAGTGATAAGCATAGTCTGAATGCTTCTTCAGCAGACAATGGTAACCTAAAGCATAGAAGTTCAAATGCTGTAGAAGATGCCTGTCAATATAAACAAGGTTAACAGAGATCCTAAGCCAATTCCAGCAATAAGGTTGGCGATGAGAGATCCGATGGTGGCTTTGACTTCTGCTATATGATGCACAGTTTGATATAACTTGAGAAAGGCAACGGTACATCAGGTCCTAGCCAAAGAGAATTGTTGATCAAGCAGCTAAAGTAGAGGTAAAGCAGAAACCTTTTTCCTAAGAAGCAGGCATAGAGCTATGGCTATGAAAGAGAATCCCACAAAAACCATCACATGAACATAGATGGCAAAATTGCCTAAGAATTTTCCCAACGCCAAAGGAAGATTTAACTACTATGGAAGATGTTCTGCATGGCTTCATAGAGCCAGCAATTCCAGGTTAAATGTTGCATACAAAGGATGTTGGTCTCATGAGTGTTCACTCTAAGAAAATGTCAGTTCCTTCATCTGATTTAAGAGTGCCCTAGATAAGTTTTACTGCACGATTTTTAAAGAAAATGGAGGAGCTTAGGGAAGCCTGAGAGAACATATCAAATATTATAGAATGACAGAGACATACAAGCAAACTGATGGATGACATGGCCTTAGATTATGACAATGAAGCTGGAATATTAGTAGTCTTCAAACTTGCCATCAACCAAAAACATCTGCATCTTATGTAAGCCAGAAAGAAAGAAAAAGATATTTATTCCACTGAATGTATGACTTCATAATCTTGACACCAGGAGAATTATTTGTTGGAGAATATTGTAATGATGTTTTGATGCGAAGCTTTGAGAGGCATAGGCAACTGGATATCTCGATTGGAGATAAAGAACAACTGGATATCTCAGTTGAAGATAAAGAATGGGAAAGTTTTTTTGAAACTTCACAACCAGAGCCACCTATTCTGATCCTTTGCTTGCTGCACCAAGTTTCAGTTTAAGTTGAGATGAGCCTATTTTCTTATATTTGATTTTTGGTGCACTTTAGTTCTTGCACTACATTTCCTATAAGTAATGCCAAGGTTCTTCGTATATTTAAGGAAAGCATAACCACATATCTACATCTAGCCATATGACTCTTGCAAAATGATCAAATTATGAAGGGACATGAGGGTTGTGCATGACATGGATGCTTATGTACATTGTTCAATATCCTCTTTAAATATCTAATGCAGTAGGGATAAAAATAACATATGAAAAGGGACAAAATAAAAATGCTCACCCTTCGAAGCTAATAGACCCAGTCATTTATAGCCATATTGAAAGAGGATCTCTACAGCATCAAAAGACAATAGAATATACACATCAAACATCATTTTGCACATAAGCGATTGTATTTTAGACATGCACATTTAACAAAAAGACACAAAATAAAAGTCACACAAGATGACTGGTGATCTTATAATTTTGTAATTAACTGGTTCAAAAATGCTAAACTTTGTCAATTTGCTTCCTATCTCATCATTTAGGTTTTTCTCTACCATTGCTATAAGTATATAAAATACGATACAAACACATTGCTTTAGCATGCATTTGGTCATCGCAAGTTATTATTAAGTTTACATGTGTGAGCAAATACCTCATGTCAACAAGATCACGTATTGTTCATAGGTTTTCAACGTTTGCCCAGCAATGCTGCGCATTATTAGTAGTATAAGTAATGGTGTATTACCTCTTCAATGTGTAATTTCCAAGATGTCAACAATAAAAGTTCAACTTCAGAGTAAATACATCGCTCTTTTCTCATTCTTCTTAAAATCTTACAAGTTTCCATCTCATACTCAGCAAGACTGGGCACTATTACTATGTTTGAATATTTTTGTTGTAATAAAAGGTTACTGCACACTTTTCTCATTGCAGTCAAAACATTTACAGACTTCCAACTTATATCCAGCAACGCTGGGCACCATTACTAGTGAATACATAGTCTAGTACATGAATACATAGTCTACGGCAAGGCATAACCCAAACATAGCAATAGCATTCAAAGATGAGACGAGCCTGGGGAATCAAACCGACCTGTTCTAATTCAATGCACACAGCTCAAACATAGCAGCAGCATTCCAAACGCCATAGTTTCACAGGCTTTGTTGGCCAGATGAAGATGCTGTGTCGGAATATTTTTCCCTTAATCTCTTGCTCGGCGCTCTATCGTCATACGGACCAACCATAGTCTATGGTTTTGAGATGCTGATAACGAGGCCTGTCGTTCGGATTTGGGCTCCACCTTTTATGCCAGCACTCCCTATAATGTTGTGCATAAGTGGTACCTTTTCTTGCTATCGGCTCCCACCAAGACACAAACACCTCTTCGTAATGGGGAAGAGTAGGGTCTTGTACAGGGTCCTCTTCAACAAAGGCCATCCATGCAGGAGATGAGTCCCCTGGTCTAATGAGCAAGAGCATACCTTTTTTGACATCCTGGTATGGGTCGAATATTCCAACTGGGTTCTGTGGTTTATCCTTTGCAGGGCCCACATAGTGCGGACGTGCTGTGCACTCGTCGAGCATTACTAAGTCTGGCTCCATTAGCATGGTTGTGAGAGGTCAGAAGCCTATAATTTCCTCGAGGCCAAGGGAACCTATCCAAGTGCATGCATCAGATTCGATCAGTAGTCAATAACCTCATTCATGTAGGCATTAGACCATGAGTCAGTGAAGACGATCACGCCGTGTCCATCAGGCATGTCGCAGCAATCATGCATAAGCATGCAGTTCCTCTCTACTAGCTCATCCCTTGAAACACCTTCATCACGACAGTTTTCCCTGAAGGGACCTCCTTCCTGATCTTCCACCACCTGCCTGTTAATTTTTTTTAACTATACTGGTGGAGTGGACATGTCAGGTTCGGGCGTAGGGGACGCTATACACTATGCATGTCACAAAATAAAACTCCCGAGTGACTCTCCGAGAGTTGCAATTTCTGCTTCTGAATATAGCAAACACATGCTTCCATCCACAATAACCTCCATAGACACTACCACGCTACCCTTGGGCAAGGGCAAGTTATGGTGTTTGGTGAAGCTATATACTTTGCCCTCGCCCACTTTGACACCATTGAATAGTATGGACCTAATTTCAGCCATCCTGGAATCAGAATGGAATATAGCACTATTAGAAATTGCCATGGCAATGTTACCAAGCACTGAGTGCTCATACCATGCGCCTCTTGAGTGTTGCTCAGGATTGCCGTCGCGATCTGGATGAGGACTCACGAGGTTCTACCAAAGATCTGAAGATAGTAGACATAATAAATTAACATACAATTTTACTGAAATAAGTTAGCTCCAATGATAACTACCACATCCCTCTTGAATGCTGATGAAGATCACCATTGCAATCCAGATGCGGAGTTACGGAGCCGTGCCAATGACCTGAATCTGATGAACATGATTAATAACTGACCAAAAGAGTGCAAACGGGTATGTGATAGCGTCTTCTGACTGGTGCAACACAAATCACGAATGGTTTGCCAGGGTTATTCCTATATTCTAAAGTTCTTTTCAGCCAGAAAACTACATTAAAGAATAAGAATAAGAATAAGAATGATTTTTTATCGTCCGCTGAGACCAATCGGCCTATAGGACCCAGAAGGAGCGCAACAAACTTATTACTGTCCGGGTTAAAAAACCCCCGCCCCGAAGGGTTTTCGAGGGAAAAATCGTGGCAGTATGTTGTCAAATTGTACAAGTATACATCATCATGAAATAAATGTATATATACATGTCAAGTGTGTGCCCGAGGACATAGCTGATCTCGCATGTCCATAACCTCCTGAAGGTATGATCCCAGCACACCCATACGGATGCTGTGCTCAATGTCACATATAGCGGCTGGCCAGGCCTGACCAACTCAGCATAGTGCGTTCGGATTTGATCATATGCTGGGCAACTTTGAAGGGTATGAGATTCATCCTCAATGATTCCCATTTGGCAGCATTGACAGAGTCTGTCCTGGCGTGGCTCACCAGTCCATCTGCCCGTCTCAATTCGAAGATGATGTGCCCCTATGTGAATGGAGGCAATGAGTCTGCGCCTTTTCATGGGCAAGTGGGTACGCAGGTAGCATTGCAGGCCTCGTTCCAATATGGGATTTATGTGGCGCTGGTAGTGTGCTGTCTTGATATGTTCAAGGGCACTGGCATCCCAAAGCTTGCTGAGGAAGCAAGCATCAAGATATTGCCTCAAGCTATGGCGTGTATGCATCTGTGCTCCTGTACATTCCATCTAGCCAACCATTGAGCTCTCTTTTCCCTCCAGCAGGCCTTGAGGCGTTGCGGCTCTATTGCCATGATATAAGCTAGTTAAGGAGATGAGCATTGTCCATATTGACCACCTTCTAAAAATAGACAATGTGGCGATCAAGAGCCGCCCTTTGAAGAGGCAAGAATCCTGTCTCCTGCAGTAGAATTTGATATGGGACTGTGGACTTCACCCCTAGTGCTTGTACCAAGAAGGCTTTCTGCACCTGCTCCAAGTCATTCCAAGTAGCGAGGGATACTACTGGGCCCCATACTTCAACCCCGTATAAAAGGACAGGCTCCACTAAGACCTTGAACAGGCGTGACTGATGGGCCCAATCATACAACTCCGCTCTATGACTATTGTTTTGGATTGTGTTTGGGGTCTGGGTTCGGGAACTCCTGGAAGACAGCCCTCTGTGAGGACCCGTGGATCTAACAGGAGAGTCCGGGGGACTATGTCACGCGGGATTTGCTGAAAGAGAAGAAAAAGAGGAGAACAGAGCAAATGAGAGAAAGATGATAAGCTTCCTTGATATCAATGATGAAAATACATGAGCTCTCGCAATAGAGAGAAAACTTGAAAGGAGACAAGACTCAAAACTCATCTAAAAACTTATGAGCTAACTCTACTCATATATATAGTACAATGGCCTTGGGCCCAATATAGACACTCTGACTGATCTCGGTGCCGACTCTCGGAAGGAGGCCCGATTTGCGTGAATGTTGGCGGTACCTCTTGAAGTGCCTAGAATCGCTTGACGCCGACGACGCTGGCGGTGACGGGCACCGCCACTTGTCCTGAGCGGCGCGCCTCTTGTTGACAGCCAAAGGCTTTGACTGCGTGGTCTGCTGCTTGGTCTTCTATGGAGCCTTGGATGTCTGACCCGTGGTTGACTGAGGATCCTTGAGCTTGACCTGGGTCCGTCAGATGCATGAATAGTCCCTGCATCAGAGGCACAGATTAACACCCCCACCAAACGACACCGTGAGTGAAGAAAAGGAGGAAGCGTTTGGAGGGGGGAAGCCATCGGGCCTGAAAGTGATCCTCACGGGAGTGAGGACGGGCACCATTATGGTACTGGCTGATGAGATCCTGGCGTGATTGAAGAGCTTGAGGAGTGTTTTGGCCAAGGGCAGGATCGGCATCTATAAGAAAGCGAGAGCGGACCATGTCTTCAAGGGCAGCGCATGCCTCAAGAAACGCATCGACATTCCATGAGGAGACAGTTCCCCGAAGGCCAAAGGCACCGACGCCGGCATTTGGATTGCAAAGTGAAAAATGGGGATTTGCCGATTTAAGGAGCTTAGCAAAATGCATTTGAGGGCAGCGCAAAATCACCGCTTGAAGATGGACAGAAGGATCAGGTGAGGTGGAGGCATTCTGCAAGAAGGTGTTGAGACCATGAAGCGCATCCGCGGGCTGTTGCCAACCACGCTCATTAGCAATGTAGATCCAATTGGTGGTGTTGTCCAGAGTGGCACCTTCTTCCCAATGTGAGCGGCGAACAAAACGTGGATCCCACCGGAGATCCGTCGAGATCTGAGGTGGTGTCCAGCCTGCATGACCATCCATGACCTTGGTCCAAAAAGGAAGGCGCCAATCAGAAGTCAGGAACCTGGGGCGTGGAGGTACACCCAGGGAAGCATAGGGAGAAGGAACCATGCCCGTGGGCGGGTTTCTTGGCGATCTCCACTGAATTGCCCGACAAGCTCTGGATCAAGTGCGACACCAACGATCCCAAAAGAAGCAGAGAGTCGAGAGTTGGCGGGAGGGCTATCCCATCCCGTGGGGACCGCCTTGCTATCCAACGAGCTTGTAATCGATTGTAAACCGGCGAGGTGTTTGCATATAAATTTGTGCATAGGGAAGATCTTCGGGATGTCCTAGATACTTCCTAATTTGTTGCAGCGCTTCCGCTTGCCAGAGAGATAAATGATTGGCAAGCTCAGGCATGTACTCCTGATGAAGAGTTTGGGTCTGAGCAGGATCCGCAAGATATGGATTGTTATCCTGAAGCACCCATTGCACAGTGGGGTCACCCTGGAAAAGCTGGCGTGGCCCATTTCCAAAGTTTTCCTGTGTATCACCCAGATAGAAATCATGAAAGATGTAAGCCATGGGCTGAACCACTCTGAAGGTGAGAAAGTCTGGATCGGCACAGTGTATGAGATCAAAGACGACAAGGGCACAGCACAACCCTTTGTCTTCAATGGAGAGTTCTGGCCAAATCCGAAGAAAATCAGCACTGCTCAGTGGGATATCCACAGGGCCATCGGCCGCGTGCCACTTTGAAAGGAAGAGGTGGCGTCGAGCAACCACATAATCATGATAGCAGGAGGGAGCTGGGAAGTCAACTGGCATTCTGTGAAGAATTGCAGTCTGGGCGTCAAGTTTTGCTTGAGCCTCATCAGCAGACTGAATAGCTTGCTGCAGCTGTTGTTCGAGATCACGGATCCGATTGTCCCGTTCGAGTAGCAGGCGTGACTGGTCACGGACCCGTTTCTGAGAAGGATTGACCTGGGAGGAAGATTTCCCCGGTGTATTGAGACGAAGCACGGCAATCTCCGCGTCATCTAGTATTTTCTGTTTCTGCACCTCTGTAAGCTGATCTTGAAGAGAGGTGAGCTGAGAGGTCTGTGTAGAAAGCTGAGCCGTCAAGGAGGCGACTTGAGCGTCCCGGGCTGAAAGATTTTGAACTTGAGTGCTGAAATTTTCACACAGTTCTGAGTACAAGGCATTGAGTTTAGCAATATCTGCGTCCTTGGTACTCAGGAGAGCGGCTTTGGACTTGTTGTGCTCCAATAAAGTCTGAATTTCTGACTGGAGCTGAGCCTGCTGATCTGCGAGTTGGCTGACTTGAGCTTGTGTACTTTTGAGATCTGCATGAGCCTGTAAGAGAGCTTCATGCTTGTCTTGAAGTTTGGCCTCCAAAGTTGCAACTTGGGCAGTTGCAGCTTGAAGGTCTTGGTGTACCGCATCAGAGGCCTCGAGTGCCCGTTGAACCCCGCTCATAAGAGCGTCTTGGGATTCTTGTAACTTAAGAGCAGCAGCTTGAGCATCCTGCTGATACTGATACAACAACTGACGAGGGTGTTGTGGTGGTGGAGGTGGCTGTTGCCTGGTTTGGGAGGTCTGGGAAAAATGGTGTGAAGTGGATGGTGTAGCGGAGGAGGAAACAGTGACATGAGTGTGACTGTGGTCATGACCGAGGGAAAGGCGTGAAGTGCCAACTTGGTGAGTGATTGGAAGGAGCCGAGTGGAATTATGAGAATTTAGTGGTGTGGGAGGGAAGTAATGACGGATGAGGGCTTGAAAGTGCCCTCCCACGTAAAACTTCAGAAATGGAAGTGGTACCCCGAAGGCGGTCCATTTCTTGGAGAAGACGATAGAACATCATTTGGGGCCAATCTATGAGGTGTTTGGAGTGTGTAGCAGTGAGGACCAGGTTATAGAAAGGCTTATTGATATGGGTGTTCTTGATAGAATACCCAAGGAATTTTCGCCACAGAAATTTAACAAAGGTCTCGTGAGGCTTGTCGATATTGGTCAGACGATGGACATTGGCATGATAAGCAGGTGCACCAAACTCTGTGACATCAATATCCTGTATAGCAGACCATGATACACAAGGAGTGTGCAAGGGAATATGAAATACCTCAGAAATCAAATGTTGAGTCAATGAAATAGTGGTGCCATCGACCACAGTGGTGTAACCTTGCGGGCTGTTAACGATATTGGCGATGAACTGCTGCAACTGGTCAGGATTTGGAGCCGGAAGTTCCATTTGAGAGAATTCGTAAAGCTGGTGTCGTTCAACGACCTCTTTATTTGGGCCTACAAGGGCTTCACGGAAAGTGGGCGTCAAGAAAGATACAGATGCAAAAAGGGCCGGATCCTTGGGAGCAGTAGCTTGAAGTGTAGAAAATCTTGGGGCAGCCATGGGAATGATGTGCGGAACGAAGAGGGATGCCAAAGGCGGAAGACGAAAGTCGAAAGCACCCGAGGGAAGGCGCAGAGGAACGAAAAGGTTTGTTTTAGGGCGCATAACCGGAGGCTTAAGAGGTATGAAGAGTGCGAAACTGGAACCGTTGATGGTGCCAGGTGTCAAAAGATGCGAAGAGGGGTATTGAGAGGCAAAAATTTGGCTAAGTCCCAAAAAACGTAAGGGAGAAGCAATGAACGGTGAGGATGAGACGTGTAAGAACGATCGGATGTGACAGATGGCAAAAGGACACCCATTAATGTTCGACGGGCGTGGAAAGAAGAAATGGCATTCAATGCGGGCAACTCGAAGTGGGATATCATTAAAAGGAATGTGTCAAGGTACCATGGCTAGATATGCTGCGGAGAACAGATTCTCATTTTAGAAACAAATTTTGCATTGCAAACACGTTGGCGATTTGTGTGATTGGTCCACGCCGACAAGGAGTGCCTCGATTGGCTATATAAGACTAACCGAGAGAAACGAAGGCATCCGATGGCGCTTCGGTATGGGCTGGCTGGCTTGAACGAAGATTGCACCATGCCCACTAACTGTCAGGAGTGGATCACTTGTAAGATGAATTGTCTGGATCTCTGGCGCTGCCACAACCGTGGCATTCGCATGGACGGCTGGTGTGCCGGGATGGCTGAACATCCCGACCCGAAGACCAACGGGATGGAGGTGGTGCTGCACCTTCGCTGGGATCCGGAGCAGAACCTCTACCATCTCCTCCGCATCACCTCTGCTCCGAACCCGGAGTAGAGGGTTTTTCCTCTTAGGACTTAGTAGATAGGGCTCTGAGCCCGTTTTTGTATATAGGGCAGTGCCCATAGCGGAAATAGCTGGGCTGCGCCCACATTTTGTAAAAAATCTCCACTATAATATAATCTACCGCCTTTCTAGTCACTTTCTGTGGTGTTTGCTTCTTGAACTGTCTCTGTGTGTTGATGTTCCCTTTCTGTGTGATGAAATGCTTTGAGACGAAAACCATTAACCAGTGTAGGTAATGGAGTGCCATCTAACTCAGCTAGTTGGAAAACGCTTGGTCTAACCACTTGAACAATTTGATAAGGGCCAAGCCAACGAAACTTGAGTTTACGGGAAAATTTTGTACACGGAATCATAAAGAAGAACCAAATCTCCTTCTTTGAATGTTTTTGTCTTCAAACGTTTGTCATGTAAAGATTTTTGCAACTGTTGTCCATGAAGAACACGAATATAAGCATCCCTTCGAAGTTCATCCAACTGTTCTAATTGATAGACCCTTTCTTTGAGAGCAGCTGGTGGATTATGAGCAGTAGCCAGTTGAAAACGGAGTGTTGGAAGAATGTATTCAAATGGCATGAGAGCTTCCTGACCATAAACCAATTTAAAAGGAGTGTGACCCGTAGCAATCTTGAAACAAGTATTGTAGGCCCAAAGAACGATAGGAAGTTTTGTCCGCCAATCGCATGCGGAAGCGTCACAAATTTTCTTGAGAATGGTGACCGAGTTTTGTTGGTGCTTTACGCCAACCCATTGCCTTGAGGATAGTAAGGGGTGCTCTTGTGATGATGTATCAGGAGATAATCCGCCGCCTCTTTGATAGTATGATTGATGAAATGAACACCACGGCCGACCCGCTCCAGGGGGGGGCGGCCGAATCAGCGTGATGATTTGTTGATAGAGGACGCTAAATTTGGCCGGGGCGGTGTTGTCCGGAAGTGCACAAGCTTCCGCCCATTTGGTGGCATAGTCGGTGAGAACGGGGAATGTATCGCACGCAGTGTGCCGCTTGAGGAGGATCTATAGGTCCCACAAAGTCCATTCCCCATTTCTTTGAAGGAAGTGGCGCGTGGCGGCCGGCGTCAAGGGAAGAGCGTCACGGGGTGGAAGCGCCCCACCCCGGCAAAGCGTCACACGTCTTGGCGCGGGCGTGAGCATCTTTGAAGCGTGGGCCAATAATACCGCGAGAAGGATTTTGCGGCCGTGGTGTCACCATGAAAATGACCACCACCGAGCCCCTTGATGAGCTTCTCGAACAATGTCGGAACTTCATGAGGTAGAACACGTGGCGTCGAAGGATGGTGTCCTTACCCTTTTGTAGAGATGTCAGGCAACCATGGTGTAGTCACGGACCTCGGAGAAATTGATGGCGACGGGATTGTCGCTGCAGGAGAGAGCGTCTCATCTTACGGTGGAAGAGCACCCGTGAGGAGGTACTGGCTGAAAATCATGGAACCAATGTGGTGTTGCCGCGTGACTAAAAAGAGCCGAGCATCGGGAAAAGCGTCGAGACCCCGGTTGCGGGATCATCGTGGTGGATGCGTGAAAGATAATCCGAACAACATGAGACTTGCCCGCCTTTTATGAACGATTTCAAAAGGAGCAAATTCTTGGAGAAGAAGGACCCAACGAGCAATGCGCCCGTGGGCGTGGACTTGTTGATCAAATAGAGGAGTGCTTGGTGGTCCACAAAGAACTTGATTTGACTGCCTAAAAGGTAATGACGGAAGCGTTGGACACGAGAAAATGAGACCCAAAGCTTCACGCCCGTGGCGAGAATAGTTGGCGCCAGCCAGAATTGAGTTTTTAATTTTGGCGTAGCGATTTGGTTTATCGGTGTCGCATCATATTCTTGAGAAAGAACAGCTCCAATAGCAAACGCCGGAGACATCGACATGAACGCGTGAAAGGGCTTGTCCCATTGAGGAGGAACAAGAACCGGTTCGAGTAAGCAAAAGCTTCAAATTTGTTGGAAAGCGACTTCCACTGGGAATTCCAAGCCCGGGTGGATTTGATCACCCGTGAGTTTATGAATGGGATCTGCAATGGCTGCCGATCCCGGTATGAAGGTGGAGTAATAATTGACCTTTCCCGGGAAAGAGCGTGTCTCTTTGATATTGGCGGTGCTTGAGCTTTGAGCACATTAAGCCCGATTTTGGCGAGGATCGGTGGTGATTCTCGCTTTCGCGACAACATGGCCTAAAAGAACACCAGAAGTGGCGCAAAAGGTGCATTTCTCGGGATTGAGACTAATGCAGGACTCATCACATTTCTCGGAAGACGAGTTCCAATTTATCCAAATGGTCAGCCATGGAACCGTAGAGGGCGAGAAGTCATCTTGAAAAATTTGCAAGAAGGGATTTTCCTTCATGAAATCATGAAAAACGAGAGCATGATGCGTTGAAATGTTGAAGGAGAGTTGGATAATCCAAAAGGAACCACCTTGTAGGCAAAAAGTGCCTTACGGGGTGGTGAAAGTGGTCTTGAGTTGATCAGATTCTTTGATGGAGATCCGATTGTAGCCGGAGAAAAACCATCCATAAAGGAGTACATCTCATGTCCAGCCACTTCTTCCAGAACTTGGTGCGTGAAGGAAGTGGAAAATGATCACGCCCGTGGCGATTGAGTTTCGATAGTCGCATTACCGCGGAACCACGGATCTTACCATTGTGCTTAAGGGCAATGACGATGGGGCTCACCCATTCAGAATGTTTGACCTCATAGATCAAACCCGCAGCAAGGAGTTTGTCAATTTTCGCCTTGACGCGATCCGCGGTAATTAGGGTTGAGCACATGATCGTCGTTGCTACTAATCGGGCGTGCATCGATTTGGTCGGAATGGTGAGTTCCCCAAGCTTTTGTTGATTCCCCAAGATCTTTGTAACTCCGGCGAAAATGTGTTTGAATTTTTGAACGGCTTTGACGCCCCTGTTACGATAAGGAGCCGGAAGGTTTGCATGCAATGCGACAGGTTGATTGTTGCCAACATCCACAATCTCGACTTGGAGTCTGAATATGGGGTATGACTTCAAGATCCCGGACAATGTGTGCAGGAGGTTGGAGCATAGCGGATGCGTGGCACTTTGCGTGGTGAAAAGAGCGGTTGCTCGGTTTCATCTAGCGTTGGTTGCTTCATGACGGCGTGTACATCGCGGGGAGTGGCAGGAGTGTCAGCATCTGAAAAGTGATCAACGCGTTGGATTTGATTGCAAGGAGCCAGGTAGGGGTCAAGCAAGGCAGCCACAGCCTGGTCCTGATCAAGAGTCATTTCTCCCCAAGGATCAAAGATATTCGGGTAGGATGACAGAGGCGCACTTCGCGGGGGGCCCGAACTTGATAAATATTCCGAGCTTCTTCGAGAATCGATTGTGCGAAAGAGAGGGTTCCGCATTGTCAACCGAAATGATCCCGCACGTTTGCAAGTCCATGGTGGCATTGAGATGACCATCGGTGATGACTAACCGGGTCCGCGGGCCCAAGAATGGATACTCTTTGCCTGGCGGAGAAAAGGTCTGCCTACCAGCATTTCATAGTCACCTGGATCTTCGCCAGCTTTCCACACTCCAAATTCCATGGGAAAGCGGAGATCACCTATGTTGATGTGAAGAATAGGTGTGACGCCTTGAGGTCTCGTGATGTGGCCATTAGCCAATTTGATGTCATATGGGGCACGAAAGAGTTGTGTGATGCCCATTTGTTTTGCGGAGTTTATCCCGTGATGAGATTGACTGCACTACCTCCATCGATTTGAACATGGTTGACTTGCTGATTTCCCACCGTGGCATGGACCGTGGGTGTAGAGGTAGCCACAGCCCCAACTAAAACAGTTGGGAGTGGTAACTGGTCCTTGAGAGCAGGACAGAGTTTTAAAATGGTTGCCAAGCTTAAAGGAATTTTGATCTTGGCGAGCTCCTCTTGGAGTTCGAGAGGTACATGAGAAAAAGGATCCTTTGGTTCCACCGGGTGCGGGAGTGCGTGGCAGGGAAGCAGCAACTTCTTTGAGTAAGTCAACCTCGGCTGCAATATTGGGATATGTCTGAGAGCGTGGAGGTTGAGATGTTGAAGGTGTATCTTGTCTTTGTTGAGCTCGAGTGGTGGCATGAACATTTGCCAATGTGCGGCCTCAAAGAGCTTGCATGAGGTTCAAAATGCTTTGGCGAACTTTGGGCATGACATGTGGCATGAGCTTTTCCAAGTCAGGTGCAAAGTGAACCTTTTTTCGTCCCCATGAGGAATGGTGTCAAGCTGCAAAAGGCGCAAAGGCGTGCCCTTCTGAATAATAGTCAAGGGACGTGATGCCTTGGTCTGGCGTGAAACTAAACCAACCCAATTTGACGGCTGGACTGGAGGATTAAGTGCCTGAAAAATTTCCTCTTGGGCTTGTTGATCCAGCCGAGGTTGATTTCTTTGGAGCTGGTTGATAGCGTGATTGCTGAGGCGCTCTGGGTGGCTTCTTAAGAACTGGTCGCGGGCCTTGTTTGCCATTAGCGAGCCATAGTTGGTAAGCCGTGAGGCGGACCGAGGTGGTCTGATTTGTGCCGAAGTCAGACTGAACTTGTGGAAGTTGAGGACACGTGGTGGTGGTATGACCCCATTCTTGGCGGTGATAACACCGAGCTTTAGAAGGATCAAAAGGAGGACGTTGGTTGGATCCCCGTGGTTGGTCCCGCTTCGATAGAGTTGCGCGGGCTGCACCAAGAGGTGGCTGCTGATAGTGTGATTGTGGCTGAGGTGTGGTTTGCACTTGATAAACCATTTTGTTGCGGAACGGTGTGGGATGAGTGCGAGTGCACTCTTCCGTGGCATGATTGCACATGTTGCATCTCTTGCAATGAGGCGGGCCATTGGTGGAGTTGCACTCATTGGCCAAATGGCCTTGATATTTGCAAATATGGCACCAGATTTGACTGCGCTGTGGATTAGCGTGTTGAGGCTGAACAGCCGTTTGTGGAACCATGACAGTGGAATGAAGCGGGAGCCCTTGAAGAGCCACGCCTCGGGAGGAAACATTGACTGGAGTGATTGACAAAGGTCGATAGCCCCGCTCCAAAGTTTTTGGACGCAGTATTGATCATGAGTCGAATAGCGGGAGGAAGTCCTTGGAGAAACCGGACCAAAACTGGCTCGTGTAGGGTACTCCTTGAGCTTACTTAGCGAGAATGTGAAGTCGATCCATAAAATCCGAGGCGGACTGTGGGCTCTTGTTGAAGTTCATTGAGTTGCTTGAGATGAAGTTGATCATCATCCGTGGTCCCGTAATGAGAGAGAAAAGCAAAGGCGCATTTCGGACCGATCTTGTTTCCAATGGCTTTTGTTGGACATGAGCCATTGATGAGGAGAGCCACGCAGAATGTGGTGAAAAAAAGATGTGGAATTTCAGTTGAGGTTGCGCGTGACCATTTAGGACAGCTAGAGCCTCAAATTCTTCCATGTGGGCTGAGCACTTTGGTCTAACGGTTTGCCCTTCGTGTTGCCAAAGGTGGGATAAGTCGTTTGAGTCCGAAAGGTAGATGAAAAAGTCTTTGGGCTGGGCAGAACAGGATAGTGAGGATATTGAGGTTGAGATGGATGTGGCATTGTGCACGGACGGACCACGATGAAGGGGTGATCGCGGTTGAGAAACTGAAGTAGCGGGAGCATTGGTTTTGAGATCCGTAAGGTTGTAAAATGGGAAGAGCGTGGGAAACGTAGGGAAAGGATATTCGGGTAGGCGCAAAAGGAGACTTGTGGATAGCCGTTACCCACCCGGGAGATGATGGTTGCGAAGGAAGAGGCGTATGGCCTGAAGAATGATGGATGTAGGCATGTTCAGGGGTGTGAAAGTACGGTTGAGAAGGTTGAGCCGGATAAGGCTCCTGATAGTGATGAGGGGACCGAGGTTGGGAGCAATGTTTGCACGCTTGGGGCGGGAACTGGGGACGAGACCGACACGAGGGGGTGGGTGGCGCGGATCGAGCCCTAGACCAAGATGGCCTCCCTCTATGTCATAAGCAGATCCATACATGTCGCGGAACAGTTTCCGAGCCGATGACGCTCCAAGCGAGATGCCGCGTCGAGAAAGGAGTTCTTCGGGCGTGAAATTTGGACAGACATGGCGCTGAAGAAAGTAGGAGAAAATCAGAACCGCGGCCGGGCGGCGGTGTTTGGGGTCCGGGTTCGGGAACTCCCGGAAGAGCGACCTGCGTGAGGACCCGTGGATCTAACAGAGAGTCCGGGGGGACTATGTCACGCGGGATTTCTTTGAAAGAGAAGAAAAAGAGGAGAACAGAGCAAATGAGAGAAAGATGATAAGCTTCCTTGATATCAATGATGAAAATACATGAGCTCTCGCAATAGAGAGAAAACTTGAAAGGAGACAAGACTCAAAACTCATCTAAAAACTTATGAGCTAACTCTACTCATATATATAGTACAATGGCCTTGGGCCCAATATAGACACTGGTGATCTCGGTGCCGGCTCACGGAAGGAGGCCTGATTTGCAGGAATGTTGGCGGTACCTCTTGAAGTGCCTAGAATCACGCTGACGCTGACGCGGGCGGTGACGGGCCGTCACTTGTCTGAGCGGCGCCTCTTGTTGACAGCCAAAGGCTTTGACTGCGTGGTCTGCTGCTTGGTCTTCTGCGGAGCCTTGGATGTCTGACCCGTGGTTGACTGAGGATCCTTGAGCTTGACCTGGTCTGTCGTATGCATGAATAGTCCTGTACCAGGAGGCACAGGACTAACAGATTGCCTATAGTGCGTTCCAGCCCGCTGTCACTCGTAGCTGTATGGATGTGTCCCAGTGCATAGAGAGAATAGAAGATGCAAATGTGGGTCACTTGTACTCTTTAAATTATGCATTTCATATAACAGGCTTTAAATTGGAATAGATGTGGTAGAATTTAGTAAAAACACAGTTTAATAGAATATCTTGCCTGCCTTTGGGCGTCAATGCATTCTGCAGTCTAAACCTGGGAAAATGTCTTCAAATTTAGATGCGCGCCTTCCATTTCCTATTCAGCACGTCGCATGATTCAAATTTGGATGATCACCTTTGACGGCCTATTCAGTGCCTCAGCTGTCTCCTTCCCTGAGTTTTATTCGAATGAATGGATGGTGAGGCCATTCTGGTGGGTGAATTGAGTTTGAATTTCAAATTCATGTCCTCGTGGTGCGGCGTCATTGTGCCATATTGTTACTATCCCTGTCTCATTCAAACTCACGTGCGGTTGGTCTTTTATTGTTCTTTCCGCAGCCCATGAATAGTGACTAGTTACCCCCATAGTACAAAATTTAAAACTTTACTTTTGCGTATGAGAATTCCAAATCTGGCATTATGGGAGAATTCCTTACATGCCGCCAGAATTTATTACGCTGGCGGAATTTATTATGCATGCTGGAAATTAATGTGCCGACCGCATTATGACAAGGCAATTAATGACCGCCATTATGGCGGGTAATAAGTGCCCGTCATTATGACATCCCTCCTATAAATAAACAGGCGATTCAAATTTTAGATTCCTTCGCAATCCAAATTACCACTTGCAAAACATTCGAGCGCCTTCAGCGAAAATCGAGCGCCATCATGTCTCGCACTGCCGCCTTGAAAGAAGGTAATTTTCGCGCTTTTCATAACCAGTACTATCGTTATAGCACTAGGCATGTCGTTTTAAGCAATGTGTGAGGTCAATAGGATCGCCACCGCGATGTTCACGACCAGTGCTTGCTTATTTTTAGTATCTAATATGCTTACAAAGTATTTTTAATGTATTACTTACAAGGATCGTGGCCGCGATCCTGGCGAGAACATTCTCCTAAAGGGTAAACAATGTGGGGTTAACAATGTCATTTACCTGAACATTTCTTTCAAGGATCACGGCCTTGTTCCTTGTCTGCATTTTTCAAGACATTGTCTTGTGAACCGTGTTATTTACCTGTTTTGAAATCTTTCTGCAGCACTGGATCTTTTTCACAGGCCCAATGTAGAACCCATGCGGATCATAACTCCTGATAAGTGATGCATGGAAATAGCCCAGGCCAAACCACATGTGGCAGAAGACTTTTGCAAGGACCTCTGTCTCTTTATCAGAAACAAAAAGGGGCCAGAGGGGACAATGGCAGATTCGTCAGGATTCATAGACTGTATAGGCTCAAGGGATACCAAAGGTTCTTTGGGAGTCGATAGTTCACTTATAATAGCTAATGGGACCATATATTTCTTCTTGGCCATCGCATGCAACCAATTAGTGTCCATCCGTGAGGGCAGTTTGTTGTCTTTTGTAGCCTTCAAAGCAATGGAAGGAGGTTATCAGCCAAAAGGCCCTTTCCGCACATGCTAAATCCAAAGAGTATTGTTTACCTTGCTTGCAGTCATGATGGAAGGATCATAGTTTCCCTCCGATTAGAATATGCTTATGCCTCCTCCAGTTAGGGATTCGGATGCACAGAAAGCACCACTGCCAAGAAAGATAAGCACTTTCAAAATTAAACTTCCAAATTTAAATACGGAGGAAACATCGCAGCCTTCTTCTTCGTATATCCTACCTCGTCCACCATCCCAACAGCTACGACCTCTATGTTGACATGGTCATCTGCTTCACCTATGCTGGATGAGTCGAAGTTCAATTCTGATGAAGAAAAGAAGCTTGCTGAACAGACCGCCTCCAAACTCGAAGAGTTTAAAAGATTTTATCCTATGGGAATCAATTGGTTCCAGAAGATCAATATTTTTTATTGTGAGACAGCTCCCGCAAATCTGACTCATAGAGTTCGGTCAAACGATCATGTACACAAACACTACTAAAGAGCTTCAAAAGGTGCTCAATGGAGGTTCCTACTCCTGCCAATGTCGTCCCATTTGACCCAATCACAAGGTAAGTTTTATTATTTGCATTTCTTATTATTATATTACCTATTCATTAATGGGATACCAATGCAGGAAGTTAATCACTTGGTCTCGCCCTGAGAAACTCTTGAACAAGAAGTTTTATATTATTCCTGGTAATCACAACATCTTTGCCGCACAGATTCTGTATAATATGATGGGTAATGTCGAGCAACGGATGGAATATGCCAAAGCATATGCAAAACGAAGAAGCCGAGTGTTAAATGAGAACCTGTCTAATAAGGAGTATATTTAGTCATCCATATAGTGCAACGACATAATCGCGGACACAGTATACAGAGAGCCACTAATTGAAAAGCTCCAGCAACTAAGGAACCAGCACAAGGCCTTTGGTTGCCCTCCACAAGGGCCAACAGGCGCTGCAGTAACATCTGCCTGGAAGGTTAGTTTTTTTATTTTATGCTAAAGAAGATCGCCGTCACGATCCTAACCAGCTCCTGTTAACAGGATTTTGTTGAAGTCTTAGGTTAAAGAACTTAAGGATGAAAAGCAATTTCTTTTTATGCAAGAAGAATCATGGTCCAAGCTTGTAAATGTTGTTAACAAATGGGCAGCATGAAAGCTGACTAATGATCATGGGGAATTGCCAGATAAACCCTCAAAGGAGTTTTTTTAATAAAACATTTCTAAGATACCTTCGAGGAATGAACAATGCCGAGGTGAGCCAACTAATGGATGAAATCCTCGAAGGCAAAGTATTTCTAAAAGTGCAGTCTGGATATACGATTGCCGACAGAGGGCCTTGGACATCAGAACACTTATCAATGATGCATTCTGAAGTGTTGTCCTATGCCAATTGTGTATCAGAGAAGCAATAAAGAAATTTTGAAGAGTTAGCTATATGTTTCCCAGATCTCTCTGAGCAACGACTGTTGGATATAGCCGACACAGATTTCGGCTATATTAAGGCCAACTATAATAAAGAGTCAATGCAAGAAAATCTTCCCAGTACTTTCTTGGAGGCTATTATCTCTATCATAAAGGCAGAAGAGGCAAGGAAAATGAAGGAGAAGAGGAACACCGTGCATCATGTCACCAAGTCCGGTATTCTTGTACAATCAAACTGCTTGTACAGTCAAATTCAGATTTAAGGTAGTTCTCATGTTTCTCTTGGGGCTTACGAAGAACAAGGCTGGGAGAGCAAGAAGAATATCAAGGAGTTCCAATACTATGTTAGCCATATGACAATAAGCAGAAGTGAGGCTCCTGTGTTGCCCGTGAAGCCTAAATTGGAGGTACGTCTGACTCAGGTAACCAATGCACCGAAAAGCACACTACAAGAGGATAGGGTTTTTGCGTCAACCCCTGTGTCACTACATTTTAAGGTTTGTCAGATTTGTGTCAGAAGCTTAAAAGTGACGCAAATTAATTTGATTGTGTCAGAACTTGTGTCAACATAGTTGTGTCAACAGCAACGTCATTTTTTGACGTATGTGTGTCAAAATCTTGGTATTTTTTCATAGCTTTCTAATGATGGTTACATCATGTATTGCGAAACGATTGTGACATAATTTTAAGTCAAGTATAGCAATAGGTTTGTATCCACTATAACATTACTAGTTCTGAAGCTTTAAATCAATATTGTTACACATTTGTGTCTTTTGTAATAGGTTCTTGTCACCTTTTGTAAAACATGTGTGTCATTTTATAGTGTCAAACATATCGGCAATTTTACATCAATTCTTAGTTATAGATTGTAGCATTTATGTCTCATGATTGCATGACAAAAGTATCAATGTAGTGACATTGGGAAGTAGAAATACATAAATATCTTGACATAAAAAGGGCTAAGTTTGACAGAAAAGTGCCACTAGCTAGTACGAAGGAAACAACCTTGCAAATAGCAATTTTATAGTAATCAATTAGACTAGCATGATTTTAATGATAATATGCTAAACGTATAAATAACATTAGAAATATTGCATAAACATTATATCCAATATTTATGTGTGTATGCATGTATGTCCTTAGATCTCATATATCTAACCAAATTGCAAGGAAAGCAACTTAGAGCAAACTTTTGTAAAAAATTCAACTTAAATTGTCACAAAGCATTGAATTGGTCTTCGATATCATGCTCAATATCGTCCAACATTTTGTCTATAAGGCTCATCTTTAATCTGAAATCATTGTCGAGTATGGCTCACGGCAATGACCTTAGCCTCTTCGTCTGTTAGCCCCACATAAATGTGCACTTCCACGCTCTTCCAGACCTCGTTCCGGCTTTCTTCTTTTGATAGTTCTTTCCTTGCTTTATAACTATGTGTGCCGCCAAGAACATAATACGTATAATTCTCGAAGTCAGCCTTCCTGTAATCTTTTAGTTGGTTGACCTGACTTCTGTCTACCATGACAACAAGTGGCGACACATGTGCATGTGGATTCCTTCTCATTCTTTGCTTTAGGATAGCCACATGTGCCGCGTATAACAAGCACTCTGACCCCATCTTCATTTTTTGGTGGCCTCTTGATCGTGCTCAGTGTCAACGAAATAGTTTGCTTTAGCAGCTTGGTCTCATTAACCTTTTTCAAAATAGCACTCGACTTGTCTGAGGGCCGCAAAACAATATCTACCCCAGGAGCCTTCTGAAGCGCTTCTGCTGACTCCTCTATAGTCAAGGCCTCTGTGGTTCTTGACTTCTTTTTGGGCTGTGTTTCTACTACCAAGGCGCAGGGTAAATTGGGAAGCTGACGGTATAAATTTATACGGTAAAGCCACAGAGATAAACTTACATAGCCAAGCTTGTAATTATCCGAAATGTAATCATGAATGTCTTTAGGCTTGCACATGCTAATACGAAGCATTCTGCTGTTCAGAATGTACACAACGTCCCCGTCATCATTCACGCAGTTCATGAGAAGCTCATCTTCGTTTTATGTAGCAGTTAAGCTTGTCATTTCGCCGGTGGGGTAGTAATCATCTGTCTTAAACTTCCCCCTCCCTGTCTGACCACACAAGTACAGGTACGCATCAGTGGGATAGCGCTCTCTCGCTCCCCTGTGGACGTACCATGTCATATCTTTCAGTTCGCAGCTTTGTATCTTCGGCGTTTGTGTCTTCGATGATTGTCCCTTGCCTTTGATAACAATCTTGGGGCTGAAAAGGCGCAAAAAACCTCTTTTTACATTCGGAAAACAGTTTTTTAACACTAGAGTTGTCCACTGGACCATCTGTGGTCCATGGGCCAGAATTGGTCCATCGTACCTCTGCCACTTAAACCCATATATCTAGAGGGAAAGTTCTCCATTTTGCAATCTACCACCACCTTTTAAATCTTCACTTGATTTTTTATGATCTAGAAGAATTTCATGACCAATGAATTCACCCATATCTTGTGGTAATTGTCCAAACCTCATACAATTTAGCAGTTTTCGTACTAGTCCAGAACTGCATTCTTCATATTTTCTAGTACAAAGGGGTCCAAACTTCGCCAAAATCAAAAGCAAATGATTTTTTATGATAAAACATATTGATTTGTATGTTCCCAAGTTTTTTCACTATTATATGACATTAGATGAAGTCGCCATACCCAATTTTGCTCAAAAGAGCTGTTTGAGGGTATGAATTATTTCTCTCTTACTATTATAAGTTTTGGCCTAATTCTTGTGGTCATAAGTTGTTGATTCTAAGAGCTATAGTTTGATGTTTTTTTGAAGCATTCATAAGTTATGATGATTTCAATATTGACTAAAGAATCTCTTGTATAGAATTCAGGACAAAAATAAATCTAAAATGAATTAATAAAACTCGTATATCATCTTTAAGAGGGTAATAAAAGATGCAGGCTATGCACTACACTTATATCTACAAAGATTATAATTTTATCAACCTATATGTAGTAGTTAATCATGCATTCTCTACATTTGGTTGTGTTTGTTACTACACGATATTGGAGTTTAAGTATGCAAATTGTTCATGTAGTTCATCTTTTAGGAAATGCTATATTTTTTATGAATGCAAGGCTTCATTGGCAACATGGATCTCAAATTTGATGTGAAAGTGACATAGTAGTTGCAAGATCTAAATATAAATATCTATGGACCATTAATGGTCAATACTTAGACTTCTCAAAATTTGAATCATTAAATCAAGATAACACTCTTTTTCAACTCACATATAATAATACATGTGCATAGGGGTTCTTGATGTTATATATTGCAAAAAATACAAAGAAACCTATTCTCTTGCTATCATAAACTTATTAATGTGTTTGCTACTAGAAGTATTGTAGGTTAAGTATGATAATAGTGCATGTAGATCATCTTTCATGATGAGCTATATTTTTTATTATGGCTGCAAGCCAATATAGATCTCTAATTTCATGTTAAAATATTTATTGATCCACAGAAGACAGAAAACAGTTTTGACCCTGTCATGTTCGATGAACCCTATCTTCCTTCTCAGACCTTGGAATGAGGTGTAGTTTTTTGTGTTGTACACTCTAACTCGCATAAAAAAATAAGAAAATACTGAAAAAAATAAAAAAAATCATTTCATTAAGACAGTTTTACCTTATGTAAATATAAGGCAGTCTTGGCATGACCCCCTTGGATTCAACTAAGCATAACTTCCAAGAATAAAGGTAGATAGATTTTTAGATATTTTTCATATGGAATATGACTGCCGCATATGAACTTCTAGGAAGGATTTTATTGAATTTTGAGCCATTGATTTTATATGAATTTTAAAGTGAACAGTGCAAATGCACCATTTTTGGTCCATCGCCTGACAACTCTAGTGTTAACACAATTTCAAACAATTTTGCTCTCAGAAAAGTGGCCTAAAGAACCTCAAATTCTGGCTATTTTACCCCTTTTCTGTGTAAATAGACCTTAAAACACAACACTATTATTTAAATAGTATGGTTCAGGACCTTTCTTTAAACAATCCACACTCGGATTAAATTTAAACCTTGGAGGTTGTCTCCCCGTATAAATTTATACCTACAGAGAAGACAGCTGTGTGATTTTATGCTCTTACGGTATAAATTTATACCGCAAGCGTTTATGAACTGTTTCTTTTAACGACTGTGGTCTCCTTCTGTATAAATTTATACCGAGAGGGTTCTGCAACAATATAAATTTATACTGCTCGTGCTCAGACGGGTATAAATTTATACCGTCGCAGAACACTCGCGGTATAAATTTATACCGAAAGAGTTCTGCAACGGTATAAATTTATACGCTCCGAGCATGAGCGGTATAAATTTATACCGAGAGAGTTCTGCAACGGTATAAATTAATATTGTCTGAGCACGAGCGGTATAAATTTATACCGTTGCAGAACCCTCTCAGTATAAATTTATACCGTGGGACCTTAGACTCTGTATAAATTTATACCATAGACCCAAGACAAAACAAGAACAAGAAGATTAAAAGAGATGCGGAACTAGAATGGTACGGATTAGAGACTTACGTGGCCATGACCGTATGGATTCGCTTATAGCTGTTCGGGAGAGCAAATTGGGGTGAATATATAAGGCGCAGCGCGAGCAGCTTCGACTCCGAACAGCGTATATAGAAAATAGATCGGCCGCCGCTGGGCTTAAGTACCTCTGTTTTGTGCCTTTCCATATAGCAGTTCTCCATAATGTCTCCTATACGAATGTCTGTAAGTTTTCGTATAAATTTATGCCGTTTCTGTTTAACCTTACACCTTCTCTGTATAAATTTATACCATCTCTGTATAAATTTATACCGTTCGCTAACATTCCTGCTTCTGTGTCGTATAAATTTATACCGTTTGACGCTACTTGCTGACTATGGCTGGAGAAAAAAGAGCTTCAGAGCCTCCCTGTCCTGCTCGCAGGCTCCCCCCTCCGATGGTTTTCACACCTCCTCCCAGGTAGTAGCCACGAAACTTCTGACTCCGATATCCAAAGCCCCAGCCCTGGCGTTTGTACACGTTGACTTCCACCACCAGTTCAGTTTACTCCTCCACAACCTGCTCCTGAACGTCGTTTGCCTGCACCAATGCGTTTTACACCACCACAACCCACAGAAGAACGAAACTTTCCTCCACCCTCATTTCACTCCAGCAAGGGAGGACGAGCTCAGACTCCCTCCTCCAATTCGTTTTTGTCCGTCACCCATAGTCCAATGTAGACAGCCTCCCTGGAGGCAAATCACACCAACTCCATCCATCTCGCTACTTGATACTACACTAAGTGGGAGCAGTCAGCGCCACGCAACTCCTATATTCTATGACACTTCAGAAGCTGCTCAACTACGTCACCAAACTCGACTACTTTTTTCCACAGAGAGGGAAAGCAGCTCCCTCCAAGACCTGCCCACACCAAACCTCTCAGCATCTACTAGTACACCATCTGTTGCTCCTGTGTCAGATGAAGAAACACCTCATGTTGATCTCTCAGACGAGGACCTAGCAAAGCCACAAGACTCTATGTTCGAATCAAAGCTCCTGCGATTGAAAACCTTAAGCGAAACTTACACAAGAAAGCTTGTACCACAACAGGAGAAAGGGCATTTAGCGACGTCTATAGCGACGTCTAGGTCACGTCTATGCGACGTCTGATGACGTGACACAGACGTCGCTGCAGACACGTCGCATGCGACGTGCGTCGCATGTGACGTCGGCAGACGTGACTCAGACGTCGCATGCGACGTGACGTCGCGTGCGACGTGGTGTACGAAAAAAAAATAAAAAAAAAATAAAAAAAATAAAAAAAGGGAAAGAATTTTAATAGTTAATTACAATATCATATACAAGAGGCAAGAGGCGAGTAGTGGCTATCTTTACGTGTTCCCTGTTAGGGGAAAACCCGTATAGCCAATTCTATAACAATACGACAGACAATGACATTGAAAGTTAACGTGAACTAAGAGTTTATAGCACTTACGAATCTATGTAAAAAGCCTTTTCGGCCGCCGTAACCCAAGTGAGACAAAATTCGTTTGCTTGAAGTTGCCTTGGCAGTCCGTGAGGCAGATGTTTTTTCTTGGAATCCTTTGCACGTTCGAAAGTGATCTGATTGCAAGGAATACAACATGACAAGTTAAATGTATTATTTCGAATTGAACGAATGGCAACAAATAACAAATACCTTGATATCTTCCTTATGGACAGATTAAGTGGTTTAGGGACCTTTCACCAATCGCCTCCCAATTTTTTGGCATTCGACTTCAATTTTGCAATCACTCTTTGCCTTTTCTATAAATCGATAGATTAACACAAAACAAAAGAATAAAAATAAGACTATGACTAGGTCATGTACCTTCTTTTTCGAAGCAGCTCCCCCCATCATCGAAATGAGCCCCTTCTTAATCTGGATTAGTCGGATTAAAAGCTAGAGTTGGCTAACATACGCTTTAGGGTTATAAGCTAGATTTGGCCACCTCTACCTAAGAATTACAAGAAAAGTCGACTTGGACCCGAACACCTGGTCGTCTCCACTCGTAGTGGAGCCTACCGTGCCCTTGAACAAGCCACTACAATTTTATTTTAAACCTAAAAAATAACAAGTGGCTGTGGACTTCGAACCCGGGTACATGGTCCTCCCCACTCTAGGTGGAGCCGACCCGTGCCCTTGAACAAGCCACTCCATCAATTTTTTTTAACCTACTTAAAATTATAAAAATAAAATGCAAGTGCGATCAACTTACCAAAAGAAGGACGTGTGTAACAAGATCCTGACGTGTCCAAATCGAAATAGAAAGTAACAAAGAGTTAGAAGAATAAGAACAACGAAAAAAAAGATCGAAGAAGAAACAAAAAAAAAAAAAAAAAAAAGATGAAGAAATAGTAAAACAAGAAGAAAAAAAATGAATGAATCAAAGAAGAAGAGAAGGGTGGGAGAAAGAAGAGAAGGGGAAAGAGGAGAAAAAAGAAATTAGGGGAAGAAAGAGAAGAATGGAAGAAATAAGAGAATGAAATAGAAGAAGATAGAAGAATGGAAGAATGGAAGAGTGAAATGAGGGAAGAATCGAAGAAAGAAATGAGGAAAGAAGGAAAAAGAAGAAGAATGAAGAAACAAGAAGAAGAAAAAGAAGGAAAGAGATAGAAAAAAAAAAATTTGAAATCTACACTAAATCATTCAATCCAAAAAACCATTCAATCCAAAAACCATGATCTACTAACCTTAAAAAGAGTGCTTGCAAGTCGTTCAAGGTCGTGGAGCGTAGAAGATCGCCCAAAATAGTCGATAGAAGGAAGCCTAGGAATGGTCGGGAAAAAAGGCCCACGGATCGTAAAAAACACGGGCGTCGCGATGCGACGTCAGCGACGTCAAAGATGCGACGTAATCAAGATATACGATTTGAAATCGTATATATACGATTTCAAATCGATATATACGGTTTTTAACGTCGCATGCGACGTGTCCGCGATTTATTTTGTTATAGCGACGCCTAACACTTTTAATTTTTTGGTGCCTTTTTTCATCCGATGGTCATGAAAGTTTGTCCTTATGCTAATTTGGACATTCTCGAGCCATATATGCGATCAAAATCGCATTCGGATTTAACCAATCTTCTATTGCTACTACTTACGAATGTAAGCGGGATGTTTGAGCCCGGGTGGCATGTTTGAGCACGGGGTGGCGGTTTGATAAGTTCTCCGGATGGATGTTGGATTTTTGGCCCTTATCGAACGAGGGCCCTTGAACGAAGGATTCAACGGGCCGGATAGGGGAACCGAGATCCGGGAGTGTGGTCTTTAGCGCACGGCCCCCTGGGAGCTGCCAGAAAGGCTACCTTGGGAAACTTTTGGGGCTCGCCTCTTGGGGTTTGGACTCTCCCCTCTAATGAGACGGCCTTGCAAGGTCCCCGCCTTGTTTGACTTGGGCAAGTGTGCAGCTCGGTTGCCCAACAACAGCTGCGGGGACCGTTCTAATGCAAACACTTTGATCTAAACCTTGTCAGGAAATTTTGAAAACTGGCCTGTATGTTGGCGATGACTTAGGAAGCCCCGACGAAAAAATCAGAATTTAATTCCGTACTATGCATTAATTACGAATTTATGAATGTCTTGCTACTGCAAAAGCTGCCCTTTACTTCTAACTGCCACAACGGGAGGAGTACAGATCCAAACTCCATTCCGTCAGTTCCCCGTGCTTCGCATTCTCAACTGCATCTTATCGGCCAAGTCCCAAGTGCAAACGACCAAAACTCGGCACCCAAAACGCAAATCCTGCTAGAACCTGGCAACTCATAGGGTTTATGTTTCGGAGGCTCTATCCTTGTCAAATTCGACTAGGACCTTGCGCCGTGTCTTGACGTAAAGGGGTGGTGTTGACGCCAGAGCACGGACCCTAAAACCCACCTGGAAGCAGCTTGCCGCAAAAGTCCTCTCCCGAAGGCCCTGGCAACGGACGGGCAACTTCCCCTCTCCGGAATCGTGATTCGGCTCTGCCAATGGAGTCGGAATGTCGACATTGTCCTGGGGACCAAGTTTCGTGGCCAGAAGACCACCCCTTCTCGAGGAAGCGTCAAACTATCTCATGTCCAACACACTCGTAGTCAATTGGCCTAGGAGGTGGCTGTCGAATACTGCAACGTAGGGCGTAAGTGTTTCTTTCTTTTGCAAAACTGACCGTGCAACTTGGTCTCTAGGGTAATTTCGGCCTCCCGGACGATGTGGCGAAGTCGAATCGCCATTCCGGAGCCTCTGCAATCTCTGAACGACAAATCACTTTGGTTTCTACACGGTCGACCGCAGAACGCTTTGCGCTTTGATAAGTTCTCCCGGACGGATGTTGGATTTTTTTGGACCTTATCGAGCCAGGGCCCTTGAACGAAGGATTCAACGGTCGGATAGGGGAACCGAGATCCGGGAGTGTGGTCTTTAGCGTACGGCCCCCCGGGGGAGCGCTGCCAGGAAAGGCTGCCTCGGGAAACTTTTTGGGGCTCGCCTCTTGGGGTTCGGACTCTCCCCTCTAATGAGACGGCCTTGCAAGGTCCTGGCCTTGTTTGACTTGGGCAAGTGTGCCAGCTCGGCTGCCCAACAACAGGCTGCCCGGACCGTTCTAATGCAAACACTTTGATCTAAACCTTGTCCGGAAATTTTGAAAACTGGCCTGTATGTTGGCGATGACTTAGGAAGCCTGCTGACAAAAAATCAGAATTTAATTCCATACTATGCATTAATTACGAATTTATGAATGTCTTGCTACCGCAAAAAGCCGCCCTTTACTTTAACCGCCACAACGGGAGGAGTACAGATCCAAACTCCATTCCGTCGGTTTCCCTTGCTTAGCGTTCTCGATTTGCATCTTATCGCCAAGTCCCAAGTGCAAAAGACCAAAACTTCGGCACCCAAAACGCAAACCCCCGCTAGAACACGGCAACTCATAGGGTTTACGCCGGAGGCTCTATCCTTGTCGATTTGACTAGGACCTTGCGCCGTGTCTTGACGTAGAGGGGGATGTTGGCGCCCGAGCCGCAGACCCTAAAACCATCCGGAAGCGGCTTGCCCCAAAAGTCCTCTCCGAAGGCCCCCGGCGACGGACGGGCAACTTCCCCTCTCGGGAATCATGATTCGCTCGCCAATGGACTCGGAACGTCGACATTGCCTGGGGACCAAGTTTTGTGGCGGAAGACCACCCCTTCGAGGAAGTCAAACTATCTCATGTCCAACACACTCGTGTAGTCAATTGGCCTAGGAGGTGGGCAGTCGAATACCGCAACGTAGGGCGTAAGTGTTTCTTTCTTTTGCAAAACCGACCGTGAAACTTGGTCTCTAGGGTAATTTCGCCTCCGGACGATGTGGCGAAGTCAATCGCCATTCCGGAGCCTCCGCAATGTCCGAACGACAAAACACTTTGGTTTCTACACTGCCGACCGCAGACGCGCGCGGTTTGATAAGTTCTCCGGACGGATGTTGGATTTTTTGGACCTTATCGAGACGGGGCCCTTGAATGAAAGGATTCAACGGCGGATAGGGGAACCGAGATCGGGAGTGTGGTCTTTAGCGTCACGGCCCCTCGGGGGGCCGCCAGAAAGGCTGCCTCGGGAAACTTTTTGGGGCTCGCCTCCTGGGGTCCGGACTCTCCCCTCTAATGAGATGACCTTGCAAGGTCCTGGCCGTGTTTGACTTGGGCTCGACTGCCCAACAATAGGCTGCCCGGACCGTTCTAATGCAAACACTTTGATCTAAACCTTGTCCAGAAATTTTGAAAACTGGCCTGTATGTTGGCGATGACTTAGGAAGCCTGCTGACAAAAAATCAGAATTTAATTCCGTACTATGCATTAATTACGAATTTATGAATGTTTTGCTACTGCAAAAGCTGCCCTTTACTTCTAACTGCCACAACGGGAGGAGTACAGATCCAAACTCCATTCCGTCAGTTCCTCTTGCTTCGCGTTCTCAACTGCATCTTATTGGCCAAGTCCCAAGTGCAAAAGACCAAAACTCGGTACCCAAAATGCAAACCCTACTAGAACCTGGCAACTCATAGGGTTTACGTTTCGGAGGCTCTATCCTTGTCAGATTCGACTAGGACCTTGCGCCGTGTCTTGACGTAGAGGGGGGATGTTGACGCCAGAGCACGGACCCTAAAAACCACCTGGAAGCAGCTTGCCCCAAAAGTCCTCTCCCTGGCGACGGACATGCAACTTCCCCTTCTGCCAATGGACTCGGAATGTCGACATTGTCCTGGGGACCAAGTTTCGTGGCCAGAAGACCACCCCTTCTCGAGGAAGCGTCAAACTATCTCATGTCCAACACTCGTAGTCAATTGGCCCGTGAGGTGGTCGCCGAATCACCGCAACGTAGGGCGAAGTGTTTCTTTCTTTTGCAAACGGCCGTGCAACTTGGTCTCTAGGGTAATTTCGACCTCCCGGACGATGTGGCGAAGTCGAATCGCCATTCCGGAGCCTCCGCAATGTCCGAACGACAAAACACTTTGGTTTCTACACGGCCGGCCCGCTAGACGCCAAGGGTTTGATAAGTTCTCGGGACGGATGTTGGATTTTTGGACCTTATCGAGCCGGGGCCCTTGAACGAAGGATTCAACGGCCGGATAGGGGAACCGGAGATCCGGAGTGTGGTCTTTAGCGTCACCCCTCCCGGGAGCCGCCAGAAAGGTCGCCTCGGGAAACTTTTTGGGGCTCGCCTCTTGGGGTTCGGACTCTCCCCTCTAATGAGGCGGCCTTGCAAGGTCCTGGCCTTGTTTGACTTGGGCAAGTGTGCCAGCTCGGATGCCCAACAACAGCCGCCTGACCGCATACTAATGCAAACACTTTGATCTAAACCTTGTCTGGAAATTTTGAAAACTGGCATGTACGTTGGCGATGACTTAGGAAGCCTGCTCGACAAAAAATCAGAATTTAATTCCTTACTATGCATTAATTACGAATTTATGAATGTCTTGCTATCGCCCAACAACAGTCATTTTTAGACCGTTCCAATGCTACCTATTTGATCAGAACTTTATCCGGAAATTCTAAAAATTTGCCTGTATGCTGGGGATGACCTAAGAAGCCAACTGACAAAAAATTAGAATTTAATTCCATACCATGCATTAATTACGAATTTATGAAGCATAAATGCAAAAGAACGATAACTAAAAAAAAATTTCGCATCGAAAAAAAAGGTGGAATTTTGACAAAGCGGTGCAACGCGTGCGGTCGCGGACATGAGAAAACGTTTCACTAGGATATGCAAGTGTTGGTGCACGATGAAATAGCTTCGAAGTCTTCAGAGCTCACATGCCGCCACAAAAGTTCTCTTCTGAAGGCCCGGGCGATGGACGAGCAATTTCCCCTCTCAAAACCATGATTTGGCTCTTCCAATGGACTCAGAATATCGACATTACCCTGGGGACCAACTTTCGTGGCCAGAAGACCACCCTTGTTCTCCAAAAAGAACAAAGTACACTAGACGTCCAGCAGACGTCACGCGCGACGTCACGTCGCACGCGATGTCACGTCGCACAAAAGTGACGTACGCGATGCGATGTGGTCGTAGACGTGGCGTGTGTCACGTCCAACGTCGTGTTGGACGTCGCATGCGACGTCCCTACGACGCGACGTCGCAAAGACGTGACCTGGTCACGTCAATTGCGACGTCACGTCGCAGGGACGTCGCCGACCCACGTCGCTAAAAGCCCATTCTCTTGTTACATCGCAAAGAAGAAAGAAACTTATGGACGAGGCTCACTTGAGGGCAACACATGTACAAAGCACTGTTGTTTTCAACGTTGTTTGCTTAAGATTGGACTAAAGGAATTGAGGTTGATTCGTGATAATTACAGTTCAATGACTCTGCTAGACCAAAGGGGCTACTTAGCCTTCAATATTAGGCCAGATTATGGTGAAAAGTTTACTTACACAGCTGGTGGCCACACCATCTGTCAAACAGCCTTTAAATTGATTCATACTTTAGGCAGCAGACGACTTCACCGCCTGAAGAAAAGGCTTGACAAGAATCCTGGCATTAATGACTACTGCCATTCAGGAAGTATATCCAGAATTCATGCCCTTCAATGTATTTCCTCGATGGAAGGTTTCTTTAAGGAGTCATGCGAGAAATTCCCTAACAGCCCTATGTACCACTTGAGTGACAACTTCACGAAACGTGAAGTCTACAATAATTATAAGGATATGTGTGTTGAGGCTGGAGAACGCCATGTATGCTACTCTTACTTCACTGTGCTCTGGAAAAAAGAGTTTTCTCGCGTGTCTATTCCTAGAAAGCACCGGATGTCTGTTTGTGCTACATGCTCTGAATTAAAAGCTCAGAGACAAAATGCAAGGACACTTCACACTAAAAGTAAGCTTCCACAACGTACTCTTACCTAGTTCTACTCAATGGTAGGTTTTTGTCCTGAACATATTTTCATTTCAGATGCATTGAAAGAGAAACTGAACAAGCACAGAGAACAACAATCTGTGGAAAGGAGAAAATTGACAAAACACAGGAAGAAAGCACTGGAACAACCACTCAACTACATATCGGTTGTTATTGATGGAATGGACCAGAAGAAGACCACCCTACCACATTTTGTCAATGTGCCTAAGGATGCTCCTGAAGAAGGTTTCATATACCTGCATGTTGTTGGTGCTATGGTATTTAATGGGAAACTATCTTGCAAGGCATTTTTGAACTATCCAAACGTTCATGCCGATCCAAATCTCACTATCATAATATTGAGTAAGATTCTTTCCAGTCTAGAACATATACCACCGGTACTATATCTTCAGCTAGACAACACGACAAGAGAAAATAAGAATCAGGCATTGTTTCCTTACTGTGCCATGCTAGTTGAGAAACAAATCTTCAAGAAGGTGAAGATTGGTTTCCTGCTTGTTGGTCATACGCACGATCAAATTGATCAGATGTTCAGTAGGTTTTCTAAACATCTTGCTCGAAAAAAAGCTCTCAGCCTGCCAGCAATGATTGAGGTTATCCAAGATTACTACAATCCTCGTCCAGACATCGAGTCATTGGAAGAAACTTATGATTTCAAGGAATGGATTTTTCGGAGAGATCAATTGGGTCGTTGTGCAATTGAGCCCTTGAGAAACATTACATTTCAGCATCAGATCAAATTCTCTCTTGTAGATGGCAAGGCCATCTCTTACAAGGAAAGAAATATGCCACATCCTTGCAGTGGCAGCCAGGAGCTGGTATTCAATTCATTCGCACCATCCCCGATACTACTTCTATGCTCTCTGCAAAGCAAATGCCTCTAAAACGCTTGAAAGAAATCACAAAGAGTAAAAAGGGGGGAAGAGCATTTGACTCAAACAAATCATTGGATATATTGAGACAAGTATTCAGTCATGCTCTAACCACTTTGGGGAGGCAGATGCTTTATGGTGGCCTCAGTTTTTTTCTCGGCAACGTGATATGTTACAAGCTTTATTACAAGGTCGAAGACCAGTTATATTCAACTGGCCATCTAGGCAAACTGTCCCTATGCAAGTTGAGAATCAAGAAGAACATGTACAGATAATGGCTAGCGCAGATGAAGATGACAGAGTCATGTACACTGGCCCCAGATGCACGGCACAACAAGTTGCTCAGGTATCTGGTTCAGTCTGAGAGCTTCAGAAAGGAATGATCGTAGCTGTCCCAGCTGATAATGATGAAACTGGGAAGCCATTCTGGCTAGCTAAAGTACTGGAGGTAACAAGAGAGGATGGAATTCCCACTCAATTAAAAGTGCACTGGATGAGAACAAATGCTGCCAATGCTTTGAGTGGGAGTTATAGTTTGGAGATGGTAAAAACAGGAGTGGTAAGGAGAGAGAAGTCCAAAGCAAACACTGCTGTCATAGATCTAGCTGAAGTAAAGGTTCTTGCATATGACTTTGTCCTGACTGCTGCTAATAAGTTACGTACGGTCACTCAAACTTTAATAAGGTCGGCATGTGGATTAGACAAATAACCTAGAAAGGTGGCCAAAAAAGATGATAATGAAGACTCACTTGTCGACAGTGAGGAAGAAGATCGTTCGAGTACATCCAGTTTTGAGAATGAAGGTGAGGATGAAGGCTCTACTGATCAAGGACTAAATGAGTCTGAGGATGACATGCATCCTGATATTGCTGGAAAATGTAAGTTTGTCCGATGACTCGAACATGTAAAGAACATAAAGTGCAGGTGATGAGGGTTTGTCAAAATGTCCTATATTTTTAACAATTTTGTTCATAATTTTGTAAAATTTTCACAAGCTTTGAATATATCACTTCTTTGTCACTCTACTACCCTTGCTGTTTTTGGGTTGCCCCTAGGGGGGCAAACCCTCGTTTGTATGGGATTGTGGCATATCCTGAGTATATGCTGGAATATACTCAGAATATGTTGATGACTGCTCCAAACCGATTGTACCCTGTAAACTCGCGGTCATTTGCATTCTAAATCGAGGATGGTCCAACCGGTTAACCGGCATGGCAGACAGAAGCTCGAATTTGATGAATCCGAGTACCATCTTGGTTCGAGTACCCTGGAATTTGGACGACTTACATCCTCATAATTTTCTTCTCGTGGTTGATCCTTGTATTGGTTGCCGAAGTGTTTCATTCTGCTACTTTTAGACATTGAGTATGCAGAGGCCCTAGAGTATGGTGTGGTTTGGGTTTGTAGCAATCTGGTGGTCGATTCTACCCTCCATAGCCAACACGATGATCATGAATTAAGCCAGGTGTGCTCTGGCAGGGCATGGCAGACTAGTAGGTTTAATTATTTGTTCTTTCCTCTATGCTTCCTGAGTTTGTATATTCTTGGCTAGGTCTAGGATGGCGATTTGGAGGCAAATCAACTAGAAAATGGGTTTTGGCTACTGAGCTTCTAAATATTATTTTTGGTTATGTATGATTTGTAATAGAATTTTAAGAAGTCCTGAGAAGTTGCACTATTCTCTTATATGCACAGCAGAGTATTTAAGTTGGCTCTGTAGAAGGTTTTTTCTCTCTATGGTCAAGCTTACCCTCTGCAATAAAATGAGCTCCTATAGGCTGCCAAAGCATTTTGCTCAATTTGTCTTGTAACCCATAGGATTTGTCTCATCCATATAGAATCGAGTATTGGGAATGGGGACAGTGGAGTTCAACATACCTGCTTGGGCTGTTGAGTCAAGTAGATGGTTTTGAGGCATCAAATAAAATCAAGGTGACATAATTTGTTTTGTTTATTTCATACATAATTATTATTCTTGTGGTATAAAAGGAAGCAAGAATTAAGGTGAGTAGACCTTATTACTCGTCTCCAAGCTTGTGATGCCAGCAAGTCTCGGACATTACAACATGGTGCTGACTATATTATATGTGGCCACCAAGTTTGTAGAATTGATTTAGTTGCTGATGGCTGTACCTTCTATCTACAGTTTAATGTCAAATGACTGGTTATAGTATGGTTATCCTTTGGGCATTTAAGTGAAATTTTCTTAGAGATACTTGGTACCTTTTGCAGCTTTTGATAAATCATGTGGCATTTGCAGGTTTTGATGGCTACAAATAGGATATGATATTCTAGATCAAGTTTTATTGCAGCTACGGAGAATAGACCATAAAATAGAGTTTTCAAATCCTAGTGAAGAGGTATTTATTACATTTGTGCAGAAGTCCATTTAAAGATGTACTAATGGCATGGCGCGGAGCGTCGTATTCCTACTCCGGGAAGTGGTAAACCCGGACCCTTGTCCGGGTTAACCATGTCCGAGTTAACCACACTTTTGTCCGGGTTAACCATTTTTTTTTTGCTGGAATAACCACGCGGTGAATTGAGCGTGGGACTGTGTTTTGCCATGCTAATCTTTGAATAGAGCTTGCAATCAACTTATTGAACGGTTCAATCTGGTTCAAACACCACTGGAATCACCTTGGCAGCCTCTAAAAACCTCATTCTATCAAAAGAGCAAGAGATTTGAGCATGGATCAAGCAAGATCAGTGAAAAAACATGCAGAAACCGTTGTCTTTTGAGCTTGAAACTGAGCAGCAGTGGTAAACCCGGACATATGTCCGGGTTTACCACTTCCCGGAGTAGGAATACGGCGCTCCATGGCCGGGGCATTTATCTAAAGAAGATAGTTGAAAAGATGAATGGAACACCAGGTGCCGAGTGAAGGTAATATTCACATCCTGCAATGTTCTGAAAATGATTGCTATGACCTACGCATCCCATTTCTATATTGATCAGGCTGTATGCAGAGAGGCAGGAATGTTTGCATTGCGGGAACTACGTGTTCACATTATGCAACAAGATTTTGAAACGGCAGTAGCAAAGGTTATCGAGAAAGAAACAGAGAAAAATATGTCCTTGAAGAAGCTTTGGAGGTAAATGCACTTTCTGTTTGTTTGTGATGCCTTTGGTGTGCTGCAACCTGTGAACAAGTTGACATTACCACAGATCATGTTTCATTTCATCAGTGGTTACACTGCTCTGGTAAGTTGCATATGCTGCCTTGTGAGGTTACAACATTTTTCTCTTTTTATTTCTGCATTGGTTGCTGGCACTGAAGATGGCATCATGGAATCTACTGCCACGTTTTCTGCATGTTTTAATGCACTCTCTCAAAACACACATCGGTAATATCCCAATCTTCTTTTCAGGTCAGGCAGCAGGGTTTTCAAAGTGGGATGGTAATGTGCCTGGGCTTGCATCTTATGCCTGGGCTTGCTAGGGTTTGCCTCATCTGAATTGTATGTGAGTAATGTCATGGAATGTGATTGAAATCTAAAGAAATTCTATTTAAATTGCTTCAGGATCTGGCAGATATGGCAAAGAAGCAGGTAGAGGTTCATTTGGCAAAGAACCAGGTAAAGCTTCACCCCAAATATATTTGCAGCTGGCTTGGCGACAAATTCAACTTCTCTTTTATCTTTGGGTTTCTGGTTTGGTTCTTAAGATTTTCATTCTTTTCCGCCCCAATTATGTCTGAGTATGGATAGATTAGATTAGTAGGGGTGGTTTTATTGGTTGTTAAACTGCTATTGTTGCCTTGGGCATATTGCTTGTCCCGACTTGTCGTAGTTGTGACCTACATTATGCTGCACAAAGTATTGTGGAAACGCCTTGTACGGGGAGGGTTCAATTCCCTCTAGTTCTTCTTCTTATCTGAGGGTAGCAGTTCGTGGTAATATGGCATCATGGTAACATACATGTGTTGGTTTGAATGTAGCAGTAGTGATGGGCGGTCATTTCAATCTAAAGTGCCACATGACAGTGACTTGCATATTGACTTGAATGTTGACTAGATACAATGGTTGCACAATCATATAGTGACGTGGATGATTTCAAGAGTAGCCATACCCACAAGGACATGCAAGAGTATCCCATCCAGACATTTATGCAATCATTTGTATTTGAGAACACCCAGCAGCAGCAGAATAGGAAGCCTTAGCATAGCTGCAACCACGCTTTTTATTCACTGCAACAAAATCAACATTTCAGACTCTGAAACGAAAAGATAGAGTGCAATATAGATACGCAGAGAAATTTTATGGTGAGTCCGTTACCACAGTTTAAATAGAATGGTCCCTGAAGCATGGTACTCTTAGTAAATGTTAACAAGGTTCTGCCATCGGAACAAAATATAGCAGGCTTTCCTGGAATAAAAGCTCGGATTGGTGATATTTTTAGCCGTTGTTGCTCATACAAAATAGCTTAAACAATTCATCTAGCCCTTATGACTTAGAAGAAATTGCAAAGGATCAATGTGGCAAACTTGGCTCACGTTCATCCCATTATATGGTTTTAAAATTCCAATCCTTTGTATTATTTTAAAGACCATCTTGGGTACTTTGGATCCAAAAGCAGGAATATTTGTAGCTCCATCCACCTTTATATGAGGACTTAAAAAATTCCTATAGGAATAAAATGCATTACAAACCTTAGTGTCAAGCATCACCAGAACTACCCTGCAGAAAAGGGCCATTATTTGTGTCTTTTTAACATAATTGTAATTGTTATCCCCTGCAGCTCTTGAAATGTCTATAGGTTGTTCCAACATGTGTGGGACCATGTATTAACTTTCCTCTTAGGTTCAAGAACCAACCAATTTACATGACAATAAATAAGCTAATGGTTCACTTGATATGATTCACATCTAGAGTTACGATTGTCCCTTCTCCCCAAGTTAAGTGCAGATTAAATCCTAAACTCAACCTGGTCAATCAAATAGTCAACTATATACAAAACCCCTATACAATTGATCAAGAGCACTTGTGGATAGGCTTGTAGCGGCACCTTAAAGGTTTGTAGAATAAGGTCTGTCTAAATTTATGCAACTGATTATAGAAATATGGTAGGGGTATGGTTGAATTTGGATAATTTATTGTACAAATATAGTAGGGGATTTGGAGGAATTTATAGAACTCAGTGTACATATATGGTAGGGAGTGTACCTAGAGTTTCTAAAATTTTCCTACTAAGGGGATATTTTCTAGTATTTTAACCATATAAGGACCTTTTTCTTTAACCATGTGCATGCACATACCCTATAGACTATACATTAGCTACATCTCCCAGGGCGAAGACCTGATTCCTATTGCAACTCTTAGCAATTTTGGTGTTTCTTACAAGGATGTATGCATGTATGTAATGTTGCATAGAGAGATATGAGAGGGACATGAATTGTACGAATAATGCATGTAAGTTTTAAGCAAATTGCCATGCTATCACCTTAAGAAATGAAATGTAACAGGCCGTTGGAATGGTCAGATAAGGTATTGATCTTACAAGGAATGGTTGCTTGAAGAGCTTCGAAAGAATTTGAGATTGTTGTGGGCCTTGCTTGAAGGGCTTCGAAAGAATGTAGACAAAGAAATGAAAATGAAAATGAAAATGAAAATGAAAATGAAAATGAAAATGAAAATGAAAATGAAAATGAAAATGAAAATGAAAATGAAAATGAAAATGAAAATGAAAATGAAAATGAAAATGAAAATGAAAATGAAAATGAAAATGAAAATGAAAATGAAAATGAAAATGAAATTAAATTAGCAATTTATGAAAGCATATGCTTATTTAAAAGACATAGTGGTCCTCAAATGCTTTTGAAATGATCATTAGCATTCCCTTAAAAGTAGCATCTCCCTCATATTTGTTTGAAAACACCAAGGACAGGCCTAACAACTATAAAAATGGGGTTAAGTATAATCAAATCATTGTAACATGTTTCGCATATAGATCATTTTTTAACTTTAGAGTGGTATCTGTGCCTTGTTTTCATGGGAAAAAAAAATGGGAGTCTCTAATCTATGACAATTCACTTACGTTAAGATTATCATAATTTCCCTATATTTAAATAATAAAACATGGTCCATTTGTTTTAATGAGGAGGATGATATATGGCCATGAAACACCCAGATGATAGGTAAATGTGCAATCTAAAAACAAAAGAAATCAAAATGGAGCAAAATAAACCCCCTTTTAAATCATTAATAAGTCTCGACATAAAACGAACAACAAAAAAACATGAAAACACACTCTCGCGTCCCCGGAGGGCAACCCTCCATGCACGAATGACAACTTAAAAATATTATGAGATTTTTTTTTTTTTTTTTTTTTTTTGGGTAGTATTATATTACATGTAGATACATAGTAATACAAAAAGACAGGGGGAAACCCTGTTATAAAGGCCAAATTGAAAAATGGCCTTGACACTCCCAGGGAGGAAAATTACCTTAATTAAAACACTGATTATAGTTTTTTAGGAATATCAGAATCAAAATTCTAAAAGCATTAAGTTTCTCTTGTTCTGGTAATTCCTGCTAGTCAATTTTCCGCGACTCCATCCAAGGAAATAACTGCCGAGGCATGAATGGTAAACCTGAAGAGCAGGTCATCAAGCTCCACTGCTCCATAGGAGGAGGAGTCCAGAATGTAGAGGATCCACGATTCCTGGGCCCCTATACAGATTTGGAGCTTCTCCTCGAAATAAGGCTTGATTTCCTGTTTGAAAGCCCAGATATCTTCATCTTTCAGTACCTGCTGCAAGGTTCGGATCATGATCATTTCTGTTTTGACCCACCTCCTGATGAGACATGGGGCGGGTATCCTCCGGGACCTCTTTGGCATGGCCGCCTTCATGATGCTTGTTGACTAGATAATCTGTCAGAGACATTAGAAATGTTATTGAAGTAAGACGAAAAGAAAGCATAGAACCCTTGAAAAAAGCCCAAAGCATCCCATCTTTTGTCATAGTTGCAACCCTTTTTCATTCTGTGTGCCATGGCTGCTTCTGCTAACTCCAATTGGAGGGAAGTCTTAAGAAAGTTCAAGTCTGGGGTGTGGTGATTAATGGCTACATTGTTCCTATGTTTCCAGATTACCCACAGGCATAATGATCTAATTGTATCCACAAAGGAGGAAGTACTTGCAAGGAAGTCAAAAAGATCATGTTCAGCAGCTGGAGTTGCACCAATATGATTGCCTATCCAGGTCCAAAAGGGGGTCAGCCAAGGGCAAATAAATATGTGTGTAGAGGACTCGGCCTGGCCACAACCTAAAGGACATCTGTCAGAGTTTTGACTATTATATTTAGCTCTGTGCGCATTAGACTTCAAGCTTTTGTTCAGGAAGAGCCACCTGAAAAGAATAACCTTCTTTGCACATTGAAGTTTCCAACCTTTTCTTATAACCTGAGTGGCTTCCTGTTCTGTACACCCCCATTGACTGGCAACTTTAGTGCCCTGATCCCCCAACAGCAGGGAATAAGCTTTAGCCACACTGTACCCTTTGCCATTCATGGTCCAGTTCTGCTCAATTGTTTGTATTCCCCTCCCCCTATTGTGCCTTGTTAGGGCTTTGTAAATATTTCTATTGGAAGTGGTATCTTGTAGAAGACTAGAAATTTCTGGCCATGTTTTCCAGTTCTCACCAGCTGCCATGTTACCAATTGTGCACAAGTCCTTATCCATCCACTCCTTGTATTTTCTTGGATGTTTAAGAGCTAAACATCCGTCATCTTCACTGACCAGCCCTTGATGCCAGAAAAAGTTGAAGTTTTCTGACACCTGTTCTATTGGATTTGCTTTAAAGCACACAGATACCTGGTTCCAGGCTTGAATAATCCTTCTCATTATGGTGGAAGTGCCTGATCCTGGATTAAGTTGATAAAAGGCTGAATCAGGTAGATGGTGAGGGGTAGATGGGCTTCCCACTAATGTAGTCTTCCCAACCCAATATTTAGTGAAAACAAGGGCAGGAGATTTAGCAGCTGGGTCTAGAGCTCTCCAGACCAACTTAGCTGCCAAAGCTTGGGCCTGCAAGAAAAGATCTTTGCATCCCAATCCTCCTTTCTTTCTAGGTAGAGTCAGGTATTTCCATCCTACCATATGTGTGCCCTGCCAAATGAATTCCTTCATTATGACCTCTAGCTCCTGGTAGGTCTTTTTATCTGCAATTATTGCTGATGAAAAATAAACATGAGAACTGGCAATAACACTATTGATTATCTCTACTCTCCCAGCTAAGGACAGAGACTTGGGATACATTTGAAGTTTTTTCTTTATCTTGGTCACAATGGGTTCCCAAAGGCCATGTAGACTCATGTTGAGGGCTAATGGAAGACCTAATAATTTAGTAGCTTTCTGAAGACCACAGACACTTATCCCCTCTACATGATCCTCTATAGCATCAGAAATGAAGGCACACTTTTCCTTGTTTAGGACCACTCCAGAAGCATTCCCAAAAAGCTCCATGGCAGAAAGGAAATTTCGAATACTGTCCCCTTGTCTTTTTAAAAAGACAAAGGTATCGTCAGCATACTGCATTACTGATAGAGTGCCTTTTGTGTCTGGAAGATTTAGGCAACTAATTCTCTTATCTTGTTGCATCTTCATGATAAATCTAGTAACCATTTTTGCTACTATTAAGAAGAGATAGGGGGCTAAAGGAATGTTTATACTTTTGAAAACACTTTAAGAAAAGTTTTAAGTTGAAATTAATTAAATGATAAAGTTAATGGTTTAATAATAACTATTGAATAATTTATTATTAATGAACTAAAATATATTGAAAATTAATTAATAATAAACTATTCAATTTTTTTTTTCAAAACATAAACATAATGATACAGAGTCTAAACATAAATGTAGTCATTTAATTATTATTAATTTAGAACTTTTTTTTAATTATTTAAAAAAAAATAGTATTTTAATCATACAAAATTTATCTTAAATAAAAAAATTTAATGTTAAATAGATTAAAGTGAAAATTAGTTTAGAAAGTAATTTTATACTTTGATCAATAAGAGTAAAATTACATATAATTTTATCATATTATTCTTCACGATATCTATTAGATTTGAATAAGTCCAAGTTTTGTTAAATATGTCATATTTGCAACACCCACAGTTTTCTTTCAAGAAAAATTTGTAAATACCACACAATAACCAACCCTGACAACACTGCTATTATAATTACTAGTAACCTAGCAACAATATGTTTTTACACTGAAACCTCAGAGTCCATGTGTCCAGCTGGATCCTAGTCCAAGAGGAGCTCAACATCTAAGGAGGAGTTAGTAATGCAAATGGCTACCATCACCTTCGCAAAATGTCAATGTCTTAAAATTGCAACTTTGATTGATTGTAAAAACATGACTTTCAAGTACGATTTAAGCCATTTCATCCTCCGGCCATGGAGGGCAACCCTCCGTGCACAGCACCTTGTTTTTATTGCCCCTTTTTTGCTACACTTCATATAAGTAACTATATTTTGTTCCAAATTAGGAGGATGAAAATAGCTATTAAATATTTTTGCATAGAAGCTATGCTCAATCAACCCCTCAAAAAGGGTACCTAAAATAGCTAAATTGTCACACTTGTCACGAACAAACCTTCAAAATGGACTTTTTTTTAGGGAATTTTAGGGAATCTTTCAAAGAATCCTTTTGAAGTGTGTTTGGAGCAAATAAGTGTGTTTCAATTTAAACTTTGTTAAAAACCTCCCTTGTAAAACCTTTGACTTGCTACCCAGCCTCCTGATGTCCTACGGCCGATCAAAATGGATTGTGAAGTTAACAGGGTCGCAAGAAAAAGAATAAGAGTCTGTTTGGGCCGTCCTAGCAAGGACACTTCACACTAAAAGTAGGCTTCCACAACGTACTCTTGCCTAGTTCTACTCAATGGTAGGTTTTTGTCCTGAACATATTTTCATTTCAGATGCATTGAAAGAGAAAATGAACAAGCACAGAGAACAACAATATGTGGAAAGGAGAAAATTGACAAAAGACAGGAAGAAAGCACTGGAACAACCACTCAACTATATATCGGTTGTTATTGATGGAATGGACCAGAAGAAGACCACCGTACCACATTTTGTCAATGTGCCTAAGGATGCTCCCGAAGAAGATTTCATATATCTGCATGTTGTTGGTGCTATGGTATTTAATGGGAAACTATCTTGCAAGGCATTTTTGAACTATCCAAACGTTCATGCCGATCCAAATCTCACTATCACAATATTGAGTAAGACTCTTTCCAGTCTAGAACATATACCACCGGTACTATATCTTCAGCTAGACAATACAACAAGAGAAAATAAGAATCAGGCATTGTTTGCTTACTGTGCCATGCTAGTTGAGAAACAAATCTTCAAGAAGGTGAAGATTGGTTTCCTACTTGTTGGTCATACACACGATCAAATTGATCAGATGTTCAGTAGGTTTTCTAAACGTCTTGCTCGAAAAAAAGCTCTCAGCCTGCCAGCAATGATTGAGGTTATCCAAGATTCCTACAATCCTCGTCCAGACATTGAGTCATTGGAAGAAACTTATGATTTCAAGGAATGGATTTTTCGGAGAGATCAATTGGGTCGCTGTGCAATTGAGCCCTTGAGAAACATTACATTTCAGCATCAGATCAAATTCTCTCTTGTAGATGGCAAGGCCATCTTACAAGGAAAGAAATATGCCACATCCTTGCAGTGGCAGCCAGCAACTGGTATTCAATTCATTCGCACCATCCCCGACACTACTTCTATGCTCTCTGCAGAGCAAATGCGTCTAAAAAGCTTGAAAGAAATCACAAAGAGTAAAAAGGAGGGAAGAGCATTTGACTCAAACAAATCATAAGATTATATTGAGACAAGTATTCAGTCATGCTCTAACCACTTTGGGGATGCAGATGCTTTATGGTGGCCTCAGTTTTTTTTCTCGGTACAAGCTTTATTACAAGGTCGAAGACCAGTTATATTCAACTGGCCATCTAGGCAAACTGTCCCTATGCAAGTTGAGAATCAAGAAGAACATGTACAGATAATGGCTAGCTCAGGTGAAGATGACAGAGTCGTACACTGGCCCCAGACGCTGTGACGTTCCAGGGGAATATACGCCATAAATACGTATATTCCTGGACCCGTCACCATACAAGCCTACCTAGGTAGCCTTGTATACCTTGGATAAGTGGCAAGGGGTGCACATCTAAGTTAATTGTTTAACTTAGATAACCTTGGGATAAGGCCCATTTCCACATGGCCTTATCCTATTGGGCAACCGCCACACGGCCTTCTCCTAGTGGTGCCACGTGGCATCCCATGTGGACCCACACCTATATGAGCTCTAACCCTAACCCTAGACCCTTTTCCCTGACCTAGCACCTGAGCTCTCATCCACGTGCCCGAAACCCCGTTTCGAGCACCGTTCGTCATAGTCTAGCCTGGAGCAGCAGCCCCTGGAAGGTGTGTATGATCATAGAGGGAGCAAGCCTTCGAACCACGTCTAGGAGCATGGAGACGCCAGGGATGGGAGGAAGTGCTTCTGGAGGAGGTAGGTTGAGTAGAGTTCATGTTAGTTCATCTGGAAGTTAGCACTCCAGATGGGTTAGTGATTCGTGTCTAGAGTAGAGCCACCCTAGATCCTTTGTTGAACATCTTGAACCCTAATCAAGGAACCCTAACTGTTAGTTAGCTATGTATGTTTAGGTTAAGATGTTCATATGATGTTGATATTGATCATGATGTGATGTATGTGATATTGGTTGATCATGTTGCTCCTCTTGTATTGGGAAGGGGTAGAGACCTAGGACCATATGTAGTATGCTCCTAGTGTAGATCCCTTAGTTCCTATTAGTGCGGCCTGTGCATAGGAACCCACTGGGCTATGGAAGCTATGATGTGACTTAGCACTACACAACGGGGCTAGAGGCAAGGTGGAGGGTGGATCCCTGCCGAGTGAGGGCTTCGGGGGATCCCGCAGTAGGCTAGACTTATGGTCGGTCACTTCGTGTGGGCCGAGCATGGGTCCGACACCTCCTGGGGCAATGGTGCCGCCCTGCCTCTCAAGAGTTGCAAGTGTCAGCTTGGCTCTTGTTTTGGGGGTTGTTGGCAGTTAATCGTGTGTCGCCCACGATTCTCTAGCCGCCCATGGAGCCTCTAGACCCCGGGAAGGGGAGATGCAACCCTTCCTACCTCGGGGACCGAGGGAGATGCAACACGGAGTAGTCCCCGATGGGTGATGCCATGGGATTACGTGATCAGGAAGGTTAGAGTCATGCCACGCTTGATCTAGCCCATCCGCAAAGTATATGCGGTGAGGGGCGGATGGAGTGGTCAACCCTAGCCATTGTCTTATGCCAGCCCCGCCATTGTTATGACTCTGTCCGCTCTATCTTGAGGCCTATCCGGTGGGTTGACTACCCTATGTGTCGAGCCACGGGTAGGAGCTCTCATGTTTTATGGTATATGATTATGTTCTTTGCATCTATGGATATGCGGTTGAGCTACCCTCGAGGTAGCATATTGTATTGTATTGCTAGTTCTGACGTGTTTATGCTTCCGCTGTGATAGGAGCCCATAGGGGAAGGGCGCGCAAGACACCTTCGTGTCCCCTTCCGCCACTGGAGGTTCCGAGCACGGGATAGACGGAGAACTGTCGGGCGGTTGTTGAGCCGGACGGGGATTTCTCGCCGAGCGCACGGCGTGCCCGTATGTTTAGCAGGGAGCGTCACAATGGTATCAGAGCAATGTTCTTGGTTGACCAGGAACTAGCACTGACCATAACCATGAAAGTAGTCTAACAGGCCTATAGGGGTGTGAAATAAAAATTTCCACCATCGAACCTCGAAAATAGGGGAATTTTTTTTTCTCTCCTAGGTAGTGGGTCCGAAATTAGGTTAAGAAGTGAATGAGTCCAATTCACCTTCTAGTAAAATTGGAGTGAAAATTATGCATCTGCATCAAATTTCACCTAAAATGGGTCGAAGAATCATGCCAATCGGAGACCTGTGTGAAAAATGGCGCAAATCCATAATTAATACTTCAAACTATTAGGAAATTTGAAATTATAAAGGTATAATACGAATTTTAGTATATGTATTAGAAATTAAACATATATTAATAATAAGGGTACTATGGTGTAATTAATAAGGGGGGGCTAATAAGTAGGCCTATTAATGATAGGAGAATATTCCCAGGGACCCTCCTCTTTAAATAGTCTTGCCACCTCATTTTCCCTCCAAACTTTTTTTCCACCTTATCTCTCTTGATCAGCCTTACGTCATCCGTTCTCTAGACCGTTAAGTATGGCACGCACGAAGCAGACAGCCAGGAAGGCGGGCGAGCGACCTACACTCTCGATGGCGCACTTAGCAGCAGGTCGCCATGTGAAGAAAATTCCGGAGCACCTTCGACCTAAGAAGGGGGAAGAGGAGCTTCCCTCCAGCAGCAGCGACGAAACCTATCACGATGCTGAGGAGGAGGCGCCTAGCAGCAGCAGCTCTTCGTCGGCGGGCACCCAGAGAACTGGCGAGTCCCGCCACTTTGGGCCTCACTCGGACACAGAGGTGGAGGAGCAGGTTGAAGAGCAGGTTGAAGAGGCGGGCCCTTCAGTGCCCAAGAAGAAGTGCAAGGAGAAGGTTGCAGAGTGGCCGGAAGAGAGGGCTGCGAGGAAGAAGAGAGAGCGCGAGCGGGAGCTGAGGGAGCAGGAGAGAAGGACGAAGAAAAGAAACGACAGGCCTCGCGGGACTGTCGTGATTGAAGAACCTCAGGCCCGGGAAGCAGATGAGGAGGAAGAAGAAGGAGGAGGCGGCGACAACGAAGAAGTAGAAGAGGAGGAGGAAGACGTTGGGGAGCCATCAGACCCCAACGCACGCCCACCCTACCCAAAGTGGCCCAAGCCACCAAAGGTAGTGAAGAAGCAGAAGGTGGGTGAGCGGGCATTCGCGCTCCGAGAGGATCGCGAATTCAAGCGCCGCTTGAAGGCATACCAAGAGTACCTTCGTCGCTGGACGAGGTACAATGATTGGTATTGCAAGCAGAACGTGGAGCGCTACGTCAAGGGCGGACGGCCGAAGAAGGACTAGCCGAAGCCACCACCTCCACGTCCGGTGAAGCCGAAGAAGGTCCACCATGGGCCTAATTCGCCGCACGCCCGCGTTTTCCGGGAGATTAGGCACTTCCAGCAGTGCACTAATCTCCTGATCAGGAAGGCTCCCTTCGAGCGCCTGATGCGGGAGGTTATGCAGGAGTTCGTCACCGACTATAGGGTGACATCCCTGACGACACGAGTCCTCCAGGTGGCAGCCGAAGCAGAGCTGACCCAGCTTTTTGAGGAGGGCAACTTATGCGCAATCCACGCCAAGAGGGTGACCGTAATGCCAAAGGACATCCACTTGGCGCGGAGAATCCGCAAGGAGTACCCTTGAACCTCCTAATTTTGTACCTGTAACTAAAATTTTGGTATAATATAACTCTTGTCTTGAAAAATTGATGTTAAAAGGTAGTTAGGGAAGTCAGATTGTACTAAAATTTTTTGTATTTAATTTGTATCAGTTCAATTATCTTACCCCTAATTAGGAAAATTTTTCTTCTGAGCAAAAATTCCGAAACCGGGTTGGTCCGCGCCAAACCCCTTTCCGACAGTTTCGGAAGGCCCTTTCGCGCGGACCGACCCTATTTCGCCTATAGGTGTCCATTTTGCTCAAGAAAAGTTACATGCTAGACTAGAATTGATCAATTAGTCATGTTAGGATCTTTCCAAACTCAAAAATTCGTCAAAATTGCTTCAAAAATCGCGAAACCGGGTTGGTCCGCGCCAAACCCCTTTCCGACAGTTTCGGAAGGCCCTTTCGCGCGAACCAACCCGATTTGGCCCTTTTTGGCCTAATTTGACCAATTTTGACCCAGTAACCTGCCATGTAGTGTTTCTTGCTTTGTTTTGCTTAGAATTGTACTTCATGGTAGCTCAATTGGACACCCATGGCCATAGATTTAAAGTCTTCCCCATCAAGAACCCTTGTGCACGGAACCCGAGGTAGCCCTAGTCTATAAAAGGGGCCCTCATTTGTCATTTTCTCACCATCAAAACTGCTCTCAGCCCTTTTGGCGATTTTCTAGCTCCTTGTTTTTCCTCATCAGCCATTTTTCATACTCTTGTCTGCTCAATGGCGCCCTCAAACTTTGTCAGATGGTATGACGCCGCCAATCACATCCGTGATTTTCCTGCCGACCAAGCCTTCCATGTCTTCGACCACCTCTTTGACCTCCATGCCACATTGACTAGGACTGCCTATTACACCGACATCATTTGCCAATATGACCAGCAGATACTAACCTGGGAAGTTAGCTTGCCACCTAGGGCAGGGAAATGGGTTTCTTTAGACTCTCTGACCCAAGCCATAGGTGGGGGAGCTAAGGCCAAGAATAAGGTGTGGGATAGAACCAGAAACATGCCAGACTACATGACCTGTAAGCATCATAGGCACAGATACCTCTCAAACCAAGCAGCCTTAGGTTTGTTCATGCAGTACAAGGCAGTCAACCAACCAGGGGAGCCGTCGATTCAGCCCCTAGATCTAGCACCTCTCAACACCAGAAGGGAGCAGATCAGCATCCACGAAATCCAATCCACGGAGTACGAGTACTATGGCTCCACCTCGGCAACACCCATGCTGCAGATTGAGCAAGACTACGAGCAACAAGTGGAGGAGAACCCAAGTTGGGAAATGAGCGAAGCAGCAAGGATGGAGAGGCAAATAGCTAGGCAGGAAGGCACAATAAGGCGAGATTTCGAACCACCACTTGGCATCACAGCCCTGTCACCAGTGATCATCGACGGCGAGGAGTACATCTTGGCTAACGACATCCTCAACCTTCCCCATTGCCAGGAAGAAGGCCTCAGAATTGACGAGCTCCTAGGCTTAATCGCACAAGAGCAGGGCAGTGACTTCATCGACTACTCCTACCAGGAATTTCCAAGGGAGCTATCGGAGCGACACTCATACGCCGGGCAGACAATGTCAGATATAGAAGCCTATCAGCAGATAAGGGAGATCTATCGACAACAAGAACCTGTCATTCCAGAGGAGGAATTCCAGCAGATACAAAGCAGATTGTATAAGCCAGGAAGGGGTCCAAGCTCTAGCCGACCAGTCCATTCCAGGAGTTCGCGTGAGGCACACGCCAACATCAACTTGGAGAATGCTACCACAATGTGGAGAGACCACGAAGACCTCGTAGCAATAGACATCTATGGGGAATCAGCTGGCAGAAGAGGCACAGGGTCCAACATCACGGGTAAAGGCAAGGCGCTTCGGTACTATCTTCCAGCTCTTAGCCAAGGGCAGATGATAGTATTCCACAGGGAGTTTAGCCCAAGAGGAGAAGAGTCTGTTGCGCTCCTCATAGCCCTCTCTGACTTTGGACCATGTCATCCTTTTCAAGAGATCAGTAGCTCTTCACTGCCTCGACTTCGCCAGGGGCCACCTCAGGGATGCACATTTGTCAGTAGTGGCAGCAACGGCACCCGAACTCCCAGCACCCCAGATGGCTAGAGCACTTGAAGGAGGATCAGCCGCAAGGATATTGCAGAACGTCGGCAAAGGGCTACATCTCAAGAACATCAAGAACTTCTTCAAGAACATGAAGGGCCGTCAATGACGGAACTATTTGCTTTGTCCTCAATTAAATAGTATTGAATAATCTCTTTTTATATTATCATGTATTTCGTAAAATGTACTTCTATATAGTAATGACTTATTATGATCTTGACTTGTAAGTGGAATTTTCACATGATTTCTTTTGTATCTAACAATAAATTAATTGTAAACGGATATAATTGATGTGTAAACCCAATAACAAGCATTGATGATTAATCCTTGCAGCAAGGAACACAGGCTCAGGTTCTCAAGATCAAGGCCGACACCACCGGTGGGTACCCAGGAACCTATTCGGACGCGATCAAGATGACATCAACGAGGAAATGACGCCGGAAGCAATCAACGCAAGGCTCGTCCAGATGAGGAATCAGATGCATCAGCTGATCCACTGGGCCACCCCATTGATGAATGCCCAAGAATATGCTCCTGCTCCACCACCACCTCCACCACTACCCCAGCAAGGCATCGAGGAAGGTCCACAGCAGGAAGGGCAAGACAATCAGGGAAATATCAGGGACAGGAAGAGGAAAAGGAGAAACAGAAGGAGTCCAACACCACCCAGCTCCAGTTCATCAGACACTTCAGACAGCCAAGACAGTTCTAGCTCAGAAAGTGAGTCCGATACTCCACAGGTAAGAGCCAGGGCAAGGAAGGCAGATGACTATCAAAAGAAAGTTGACAGTGCTATGAGCAATGTATGGAAGACTAGGAAGTTGGGTCAGTTCTCAGGGAAGGACAGGTCAGGTATGGAGGCAGAAGCCTGGCTTGACGAGATGGAAGAGTTCGGCAACTCTTATGGCATGAAGGACAAAGATATAGGGAAGGTTGCTACAGCAAACTTGATAGGGGCAGCTAGAATCTGGTGGAAGGGCTATGCAAAGTCCAACAAGGTCAAAAGGAACAGTTGCAGATTCAAGACCTTCAGCAAGGCCTTTCGCAGACATTATGTGCCTAGGTCACATACTAGCAGGCAGATCCAGCAGTTCTACAGATTGAACCAGGGTACCTTGTCAGTAGCAAAGTACATAGAGGAATTCATGCGACTTAGGCTCCATGTTCCTGGAGTGTCGGAAAGGCAAGCGGTTGAAACTTACATTGAGGGTTTGAACAACAATATCAAAAGGCTAGTCCGAGCAATCAACCCAAAGTCGGTGGCAGAAGCCGAGGATAAAGCCATAAGTTTGGAAGAAGCTCCAGCAACGCCAGGAGAGAGACAGTCGGCCTTCAAAGGAAAGTCAACGGGGCAGTACCAAGGGCAGCACCAGAGTAAGCAACCAGCAGCTACGCCATTAGGAGGCCAACAGCAGGGAAGAGCTCAGGGTAAAACCTTTGGGGACCGTAAGCAGCAAAATGCATCAGGGGGCAGTGTGCTGAAACGCATCCTAGACAGTCTGACGAAAGAGAAGAGACAGGAGTGTATCGAGAAGAAACTATGTTTCAGGTGCTTCCAGCCAGGACACCGAACACATGATTGCCCATTCGTCATGCAAGCAGCTTTGGCAGAGCTCATGGATTGGGATTCACCAACAGAAGCAGACGAAGACGACGACCAGCATGAGGCCCAGGACTTCATAGATGGTGAGTGCCATATCTGTGCAAATATTGAGTCGGGTGATATAGAAAATCAGTCGACAGTGATTGCGGCTGATGGAATCATAGATAGCAACCCATATGTAGTCCTCATAGATACAAGTAGCTCTCACAACTTTGCCTCTCCTAGGCTGGCGGCCCTAATGAAGAACAAGGTATTGAAGTCTAAGCCAAGGCCAGTTGCTATGGCAAACGGCGCCATCCGGCACATTAAGGGGAGGAGGATTACATTCGACATAGGCCTTAGTGGAAGTAAGTGGCCGATGGGGGCAGAGGTCATGGAAATTGGAAGGTATGACCTTATAGTAGGAATGGAGTTCCTAAAGCCAGCGAAAGCCATAATCGACCGTGACCGCAATGAAGTCGCCATGACAGCACCGGACGGCACCAAATTTATAGTGAAAGGTAAGAAGGCAGCTTCTTCTATGCAGTGTATTTCTTTGAAGCAGCTAAGGAAAAGTATAGAAAGAAATAAGGTGGATTACATTTTGAGGTTAGAGGCAATTGAGCACAATAAACAGGATGGAAATGACCAAAAGGGGAAACAGTTGCCCAAGCCAGTAGCAAGGCTTATTTTGGAATTCAAGGATGTATTCCCGGATGAGATCTGGCAGCTCCCACCTTATAGGGGTGTGGAGTGTGAGATCACATTAGCACCAGACGCTAAGCCTACCAGCAAGGCACCATACAGGATGAGCACACCAGATTGACAGAGCTCAAGAAGCAACTCCAGGAATTGCTTGAGCTTGGTTTTATTAGAGCAAGTGTGTCTCCTTTTGGAGCACCTATACTCTTCGTGAAGAAGAAAGATGGGAGCTTAAGAATGTGCATAGACTATCGCCAGCTCAACAAGCAGACGGTAAAGAATAAGTATGCATTGCCAAGGGCAGATGATTTGATGGACCAGCTCCAAGGAGCAAAGGTATTCTCTAAAATTGACTTAAGGTCAGGATACCACCAAATAAGGATAAAGGAAGAAGATATCCATAAGACCGCCTTCAGAACGCGGTATGGTCACTTCGAGTTTACAGTAATGCCCTTTGGATTGTCGAATGCTCCAGCAACCTTTATGCGCCTCATGAACGACGTCTTCAGGGATTTTCTAGATGAGTTTGTCATTGTCTTCTTCGACGACATTCTAGTCTACAGCAAGTCCATTGAAGATCATAGTCAGCATTTGAGAAGGGTGTTAGAAAAGTTGAGGCGGCATCGCTTGTATGGAAAGCTCTCCAAATGCCACTTTGCTACTGAAAGAGTAGAGTACTTGGGCCATGTCATATCGGCGGAAGGGATCTCCACCGACCCCGCAAAGATTGAAGCAGTAGTGGATTGGCCAGCTCCAAAGAATGTGGCGGAGGTAAGAAGCTTTCTAGGTCTGGCAGGTTATTACAGGAAGTTCGTGAAGGACTTCGCCAAGTGGGCGTCCCCTTTGACGGACCTCACTAAGAGTGTTAAGGTGAAAGATTGGAGAACACATTGGTTAGAAAATGTTCAAGCTTCATTTGAAAAGCTTAAGGAGGCCTTAACAACAGCACCAGTGCTAGTTCTGCCAGATCCAGACAAGGACAAGATAGTAGCAACAGATGCAAGTAAGATAGCAACAGGTGGAGTCCTTATGCAAGAAGGAAGAGTAATAGCTTATGATTCCAAGAAGTTGAACGACACCGAGCAGCGCTATCCAACCCATGATCAGGAACTTCTAGCTATCGTCAGAGCTCTTCGTATTTGGAGGCATTATTTGCTTGGGAGGAAGTTTCAGTTAAATACTGATCAGCCTCCACATCTTTACCCAACCACTTCTGAATCTAAGACAAAGGAGGTGGATGGAATTCCTAGAAGAGTATGATTTTGAGATTGCTTATAAGCCAGGTAAGTTGAATGTGGTCGCTGATGCTCTTTCTAGAAGACCCCTTGAGACGAGAACTCATTGTAATGCTATATCAACTCTTTCGAGTGGGTATGGCAAGAAAATTGAGGAGACATTACCAATTGATGGTGATTTCAAGGAGGTATGGGAAAGCCTCTCTAGGGAGGCTAGAACAGATAAGGAACGAGAAGCCTTCAAGCATTATAAGAAGGAAGGCAACTTGTTGTACCATAAAGATAAGTTGTGTGTGCCCGAATCGTCAGGTATAAGGAAGCTAATCCTTCATGACACACACAACAGCCCAATAGCAGGGCATGCAGGTTTTATGAAGACCTACTTCAAGATTCGAAGTAGCTACTTCTGGCCGGGAATGAAGAAGCAGATAGCAAGACATATTCGTGAGTGCCAGTTGTGTCAGCAAACCAAAGCGGAGCAGCTTCGAATTCCAGGAGCCTTGGAACCTCTAGCAGTGCCGAATGCAAAGTGGGAAGTGGTAAGTATGGATTTTATCACAGGACTTCCCAAGACTCTTCGAGGCAAGGATGCATTGATGGTCGTAGTAGACAAATTATCTAAGATGGCACATTTTGTGCCTTGTAGAACTACCGACACAGCATTAAAGTCGTATTTAATTAAAGTGGGACTCATTCCATTCCCATTTTTTTTCGGAACTCTGTTATTTTACACAAGAAGGAGCACCCCGACCCGAAAACTGTCCTTAATTCGAATTTTTGACTGTTACTGTGCATCCAAGCTTTCTCCCAGTTTTTGTCGGATAACGAGTCGAGTTCCTGTTTTGGGGCTTATTTGTCATCCAAAATAAGAGTTTTTCGCGTGAGGGTGAATTCCTTTACCATGACATTTTGGCTCTATTTTCTTAGGTGGGTAGACAAGAGATCACAAATTCCAACAAAAATAAGCAAATTGTTTACTTAATTACCAAAAAATACTAGTTTTGAGATACCTTATATTTATAAATGGGCTCATTACAATATATATTACAGTGGGTGAAGCGACCATAGTGGTCGTATTATCACAATGATTACACCCTCTTCACACATGAACCACCTAGTGCAAGCGGTGGGTGGAGTCTGAATCAAGTCACGAACAACTTCTGAGGCGATAGAAATTTGTATGAGGAGTTCCTTCATAGGCCCGTGCTTGTATGTCCAACTGATGTCACCACCCTCTTCTCGACATCTTTCTTCAATGGCCGGTCTTTTCATTGCTCCCAAGCATGTACTATCCGGTGAGATAAGGACTACAAAAGACAAAATCAAGTTAGTCAAGTGATGCTACAAGTAAAAAAAATTAAAATAAAGCCACCGCACAGTTCTTAGGGCCATTTTTGGAAAATCTGGGCACGAGAGCCTTTCTCGACTTCGCGGAAGTCGAGAAAAGGCAACCCCCTAAAACCCACCCTTTTTCGTTTGAATCGCCTTTCTCGACCAGCCGAGAAAGGCCTTCCACCCCCAAAACCCGCTGCTTGAGTCGCTTTCGACTCGCGAGTCGAGAAAGGCCTTCCGACCCCTAAACCCGCTTTTGCTTGAGTCGCTTTTTCTCGACTCGCGAGTCGAGAAAGGCCTTCTCGACCTTAAAACTTGGCTTTTTTTGCTTTTGAGTCGCCTTTTTCGACTCATGAAGTCGAGAAAGGCCCTCAGCCTGTATTTTCCAAAAATGGCCCTAAGAACCATAAGGCTTTATTTTAATTTTTTTACTTGTAGCATCACTTGACTAACTTGATTTTGTCTTTTGTAGTCCTTATCTCGACCAGATAGTACATGCTTGGGAGCAATGAAAAGACCGTTCATTGAAGAAAGATGTCGAGAAGAGGGTGGTGACATCGCTTGGACATACAAGCACGTGGCCTATGAAGGAACTCCTCATACAAATTTCTATCGTCTGAAAGTTGTTCCGATTTGGGAGTAGCTCCACCCGCCGCTTGCACTAGGTGGTTCATGTGTGAAGAGGGTGTAATCATTGTGATAATAATGCACCACTATGGTCGCTTCACCCACTGTAATATATATTGTAATGAGCCCATTTATAAATATAAGGTATCTCAAAACTAGTATTTTTTGGTAATTAAGTAAACAATTTGCTTATTTTTGTTGGAATTTGTGATCTCTTGTCTACCCACCTAAGAAAATAGAGCCAAAATGTCATGGTAAAGGAATTCACCCTCACGCGAAAAACTCTTATTTTGGATGACAAATAAGCCCCAAAACAGGAACTCGACTCGTTATCCGACAAAAACTGGGAGAAAGCTTGGATGCACAGTAACAGTCAAAAATTCGAATTAAGGACAGTTTTCGGGTCGGGGTGCTCCTTCTTGTGTAAAATAACAGAGTTCCGAAAAAAAAATGGGAATGGAATGAGTCCCACTTTAATTAAATACGACTTCTAAATGGTCTTGCTAAATTTGGTGTTGGAAAATGGCAATGATGTATGAAAGGAGAGAAAATGAGATATAAGACATGATTTTTTTGGGTGGCATGATTGCAGTAAAGCTTTAAGAAATAGCAAATCATGCCTTAAGAAGTAACATTATGCCAAAAGCTTTAATCATGCAAAGCACCATTGAATTTCAGGAGCTCTTCCAAACTTTGACTTTGGGTCTTCAACCTTTGACTTCAAGTGTTCAAGATGCTTAGGTGATCAAATGTCCTTCGAGAAATGCCTATATGATACCAAACCAATGATCTTTGGTTCTTCATATCAATGTGTCCTCTACAAGTTGCCAAGTGATGGATGTCTTCAAGTTTCATGCTCTACAAGCTCACACACACATGTATGAAGTCAAATATTATCAAAGTGTGTCAAGCATGCATATAGCCCTTCTATACTGCCATTTTGTGGCAGCAATGGCATATGGACAACTTGGTCATACCTGGATGCTTAGAAAACCATAAGAAACCACACCTCAAAAAACACTACCTTAAGAAACCACACCTTAAAAAAATCATCCCTTCAACAAACCATAGTGCCTCCGGGTGGTGGTCTGGAACTGTCGGGGTTTCCCGTGGCAGAAGGGCGATAGCCTCAATTCAGTAGCTGTGGACATGGACTTCATCTTCCTCATGGAGACATGGAAACACCCAGGCCACAGGCTGCCCGATCTGCCAGGATACCAGCATTTTTGAGTGTTCAATGGTTGTACAGGGAGACGTGGGCACGGTGGGGTTGCCTGCTACTACCGGGTAGCCTTGGCACATTTGGTTTCCCTCCAGAAGACCGACAGACATAACCGCTACTTGTGGGTCCGAGTGCACCACCCTGGCGGAGATCCTCTCTTCCTAGCTGCTTGCTACTTTCCCCATGCAGAGAGTCCCTTCTATCACAGCCACCCGGAGGTGGACAGAATGGACCCGTATGTCGATCTATATGATGACATACAACAGCACAAGCGGATGGACAAAGTCATGCTCCTTGGAGACTTCAATGCGCGGACAGGGGTGGAACAGGCCATGCGGCTGGACCCCCTCGCGGATGACGTGCTGCAGTTGCGTCCCGCAGAGGCAGCTTGCCCACGGCACTCAGATGACAGTCAGGTCACCCGCTTCGGCAGACAATTGCTCCTGATGTGCGGTATCTTTGACCTGCTCATATGCAATGGCCTACCACAATGGCCCTCTTCCCACGGGCACACTTGCAGACAGGACAATCATGGCGGCGAAACTAGTGTCGTGGATTATTTCATAGTGGCTGCGCATGATGTACACCTTGTCAGCCATTTTCACGTCGGCATGGACAGTTGGGACGATGAGGCCGACTCAGACCACCTCTCACTCTATGTGAAGGTGGCACGGCCACCGCTACTTCGCCCCCTCAAGAGCAAAAGCACCTTGTCGAATTCTCGGTTGGCGCTTTGGATTATGAGTAGGCGGAGGGTTACCGACATGCTCGCAGAAGCCCTCCCAACAGCTTCATGGGCCCACACGCTGAGCAAACAAACCGACCAGCCTGGTTGAGCTCCCTCGCGAAGCGAGGGCGATGTGTGCTTTGGGAGACCCCCACGCCGTAGAGATCGAGGCCGCAACCTTTCCTCGTAATGGATGGTTTGATGTCGAGTGTAAGGAACGCAAACGCCAAGACTCGCCTCATCATGGATCGGGACACGCGAGCCTGTGCCACCAGCCATTACCGCGCCTTCCTCAAGGAAACAAAGGCAAGGTACCTGGCAAGGCAACAAGGAGAAATGTTCGGCCTACTAGACGCCCACCCGAGAACTTTCCGGCGCAGGGTACTTTGCAGGCCAGCACAGCCTACGGGAAACATCACGGCGGTGCAATGGGAGCAATACCTGCAACAGCTTTATGATCCCCTGGGAACACGGACAGATGTGCCCCCGCAACATGGCCCACCGCTGGTGATCACAGAAGAAGATGTCGAAGAGGGGCTGCAGCGCCTGGCTAATGGGAAGGCAACAGACTTAGACGGCCTCCAAGCGGAGTTGCTCAAGTGGGCAGGACAGCCCATGGTGCCCATCCTTGCTGCACTGTTCAACAGGGCGTTGCAAGAGGTCATGGACCACAAGCAGGGTTGTTCCGATCTACAAGGCAGGGGACCCACACTGTCCAGCCAATTATCGAACCATCATGGTCAGCTCAGTGTTTGCCAAGCTGTGCGCGGGCATTCTCGAACAGGGCACATTCTCAAGTAATCGCGGCGGCCGGAAGTCGACACTTACCTGCGGGCTTCGGCCATTACATTCGACCATTGATCACATCTTCACACTCAGGGCCCCGGTTGAGGACAAGCAGAACCGTCGGGAGGACCATCTTCGCTATTTTGTGGACTTTGCAAAAGCTTTTTCGACACGATTACCGGGAAACATTGTGGGCTTAGATTGCACCATCCGGGCTCCCTATGGATCTGCGATAACGCAGCAGGTACTGGGCACGAGAGAGCGCGCAGGCCGCATGCAACCGGAAGGACGATCATTTGCCGGCAACATTGGAGTTAGGCAAGGTTGTCCTCTCACCCACACTCTTTGGACTTTACATTGACCCGGTTGGAAGCCCGGCTTGGCGGCAATGGGGGGGACGGTATACAGCTCTTGCACCAGGTCATCCGACAGCTCATCTATGCGGATGATGTGGACCTCTTGGCCCATACACCAGAGGGTATGCGGGCACACCTAGATGCCCCGGACATATTACGCCAGCGGCGGACATGCGCGTGTCAACTCGCCAAGACTAAGGTACTCCCTCATATCCTCCTCCGTCATCCAAAGCACCTCCGGCTCACTTATCGTGGGCGGATGGTACAGGTCACACCCAGCTACAAGTACCTGGGGGTGGAATTTTCGTCCTCAACGTATTGGGATGCATCCATTCGCCTTCGGGTGACCACAGGTTGGAAGGCATTGTACACAATGCAAAACAATAGTCACAGGTGTAGTTTGTATGGATCGGGGCCACCAGTCACATTTGTTCCGGGCACTGGTGGAGCCAGTTCTTCTATAGGGGTCGAGGTGTGGGGCCCAGTGGTGTCTTTGGCGACTTGGAACGACTTAGAACAGGTCCAGAAGGCATTTTTGACGCTACGTTCTCTTGGTGCGACCGGTCCCGCCTCGCGAGACGAAGCTACTCAAGACGCCGTCGGTTCGATCCCTTGGCTCCTACCTCCGGGGAGGTTTTGGATCTCGCGGACTCACCTCTCGCCCCGGGGCCTACGAGGTGCGGGAATTCATGTGTATATGTATATTTGTACGGTTGCGCCAGCTTGTTCTTCGCGGACGGTTTTCCCTCGTAAGGGGGGTTTTTTAATCCGGGTAGCAACGGGCTTGCTGCACCCATGTAATTTGGGTCCCATAGGCCGATTGGCCTCCGCGGACGATAAAAGAACCTTCCTTCCGTCCTTCCTTTCTTAGAAAACAACACATCCTTAAAAACAAAAGATACACCTTCTCAAGAAACCACACATTCTTAAAAAAAATACACATCTCCCTAAAAAAAACTACAGCATATTCTTGAAAAACTACACTTTCATATAACTACGTGTAGTCTTTTTAGTAATCTTCAAAAAAACAACCCGTGTTCTATTTTTACTGTTGCTTTTAACTGTGGACCAAATTTTGGGGTTGTTGTGAATGTGCTGAAAGCAGTTCACATAGGAGCCATTACACAAGATGAGAATGATGAGAAAGATGAAAAAGCTGAGGAAGTTGAAGAAAAACTAATAAAAGATAAGAAAGTTAAAAAAGAAAGGACGTGCATGATGCTCCATGAAATCAAGGAAGGGAGGAAGGAGTTCCTCCACCAAATGAAAGACAACACGACTAATGCACCCATCCATGCATGGCACGTGTATGGCGTAAGATGATTTCACATATCAAGGTCGGGATGGGCTTAGCTTAGATTAGCTTATGTGTTCTTTGTCCCGCGCCAACGAAGACATTGTTTCATTATTACCCTGTCTGGACATGAAAAATATGTAAGGGTTATTGTAATCAGACCATAAAGACAAACCTCAGAGCAACTCTAGACACAAAAGAAAGATATCTACTATACCATTTGTAAAAGGACAACATGAAGGCAACTCTAGGGAACCATGCAAGAAACCACCACAATGTAAGAATATGCGGACAAATAGGACGAAAACAAACTCAACCATAAAAAATCGTATCAGGGCAACCATTAATCAACCATACCCACAAGAAGGAAGCGACTTAAGAACGAAGCGCCAAAGCAAGCACCTAATGCTACCACCGAAAAAACACCATAATGTAACCATAGGAAAACAAAGTGGCAAACACCCAAGGCAACCATAGAACCAGGACCGACCGTGAAAAACAACAAGTAATAACAACTCTAGAGAAAAACATGAATCATACGCAACCAATGGAGAATCATGAGGGGACACTGAACAAACAACAACAAGCGAGAAAGAGCTGGAAGAAAATTGTCAAGGGAGCGCTAAACACAAAAAAACAAGTAAGACTCTTAAGCACAAATAAAGGCAAGGCCAAAACAATGGGTAAGGAACCTACTGGGAAACCCGCACTTGGTATCCCCAGCAAATGAGGGAACCAAACCCGGTATCCCTCCCTTAGAAAAGACGACACAGGCGAAAGCGGTGGCAAGGGCAGGCCCGGGAACGGATGGCAGCGACCCATGGGAAAATCAGATAGATATAAAATATAAAGACCCCCAAGCAAGCTGGAGGCTGAACAAAAAATCAAAGGCAAGCCAAAATTCGGTACAAGATGGTGGATGCAAGCAGATAGAGCAATGATTCCCAAACAGAAACTATATGCCACACTCAAAACGACAACAAACAGACATTAAAAAGAAAAACTAATAACCAAATACCGTTGTTGAAACCAGTGAATCGAAGCACCCACTGAGCATAGCACATAGATCCAAGCAAAAAGAGAGATTAAAACTATAAGGAATTAACTCCCTTACGTTGTGGGATTCTGTCTTTGGATGTGGAAGGTAGGTATGAACCAGAAGCAACCAACAGAAGCTGGCTTTGGTGTGGATGATGTTGGGTGTGTTTACAAGCTAGGCAGAGGCCACAACAACCAAAATGAAAAAGCCCAAGAGAACGTCGATAGCTAACAAAAGCTAACAAAGAGGAAAATGGGCTATAAATAGAAGAGTGCGATAATGGGGTGTCCCCCATCCAAGGACGTGGCATTAATCATTCTAATATTTGAAGAAACGCTGATAGGCTTCCACTAGTGCTTGTCATGCACTTTGTCTTGAATTGAGGGTATTGTGGAATCCACTAGACTTCTAGGAAGAACAATTGGGGCACAACATTGCTCTGACACAATTGTATGGCAAGTGTCCCGTAGTGGACATTTTATACTTTACAACAAATTGCATATGAACAGGGCTTCAGAGAGCAATGCATGAACTGAAGGCTGCATACTAGATGAGAAACACAGAAATATTTGAAAACCGTTGTCAGAAAGTAGATTACAACGAACTTCAGCACCACTTGTTATTATTACCATAAATAATAGAGCAATACTTGTCAATAGAATAACATAGCACAGAAACAGATAATTACATGGGAAACAAACAACAATTATATTATGTTATTGCTTGCTAAAGAGAAAATTGTATGCCAAATAAGCATTGATAAACTTAAAGTATTTTCAATTCTCTAAGACAAAACACATCCTATGGCGAGTCATGATCCAAGTCTTCAAACTGTTCATGTACAATCACATCTATCTTCTTCTCAAAAGTGTTTTTGCTAATGCATTTCTACGCGCAACGTTTGCTTGAGAAGTTTTCTGAACATTCATGTTAGCTTTCCCAATTAGAATAGAAACCTCCTTTGGATCATCTCCGAGTGTCCTTACAAGGGTCTCCAATGGATTTAGATTGACATCATGGACTCTATGAACTCCATAAGCTGCTAAACATAGCAATTTTTGTCTCTGGTACCTTTAATCGCTTTATCTACCTCTCAAACTTTTTAGTTTTCTTCTCTTCCGCAATGGCATTCTCAAGTTCCATCTTAGCCTCACTAACGCATGACTGATCAAAGCTATCACTATGCAGAATGCAAAGATAAGCAGAACAAGACAAGTGGCCACTATCTTAGGCACTTTCTCAAGGTTTATATCATATCTTTTCAAAAGAATCCTGAATCCAGATTCTAACATACTAAATGCGCATTCCACAGACATTCTCGTGCTTGATTGAAGATAGTTCCAGTTGTATTCTAACTTGCTTAAGCCATTCTTGTGCCCTTTAAATGGTGGAAGCATCCACGAGCATGGCGGATAAGCTGCATCCCCAATAAGGCAAAAGTTACCTAGGTGGCCTACTTGTATCCTCCTTCCAGTTTCTGTACTCTCAAATAGCTTCCAATCATGAATACTTCCAGCCCAACTGACGTCATAGTTCCTAATCACACCTTTGAATGAGACAATGAGCTGCAACACCACGGAATGAAATCCCTTTCAATTATAATTGTCCTATGCATTGTCGTGAGGTGTAATTATGGGCAAGTGACTCCCATCAATTGCACCTACAACATATGGAATGCCCCTTAGCTTCTCAAATTCACATGCAAGATCTTTCATTCTTCCTAGTGAAGGCCATTTAATGCATAAATGATGGAGCATTCCCTTGACATCACAACAGAATTCTGAGATGGCCCTTTGGGCTGTATTTTCGGTGGCCAAACGAGGTAGGGCAATGCAAATTCTCTTCTTTGCAGGGACACTTTGGCGCATCTTCGTATTTTTACGAGTCAGTATTGGTCCTAATACTTGACACACATAATAGTAAGTCTTCTTAGTTAATCTAGGCTTTTCTTAAACATATTATCTTCTTTCTTATTTTTTGAGTGTGTTGGTATTTGTGTCAGCCGCATGTAACGCCGCATGCAGTGTTCCCTTCGTCTTGCGGCCCCCCCCCCTCCGGCATCCAGCTTTCCCCCTGCGGGATTCCAGTTGACGAAATTAAATCTTCCCCTCTGCGGCATCACAATTGACGAAATTAAATGGGGTAGGGAATTTGAATTGGCTGGCCAGCATTGAATACGAAATCTAGATTAAAGGAAGGATGGCAGTCTCTCTATGAAATTTGGGTTTAGGTTATTGTTGCGCCTCAGCAAATCTGCGGTCTCATTTGCCCATCTCATTGCAGTAGGTCGGATCATTGCAAAGAAGACGGATCGAAGCGGTAAAAAGTACGGGGCGATTCAGCTTCTTTGGGATTGTGCAAAAAACTAACTATTCTTTTTCTTTTGTGTAGCTGTGTAGTTGAAGAACGAGCAGGGTGCCAGCTTGGAGGTGTATTTGTGCTTGGAGGCGCCAGTTGCTGCTCTACGAAATTTCCCAGACCCACGATTCTCGATTCTTCTCTGTCTCATTTTGGCGCTTCAACTGGTTCTCATTTTGGCACCAAGGCTGGGTTAGATCTTGGAAACGTGAGTAGAGCATATCATTGATAGGCTTGCTTGGTCGGATCTTCTCAAAACTGATGAAGAAATGTTTATTTCAGAATTCAAAGCATTTGGAGTTGCTTCTAGAGCCAGTCTTCCAGGGTAAGATAAGTCACATGATTTTATTTTATCATGAATTTTAACTATTTGTACTTTTCCAACCGAATAGATACAGAAGACCTTGAGTTTGGATTGGAGTTCCTCTTTCGCTTCTGATACTGGAAGGCACGATTCTTCATTATGTTGCCTTTAAATCTTAAATTCTTTTTAAATCTTCAATCCAGCTTTCTTTAAGCAAATCTTCGTTTGACATGCAGGGCACTATCAAGGTGGCATACTGGGAGCTTATCTGCATTGTTCAACACAGGTCAGTTTTTAATCTTCTCTCCTATATTCTGTATAGGCCGGTTTTCCATATTCTTCCTATATTCTGTAATATTGCAGTGGAGTGGCAGCCATCTATTTAGTGCTGCAATGGAGTGGTAGCCATCTATTTCTGTTGTAGCATCCTATTTCTGTTTTTAGCTCTTATTTTGTGGCAATGGCCTGGCTAAGGATGTTGCTATTTTAACAAAATGTTTAAAAGTTGTTAAATACATGAAAGTAATAATCTGGTTCTTCATGTCTGAACCTGCGCAAGCGTTTGTGAACTTGCAAACGGAATGGCGTGGCAAGCTGAACCTGTTTTGTTTCATACCAAGTTTAAATGAACACGAAGGCTACGTCATTACATCATCTGTACTAATGGGGAATTTGAAATCTATTAGCTGCATTCTGCAAGTATCCCCACCACATATAAAGTAGAACGTGCTTGAGATTTTGCCCAAAGCATTTCATATTCCAGAAAAGTTACAGTTTTGAGATTGCTTCAAGTTGGTTGCTGCTGGTTTTGCTAAAGCAATTGCACAAGTCTGTCACATATTGAAAATAAAATAACTACTTATTTAATTGTTATTCAAGTCATGCGTTGTTATGTAAAAATTTTGATGCTATATTTTTGTGATTCAGCAGCAGAAGGTTGTATTCGTCCTAACGAGAGAAGGCATAGTGAGCTGGTGATTCAGTTAATTTTGCAACGGTTAGTGTACACTTTTATTTCTATTCTGATAGGTGGATCTATATCCATTTTCTAATCTATCAATCTATCTCTAATAACGTATGCTATCTCTGATCTATCAATCTATCTCTAATAACGTATGCTATCTCTGATCTATCAATCTATCTCTAATAACGTATGCTGTCAAAACCAAGGAATTTTCTGGTGTTGGCATATTGGCAGATCTAATGGATCTCTCTGAAATATTCCAATCCTTAGCAATACTAGCCACTCCATTTTAATCTGTCATAAGATAATTTGTACCATTTTTTGTCTGATTTGAAGTAGGGCAGCGCAGCGGATTGGAAAGATCATCTTATTTCCAGGACGCAAATTTGTAGGCACGGCCTGAGGATTAGCTCTTCCTACTGCCAGATAGTGGGTCAACCCTTCAAAGGTGTTGTTAGACACTAAGTAAAAAGTGTCCCCTTTTTGTATAACATAAGTAACATTGTATTGGTACCTTCCTGTATTGCAAGCACAAGTGGCAGGAATTATAACAGCGTGCCCTGCTTCAAGATTTGTCACAGAACTAGAGAGTTTAGCCACATAATAGGCCGACCATTGCATTTTTGCAGGCCGTTCTTGCATGCTGCATGCAAATATACTTCTGGAACTATTTCATATTGTAAACTTTTGGAACCTTTTTTTTTACCAATTGAATTTGAGTTCATTCTCTGTAGCCATTTTCCAGAAAGCTTCAAGATTACTTTCAAGATTTGTATTTGATTGGAGAGACTCCATCAATCAGTCATGATTATTTGGAGCAGAGCAGGTGAAACTCCATCGGGTTTAACGATTTGCAATATGTTTGCCTCTTTGCTTCTCATTGTTTTGTTTTGTTTTTAAACTTTTATAGCAGAAAGACATGTTTAATTGCAAATATTTTGAGGCAACATTTTCGCTCAAATGCATGTCTAATTTTCCACGGCAGCACTGGTTTTCTTCTGTAGATCCTTTTGCTCTTAACTTTTGTATGACGTCTTATTTCTCTGTATCTTTCATCATCAGGTTTTGTTTACAGAAAATCATAAACAGATGCTAGAAGGTCATCTCATAAACAATAAATGCACATTCTGGCGAAGGTTTTAAGTTTGCAAGGTATTCAATTTATCAGGCTAAGGCTTAGGGATTGATTATTGAAGTATGTTATCCTTTCAATTAATGCGCTAGCAAGGATAAGCATATGTGCAGGTTAGTATTGTTTCTATTCACGTTTTCTATATGCAATCTCAGATGGGGTATGTCATCATTTGTTTTATGTATCTTTAGTATTGGCAACGTGAGGCCAGATGTTCTATGTTGGAAATTTAAAGGGTTCAAATCCCAAAGTATATTTACTCTTTAACCACATTTTTCTGTAAAATCTATGCAGTGGATCTATACATCCAAGGTAAATATTCTTGGGTGTCCATTTGCAGATTTGAATTGCATTTTCATGCAGCCGTTCCATGTGCATCATCACTGATTGTCAATGGTCTGAGGTTGACTTTTTGTTTCATTTTTATGCAGGCATTCCTATGTGCATCATCATCGGTTGTCACTGGTAGGGAAAAGCATTATCCCAGCGTCATTGTCCTGTAAGCACATCTGCACAAATGCATTGCAGTATCCCTAAAACATGTTGACAATGCCCTGGACATGCTCTTTTCTGACTATGTATGAATTGCCATTGAATAAGATTAAAAAACTACTATCAGAGACCTATTATAAGCGTTGCATCACAAAGTTAAACTTTTTTTATTGATTGTTGATAAAAATGTTCATTGTATTAGCTTTGTTAATACTGTTGTTGTTTTTTGTAGATTTTGACTCCAGAGAGATTGACGCTTTGAGTCTTTTATTTAGAGCAAGTGAGCTGAATGGAAGCGTTGCCCCATTGAACTAAGAAGGTTCATTTTTTGCAAAGTCAGATTCTGATATGCCTACAACTGTTGTACCACTTTCTTAGCTATCACAATAAATCTATTCTTGCCCTGGACATGCTCATTAGAAGTCTACTGTTAAAGGAAAATGGACCAATGGACCAAATGGATCTGCTCGCATGAAAAAGGAACACTTGCGATTTGTGGATGGCTTGACAAGGACTTCATTTCTTGAACTTGAGGATGACATCAGGGGTGGAATTGTGAAGGTTAGCTTTACTATTTAGTATTATAATATCAATTGAAGAATCACAAAAAATGAGGCAGGCTTAACTTTACAACTTTTGACCAAACAACGTTATCTGTTTTTTAAATTGATATACTGATTTTGCCTGGTTGCATCAAGAAGCACTTGATTGATTGTTACAGCATGCCTACACTCTACCCTTTTTTGAGACAACGAATAAACATGGAGGGCAGATTGTAGGCTATTTTTCGTTCTTTGATTATGGGCAAAATTGAAAAGCTTTGGCTGTACGTGTGATGGCTGTTGATCATCAAGCATTTCTCTTCTAACTGTAGCAGGTCTGAAATAATCTAGATCCGTAAATTGTCATTGAAAGCCAATCAACTTTCTTTGTGCCAATTGGTTTGGTTACATTTGTTTGATGTGTTGTCACCAAATAAAATGCTGACATTATTTGTTAGTCTCCCAAGCAAAATTAGCTTGGTGCAGCAAGTAAAAAATAATAGTACCACCCTATTAAAAATCCTGCTTTGAAGTACTTTTGCCAGCTCTGTTTGTCCAGGCCGTTTTGTCTTCCCAATGTGGTCAATTGGCTTGCATTATATTTGTATTTGGAGAATAAGTTCATAGATATATTGTCATGACTTCTGCATGTCAGCAAAGTCTGCATGACTGAACCTTAAGCTGGTATGGTTTCTTTCAGGATCTACACAGGTTCCACTTTACTCAATATACCAACCTCGCACTACATCCTACTGATAGCCAGCTAACATATGGCATGATAGAAGCCCTAGCATGTTTAAAATTTAAGGTTATGAAAGCTCTTTATGATCAAAAGCATGGGAAACAAGGATGTAGCCCCTTTACATCTTTCTTGTAGCTTGCAACACCTATGCTATCAGCTACAAAAAGAAATGCTTGCGGCGACTCAACTTCAGTACTATATTCTATAAGGACATCAACAACTAAGCCATGACTTAGATTTGAACTCGCATCCTATACACCCCCACAAATGCCTAAATCATAAATCCTAATGTTATAAACCATTTATAATGATTTTTCTTCTTTTATCTTCAATATCATTCTAGAACACATTTCAATGACAAAAAAGAGCCATCGATAAATCACATTAGCTCTCATATGCATCCACTTGGATTCATTACTATCCTCTTGAATTCACTAGACTAGATTGTTAAGAGTTCACACACAAGAACATACCCACACATTTTTTCCATCTTTCCACACATACGAAATATTCAAAATCCCAAGAAAACCTTAAACTATGACATCTATCTATTACACACTATATTATTCCTACTGTTTCCATCCGTTATGACTAATGCTCGCCATCCCTAAACCCTTCACACCTGGCCCCCATTACACCTATTGATACGTTTACATTTACAGCTTTTGACCGATAAATTTCATCATGTCTACCCATTCCACACATCCACGACTAATGCTCGACATTGTTGGATACACACATTTAATGTACCCAAGTATTTGATCTACCCATTCCCACCTCCACGCTATTTGATGTACATATGACAAAAATTTATTTTAATTGTTTGTTTTACAAATTATACCCAAGTAGGTGTTCTATATTGTTTACATATTCATTTAACTTCCTACAAATTAAACACGTTTACTAGCAACCACAAATATCGCTTGCATACGGTGTGTGGAAATAGTCCACAAGCACTAAAAATGCTAGCTACATAATGGTTGTATTTCATGCATGACCACCAAACACACTAGACATGCCTAAACATCTCCACCACGAACCTTACATGCAACATCATCTGTAACTACACCCATTTGAACATGAATATCCACATGCCTCGATGCCATTAACATCTTCCATCTACACATGCTACCAATCACATAAACAATTCTATTGATAATATTCCCTTGCACATACTAAGAATCTATTACTTTAAATACATTGTACGCATCCACAATCAATGCCCGACATCGTCGGGCACACGTTTCTAGTCATTGTATGAGCTTAGTAAGGTGCTTTCCATGAAGGTAGACGGTCTATGATATGACCAAATATGGAGAGATGCACTTAATGCTCTTCCATCAAACCCTCGAACCAAATGTAGAACCCATTAGGTACTGAAAGTACATCTCATATGAAGTTGAAGAGGATGATTGTGATGAAAAGGCATGAACGCACATGAACATAATAATTGCTAGAAGAATTCTTCTTTGCCTGCCCTTCATAGGGCCGTCCATAGGCAATTGCTCATCTACATGTAATCCATCTACCTGGATGTTGTTAGTCTGCCTTTGATCTTGCTGCACGTTTGTTTCCTCATTGTTAATATGCTGGTTTACAAGTTTCAAATTTGATTCTTGCAGATCTCCCTGGTGCAGATCAAGCACTACCATTTCACCAGTTTGTAAGGGCCCAGGCATTCCATATTGTTCTATTTAAGCTATAAGATATGAGAGAATTCATCAAAACAAGAAAAAGAGCAAGCTTGCATGCCTATTCTGAAGGCATCGGAGAAAGAAGTCTGTCAATTTGCCACCACTTCTCTTTGATCGGATCCTTTTTCCCTTTCGTTTGAAGGTTTTCGTTGAGGTTTTCGTTTAGAATATTACGTGGCAATAACTACGTGGCATTAAATTATTGAAGTGCCATTGTCCGTTGAATGATACCCCTAAAAAAACCTAATTATTTTGCGTGACTTTAGTGCCACCTAATTAATAGATCTCACCCGTAGTGGAATCTCACCCTTAGATTTTAAAGAAAAACTAGTGGCAAGTGTCAAGAATTAACAAGGCAAATGAACTACATAACTAGGTATTGGAACTTACAATTCTGCTCTTGCAATAATGTTTGCACGATCAAGTATGTTTATAACGTAAGGTTTTCAATGGTTTTAAGGGGTATTAGTATAAAAATACGTATGAAGCTGATGGTGGCATCACGTTTATGGGAAGAAAGGGTATTTTTGGCTGAGACAATGGTTCAGGGGTGGATAAGGCATCACGTGATGCCGGCTCACCTGGCGCCCAGCAACCCCGATGCCTACTTCGGCCCCTATAGGTGTCGCGAAGCCTGCAGATGTCGATTCTGCCCATATTCTGTCTTGCTTTTGTCTGCTATTTGGGCCTGGCCGAAGGAAGAAGAGGTGAACGGATCTTTGCAAGCATATTTGTTTTTTTCTTTTTTTTTTCTGGCCAGCACTGCCTTCGAATTTCTGTGTTAGCAACTAAGAGATGTCTGAAGGTTTTAGAGGGGGGCTAGCAATGGCAGATGGTCCGACGATCTGCACAGCACCCTTGCTTATTCTTCTGTTCTTAGAATTCTCATTCGGATCTTAGAATCCATCATTATTTGAGTCCATTGATTTTTTATGCAGGAGACTGTTGCTTCTGGTTCTTGGCGTTTGGTGCAAATACAAATCTGTAAGGAGGTATTTACTGGTAGGCCTATTTTGTTTGAAACATTTTTTTTTTATCTTTGCACAATCTCTGATAAACTGGACTCCATCCATAGCCACCATTCTTAACAAGCCCCATGCCACAGTTCAATTACCCTATTGTGAAGGAGTACAAATTTTGAAAACCCCTTTGGTCCTACTGTAAGATATTATGTGTTTTTTCTATGTTCTTTGGTCTGCCCGTACTTAAGCTTCAGGAAAGCATTGAGCATTGGATTGGAACTGGGGTTCGATTCCCCAGGCTCATGTCATCGTGGAATCCTGTTCATGTGTTTGAGTTATAAAGTATTGGACTGTATTACTGTGACACTATACTATACAAATGCCAGAATACTATTTTAACCAATGGTTGATGGTTTCATAGTGCCCATTTAAAATCGGGAAATCGGGACAACAAGGGCCAGTTTGACTCGAGAAAGAGACCCTAGATGGACGAACAGGATCTGTGGAGGGGGAATATGCTACCAAATGTGCCACGATCCAAGGGCCCAAAAACAATAATACATGCTTAAACAATAATACACTCCCAAACATGGATAGAAGATGGAATGGCTGGAATATTTGCAAAGGTCTACTGCAAAGGCATTTTTTGTTTGTCTCTGCGGGAGGGCAGAGGACACGTCGAAGATGGAGATTTATAAACGACAAGTTGGTGACTTCTCATGTTGCAGTTTTCAACATTTCCATTCAACAAGAAGACCAAATCGCTCTTGGACATGGGTTTTGACCAATTTATTCGCTTGTCATATTCTGCTGCCTTCAAGAAAGGAAGTTAACTTGCTGGAGTGGCTTAACTTATCTATATGAAACACGTCCACAAATCGCTATGACGTGAGAAGTTTCCAAATCCTTCTGGATTGAAGAACCAGATTGCGAGAAGAAAATTCTATGATATTCTGCAGTCAGAAATTAGGTAATGGTATCGCTAATTATGGTGTGGTGTTTGATGCCCTTTTTCATTTTCCCAATTCTGTCTCTTGCTTCATCTTGCCCCTCCTTTCAATGTGGTTTTTTCTATGTTTGCGAGCCTTTCAGTTTAGATTCAAACATTAGCTGCCATGGAGCACCTGCGTATCCTCTCATTTGCAAAAACGACAGTTTGTGGATGAATCAGCATCCCGTAACCCACATAGACTACCAAAACAAGCAGATTATATTGGCGGACCGTGACTGTGAGAATGAAACCATAATCTGGAAAGACTTTTTAGCACAAATTCCTGCTGCTAATGCGTCAGAGTATTCTTGCAATGACAATACCCTAGTGATTCAATGGACACAATCCACAGGTATGCTTGAATACTTAGGTGCAAATTAGTTATAAAATTCCATTATCTAATTGTTATGTGGACTGACAGAACCAATATGTACCACATACAAATTACAGGAGAAAATGGCTATTCTCTTGGGTAAGTAATGCATATGTATCTTTAGGACATAAAACATGCATGTTATAGAAAAAAGATCATAAATCTTTATCAAACAGTCACTATTTTTTTCTATACCTAAAATGTTTACTACATTAATCGTATCTTCTGAGCAGAGGTTTCACTTGGAGGAGCAGCAATAGGGGTTTTTGTTGGAGCAGCAGCAGTGATCATATTAGGAATACTCTATTTATGTCTTTGCAAAAGAAAAGGACAGCAAGCAGAGAAACAAGTTTACCCTGTCCAAATTCCCCCCACCTTTCCGCTAAATATCATTTGGCAAAAGTTTTTTCCGAATAGCAAAGAAGCTCCAAGGATGTTTAGCTATACAGAGTTGGTGGAAGCAATAACCAATTGCTTTTCTCCAGAGTTAAAATTGGGTTCTGGAGGATTTGGCACTGTTTACAAAGGAATCCTTGACAATGGAACAGTTGTTGCCATAAAAAAGTCTAAAGACATTGGAGATAATAGCACAGAGAGTTTTGTAAATGAAGTAACAATACTCTCACAAGTAAATCATAAAAATCTTGTAAAACTACATGGTTGTTGTGTTGAAAAAGACAAGCAGCTTCTGGTATATGAATATGTTCCTAATGGAACATTATATGATCATTTACATGGAAGATTCAAGGGCCAAGGTCTAAGCTGGAAAGTAAGGGTCCAAATTGCAGTGGAAACAGCTGAAGCTCTTGCATATCTGCACTGTGCAGCATCTCCTCCAATTTATCACAGAGATGTGAAGTCTTCTAATATACTGTTGAACAATGCAATGGGAGCTAAGGTGTCAGATTTTGGCATGTCCCGTCTTGTTCCTGCTGATGCTACGCATGTTTCGACTTTGGCAAGGGGTACTCCTGGCTACATAGATCCTAAATACTATGAGACTTATAAAGTGACTGATAAGAGTGATGTTTATAGCTTTGGAGTGGTTCTGCTAGAAATGATTACAGGTGAGAAGGCTATTGATCTCAGTCGTTCTGATGTTAGTTTAAGTGCTTACTCAATTTCGTATATCAAGAGAGGTCTGCTGAAGAAAATAGTGGATCCCAACTTAGAAGCTATTAAGGACCTAGCACTTCTTCACAATATAAGAATGGTGGCAGATCTTGCTCTCAGGTGTCTTGCACTTTCCACAGAAGATAGACCTACAATGAAACAAGTGCTGGAAGAACTTCTTAAGATTAAGGAACAATGCGTGACAGCAAAAAATAATTTTGTCATAGACATGCAACCGGGCTCTACAAAAAGTCCCAATTCCTGATATGAGCAATTCTCTGACAGGTTTGAATATAATATTGCTACCGGCATAACCACATACATTATTGAGATGCCATACTCAAGTTTTTTCCAAAAACGTATTCTTCTTTAACGGCAGAGCAAAGGGTAGTTTGCACTACCTTTGTCATGCTAGGAGCATTTTGTCCATCCCTAGAGAACAAAGTAATCTCTGAAGATATGCTCTTCTAAGAAGATGTGTATAAAGAATCTTTCCAAAAATGCAATTTGAAAAATTGTTCATGCCTATTCTGGTATTAAGCAAGTTTGCCTTAAAGAATTAGATATGTGTTATGGCCATGCTCCATGTATAATAATTCAAAATGTATGTCAACGTTATGACAGTCTCAGGCTAGTATTATGCCTTGATGCCGTTTGAAAAATCTCCCATTAATTCAACTTTCCCATATATGATCAGCATGACCTCTGGGCAGGGTTTGCTGCTGGATTAGTATCAATGGTGGTAGCAATAGCCTCTTTTCCTGATGTTTTTTAAATAGCATAGTGTTTGCATTTCTAGAATACATCATAGAAGACAGTGTTTGCATGGAAGGCAGTTGTTTCCATTAAAAAGAATTCGGATCATAATGGTGAGCATAGGACAGAGGATTTAGTAAATGAAGTTGCAAGTCGGAATGTTCTCGGACTTTGAGAGAAAAAATAAATAAGATATTTGGACGAAGAAAAGGCTCTCTAGGTTGGATTGTATCTACATCTTTTGCATGTACATCTTTTGTACATGTATTTGGGCAACTGCACAAACACATCAAGAGTTTTTAACCTAGGGTTTGGCAGCCACAACTCAGCTTCAGATGTTAAAGGATCTTTAATTATCTTGTTTGATATGTATGCTTTAATCTTGCAGAGGATTCTAACCAATAGCAAGAGAAAGGAATAAGGAGAAAATATTTATGTTTGCAAAGCTAGCTTGGCCCTAAGAAGTCTGACTTACACTCTATGCTCTACTCAGAACTCAAGACCTCAAACACTCAAAACATCCACCCACAGGACTGACTGACCTACTGAAACGAAAACATGAAGCTCAAGGCATATACATCAGCCCACTAACAATCCTAAACATCAAACCAACATTGGGACTAATCCAAACTCTCACGTCACATAGACACAACTGATACTAGGGTAAAGTACTAGGACCTGAGAAATACAAGAAGGGGAAGGGGACCAACACTCTGGAGAGGGTTACATCCAACTCACATTAAACCATCATGTATTAGATCTGGACTATTAGGACTACATCAACCAGGATTAGAACTTCTCAGGAGCTAGACAGATGTAATTCTAATCATTTCCCTTACCATACCGTACCCCAATGGTCCCATAGATCCCCTCCTGTGGGCAAGAGGGTCCGAGGAAGTAAGACCTCCCCCTACCAAAAAGCTTAAAGATCTAGTCACCAAGTCACCACAATGCCACCAATCTATCCATTGAAAGCTGATAGGGCAGAAGAGGGAGGAAGGAGGGAAAGCAAAAGAAAAGAAATATGAGTGCATATCCAACTTACGCATCCCACTCTTCCCACCATTTCATTCCTTTTTGTTTGTGAATTCAACCTCCGCATGCGTCCCATATTTTAGACAAGCATTGGAAGCAAAAAAGGATTTGGCCACATAGATTATCGGAAGACTTGGAGAATTTAAGCTCAAGTGGACGTATCATATGCATAAACCTTTTTTGCTTTGGTTGCCAACATATCGTGTGTGTTTCTGTTCTTAATATGAGGTTGCTATAAGGACTATTCTGTAATGGGAGCAGCTACTTGTTTGGTTTATGTAACTAAAGACTGAGCATATCATGGGAGTGCCAAGCTTGGTTGTACCACCTGCGCATTTTCTACGAGGGTGCCTATCTTGAATTTCTATTGAAAGAGGATGGTCTCACTTATAAGTCAAATTGGAACTAGCATCTTCTTGGATAATTCAGCCGGAGCAAGTAGCAATGAGTACTCCATGATATACTTTTTGGATATGCATTCTTAAGATTTGGCATTCTGATTCTTTTTTACTGCAGATACATGGAGGAGACTTTGCAAACTAACTGCGGATATATGGAATGTTTGCAATATCACCACTCTTGAGAATAATACTGGAGACAATCTTGTTGCACGTGGGATAAAATTCCAAAAGCATTTGCTCCGCTATACGTTCATGGAAAATCTGCCACCATTCTTCACAATGTAAGAATGGTGGCAGATGTCCTCTCAGGTGTTTTACACTCTTGCCTTCAGGTTCAAATGCAATGTTGCTACCAGCATAAGCACATGCATTATTCGAGATGCCATTACTCAAGGTTCAAGTGTTTTACACTTTTGCCTTTAGGTTCAAATACAATGTTGCTACCAGCACTAAGCACATGCGTTATTTGAGTCATCTTTTTTAATTACAGAGCAAAGGGTAGTTTGCACTCCCTATGTCATGCTAGGAACATTTTGTCCATCCCTAGGGAACAAAGGGCCATTTCTCACTCGCCATTACATGAAGATGCATGCGGATTTAGAGCCAAAACTCCACTTGTTTAGTTTCATTTTTGTATCCTCTTTGAAATCCATCATTCATATTTTGTAAATCCGTTCCTAAGTTGAGCTTGAGCATTTTTGAAATGAGAAATTGGAGAGAAGTTGCCAAAGAAGAGGGTAAAAAGACTTCCCAAAAGAAGTCTTCCAGAATGAAAAACATGGTCACAATTCAAAAATCTAAGGCTCCAAAGTTCTTGCACCCTATTTCAGTTTCTGTGCCTCAAATCTCTAGACGGACAAAAGCAAAACATAAAAGGAAGAGATCCTCTCCATCTGCAAATCCAAAAAACTGAAACGTCGATTGATACTATTTTCTTACAATTTTCGTGTCATGTTTTTACACCACGAATGTTAAAAATTGCAGTTCAAAAGAAAAAGAAAAAATGATTTCTTTTGACAACTTTTTTTTTTAAAGATTTAAGTTTGTTTTAAATATGACGTTTGATATTTACGATGCACTTGGAAAGACATGTGGAAAACTAATGCATCTTTTATTGGAAAAGGTGGAAATAATAGGAACAATGCTTGGAGCAATGTCAAATCCAATATGCTTGTACTGTTTTCGAATGCACTTTACTCTACCAGACGTTTAGTGTAAAAAACGGAGAAGTGCCAGTTTTGGTGTTTGAAAGAGGGCGAAACTAAAGTGACTAGTGCCTTGCCCTCAGCATGTTTGTCACGGGGAAATAAGGCAATCTTCTGAAAGATGTGGAGCAACCTGTTCGTGCGACTCCTCATGAACAAAAGAAATGACAGTCGACTGTGAGAACTTTTTATGAGCATTAGCCTCATTTTAATTCCATTTATGCAATTATTACTTCATCAATCTACTTGCTGTTTCATAGGACATTTTAATGCTTCAAATTATACTCGTCGTTCTAAATTTGTTCAACATGTGTGCTTTATAGTTTCTTGACAATGTTCTTGATATCTTGTTGACTTGCAAATATTGCAATACTGTAGTGAGCAATTCATAACATGATAGAAGCTTAGATCCAAAAGAAATGTGTGATTTGGAGATCATATGTGCATTACTTAATAATGGTGCATTTCATCAAATTTAATTGAAACCCATCTTAGACAATCATATTGATTATATTGTTCATACTCAATAGAGTCTCAACCCATATTTCACATTCGAGGTAATTGCTTGATTGTACTTTTGGCACCTACAATATACTTGGGAAGGACTTTGTACTATAGCAAGAAGACTTTGCACATAAAAGAATGGAATAAACAACTGCGCATGAGGAGTTGCCCTTCGGTGGCGCAAGAGTGTGTTTTCATGGTTTCGGTTTCATCATTTTGTGTTGGGGTTTTTTTGTTTTGTGTGGAGCCATGTAAATGCTATGAACACACGGTGCCATTTTGTTGGCGCATGAGTTTTGGATTTTGTTTACAAAGTTGTTCAATTTGTTTGCAATAATTTTCTATACTTGCTAATGCTTTATAGACTAGTATGTGGAAATGCAATGGGGACATGGAGCAGTGACAATCAGAGGCAGAGAAAAAGATAAAGGTATTAGCAATGCACTTGAGGGTGATCAATTGGTGTGGTAGATGTGTTTATGCTCTAAATGCTCGATGATTGCAGATTTGAAGGAGGAACATATACATGTAGATATGAAGAACAAATCATCACAAATATCTTTTTTTGCATAATGAGAGGGAAAGTATTGTTTAGGCTAAGCCCATTGAGTTTTTCTGAGGTCTACAATGCACATATAGTGATATTTGGACGATAAAATCATATTCTATTCTATTCTATTCTATTCTATTCTATTCTATTCTATTCTATTCTATTCTATTGGTATAATACCATACCCTTCCATCGTTGGACTAGCCCCTCGAATACCAGGTTGGCATGGCTACATGAAGTAAGTGAATGTAATACTATCTGAAGACACATGTTGTTCTTGCATTTCATTCAAACACCTTAGAGCCATGTCATTCTCATAGTCATCCTGTATTCTTTAATCATTGTGTTCATAATACAACATCCATCATTGGCTGGTGATAAAAGTTCCTTGTGCCCGTCTCGGCAAGTAATCCACATTTTGCATACATATCAACCAGAGCACTGTTAATGAACGGGAATGTTTCAAGTCCATGGTTTACAATATTCTACTTGTGTATTTCCAAGCCCTTGCCAATAGCTGCTATGTCACCACAACCTTTCAAGCTGCAAATAAAAGTAATTTGGAGAGACACCTGGGATTTGCATCTGTTCGAAACATTTTAGAGACTGCCAACCTGCTTCTTCTTTTGCATATCCTACAATAAGCGCAGTCCATTACACAACATCCCTAACCTGCAGGTTATCAAAGACTTCCTGCGCCTTTGCAAGTGTGCAACATTTTCCATACATGTGCATAAAAAATGCTGCTAACAAATAAGTCACTTTCGAATCCCCATCTAGTGAACTCCATGTGGATTTTTTGACCCTTCTTTTATGCTACTACAAGCTTTCAAAGTGCAAGAAAATCTTACTTCAAAACACTGCAGAATGAAGCCTCGCCTTTGGATTTGTGTTTTTCCTTTCCTGTAGCTCCTACTCGTCTTTTCTAGTCCTTATGATTTGCATTCTCAAACACTCCTCATCACAAGCAAGTAATCCCACAAATGAGGGCACCCTACTCCGATCTTTTCCATGTCCTTGCTTGGATTGATAGAGAACTTGAATCTCAAAGCACATCATTTCAAATTTTCTGCGCTGGCATATACACCACACAGTTACCTACAAGAACATTATCACAAAATGGGTGATACCAAATCTACGGAAGTGCCTTATTTGCAAAGTATACCTTTTTTCAACATTCTTCTGGTCAAGGACCTAGGTAATAGATCTCAGCACATAAATGTGCACAACGATAATGTAGATATGCGTATATGTATCTAGTGTGATCCAAGACCATCTGTTCAATGTCATTTTGCCATATCTTTGTGCTTTAATTCCATGCCTGACCATGAAAGGATGCAAAGAGAATATATGAAAGCAGAAAGACCTTTTGGCATGAATAGGTGCATTTCATGCAGGTGTCTATCCCCCTGGATGAGTGTTTGTTACTGTGAGCTATTTGGAGTCTGTAGTTTTCAATCTTCGCGGAGTTGTTATTGCATGGCAAAACATGGTGCAAATGTAACTCCCACAAGCTAAAATGTTTCCACAAGGATTATCAAGAGAAAATACTAAATGTTGAGAGCATTGCACATGCACCAATGTGACCTCATGCATCAATGGCGGTGATCGGCAATTTAAGGGCAATTGCAGGTTTGGAATGGTTTTAAGAAAATTCTAGGCATATACCAACATATCCCTTGAATATGCCAAAAACCCACATGAGAGAAGGTTTGCCCCCAGGAGCAACCTAAAAATGAGTCAATGGTTTCCTATGATCAATTTACCAAACATAGAAGATATATTAAACGAATTGATGATATTTCCTGATCACCACAGGTTACAAATAGATGGATGACAAATAGACGTGACTGTTCATGGTGTCGATCCACTCCAAAGGGCATCGTGACCCTTTGGATGTAAGATCACCAAGTGATTATTGTATAATTTATCACTCTCCCATGATCTAACATCCATAATTCTGATACTTCTATTCTAGATTTAATAAAATATTAACTCTTAACAACAGGATCCCATTCTTGACTGCATCTTGACAACTCTTGACCAGCGCGCTATTTAGATTCGCTCATACCATCTTCACTCTCCCACTTATGAGAAATCTATATATTCTTCACATGATCTTCACCTTGAATGCTGCACAAGCATCTTCAAAATAATCTGGACCTAGCAACGTTAGCTTTCTCCGGCAGCATTGACTGAAGTCTCTTCAAGTCAGGACATTGCCAGAATTTTGACAAAGAAAACACCTCCTAATTTTCTTCTTCTCTTCATCACTCATGGGAGTGTCTCTCTCTTTCCAAGATGGTTTATTTTTCCGATTACCAGTAAAAAATAATTTAGCAGATCCACTAGATTCATCCTCCTTCCTTTCATTCTTGATTATCAGCTTTTAATAACGCAGTCACCACTTCATCAAATGTAAGTTTATCCTTGGCTTCCAACATACTTACAATATTGTCAAATGATGATGGAGTTGGAATACTGGCAAGCAGCACCGATGCAGCTTCACTATCTTCAATCTTAACTCCAGCTTGGGCTAATTGTCCCCATAATTCCTTAAGAGTACTTACATGGGCAGCAACATTTGCGCTTGAATCCATGGTCATTCTGAAGAATTTCTTCCTCAGATAATGTTGGTTGGCATTATTCTTTCCTTCGTAGATGCCGACCAATTTCGTCCAGGCTGCTTGAGCAGTTGCTTCTCCACAAATAAGATGCACGAGTTCTTTACTAAGTCCAAGCGTGATTATGGCAAGCGCTCTAGCATTTTTATTTTCCCACTTCACGGCAGCATCAGGATCGGCAGGCTTGGCTTCTCTTCCTTCAACTTCCACCCATACTTCTTTCGCAATGAGACGCATTTTCATGGATGTCTTCCATCCATGAAACCCCTCTCTAGTGAATTTCTCCACTGCTGGCTAAACATGGTATTCCACGGTAGCCATCTTCACAAGATGAAGCTTTACAAACTCTTCACCAAAACAGATGTTTTACATAAATCTCCCACTTAATTCATGCCAAAATTTTCGATTCCTTTCTCTACTCCTAACTGCGCAGATCTGTGTGTTGGCACCATGTACGAAAAGGCAAAGAGATAAACCTTGTTCTAAAATTAGGTGCTGGCCTAATTTCGGGTTGGCTTTTAACGGATCGCAGATCAGAATAAGGGCTCTGATACCATGATGAATTTACCAAACATAGAAGATATATTAAATGAATTGATGATATTTCCTGATCACCACAAGTTACAAATAGATGGATGACACCAAAATAGATGTGATTGTTCATGGTGTCGATCCACTCCAAAGGGCATCGTGACCCTTTGGATGTAAGATCACCAAGTGATTGTTCTATAATTTATCATCTTATAGATAAGGAATTCCATTGATGAGATTGACCACATCACGTAAATAACTGAAATATCAATAGTTCAACTGAAAAATCTCATCCAAAACAACAGATTCCCTCCATGGAGAATCCAAATACAAGGGACAAAAAAGAAAGGCAAATTGTTTTATGATTGTTGTATAGAAGGGCAAGCCATCGAAGGGGCCAACTTCCGTCTACTGTCAAAGCACTCCACCTATTACGAAACTTAAAAGGAAACCCATGTTGTCATAAAAGAATATACCTCAATACATTTCAAATTCATCTGATGCAGGTCAAGGCATTTTAGAGCTTAAACGAAACTTTCTTGCTCCATTCATAGTCCTTAAGAATTAGCGAGTTAGTGCTCATGTAGTGAAATTAAAAACGTGTCCATGGAAGCGTTTGAAATGAGATGAAGGGTATTGAATGGTGGTCTATAAATAGATTAGAAGAGACATATGTGACCTCTTTTGCATACAAGAATTTCCTTCTTTTTGAATTCTATCATGGAAGACATGCGTGAGACATGGTAGAATTCAAACTAGAAGGAAATCGCTTGAATTGTAAAGTTGGGTTAGCTGCAATTCAGGTGAAAATGTTGGGTAGAGTTTGCAAAACTTTGAATAGAAAACCAAAACAATGGAGTAAATCTTCGGAATGTGAAGTAAAAAGAGGAGAATGTCGACGTAAACAGGTGTAAAGTGTTGTCAGTGTCCATCAGATTAAAAAACAATAGTAAAGATCACTTGCCTTCCATTTAGGCCTGACGTCCAATCAAGCATCGCCACGTGTGCAATCTTTTTTTCCTGAATCGAAGCTCTCTTTGCTGTTTAAAAAATTCTGAGACATTCTGGCAGCATCAGATTTCTACCTTCCATTCTGTGATATTTACCTCACATTATGGAAATCTACCTTGCATTCTGAAAGATTTACCTTGCATTCCAGCAATCTACTTTGCATTCTAAAAGATTTACCAACCTGAATGGAAGGGCAAGTGATCTTCATGTTTCAGGAATGCTTGTTTTGTTGAGATTCTGGGCATGTCAAATCAAATGCCTCTGCCCTGCCGTGCGTCCGCATTTTCCATACCTAGAATCTCAGCAAAACAAGCATTCATGTATACGAAATCTTGCCACGAAGCATTCCTGTATACGAAATCTTGCCACGAAGCATTCCCGTATACGAAATCTTACCACGTGGCATTCTTGAGAAGAAATTTTACCACGTGGCAGAGCGTGGCTGGAAATGGATGGCGAGGCATGAGTAAGGGATCAAAAGTGGTTAAAAAACGACATATATTAGTGCAGCTGTGCTTTTGCATGGACGACCGTGGACAACGCATTGTACATTTTTTGACCAAAACTCTGTGCCCTAGTTTTGTGATACCCTGATATAATGTTCCCAAATATCTGTATTCCGTCCATTCATGTAGAATGGCATCCCCTTCCCATGCTCTACTGCTCCTCTGTAGCGTTGCATTTTCCTTTTATATTGCCATAGCTTTCATAACTGAGTGCGGAGATTTGAAGGTCTGTTTCCCTTTAGATGGCACCGAAGACAAAGATCTTACTAGCGGATCCAACTACACAACATCCCAGCTTCGGGTCTATTGCCATGATAAAACATTGTCTCTATATTCAAATCATTCCATCGATGTCTTGAGTATAGATTACTTGAATCAGACTATTTCCTTCAATACTTGTAACAAAGCACTGGATTTGCCAGCCAAATTTCATTTTCGAAACTGTAGCGGACATACATCGGTCTATTATTGGACAGGTAAGTTGGGTTTTTGTCTTTGTAACTTCTGTTCAGCTTCTCTTAATTAGTTATCCTTGCTGAATATTATATGTATGTGCAGGAGGATCATCATTAGGACAATGTATATATGTTAATAGCACTGCAAATCCTTCATCTCCCACCAGCAATACCAGCAGTAAGGGCATTCATGCAACACTCTTTTTCATATAAGCTTGCCATGTTGCTTCACATTCCTTTCTTCAGGAAAATGATCATTTGTAGAACTTGATTATCAGTATAGATGAATTATCATATTGCATAATAGATCTTCATAAGAATTATTATTTTTTGATCAGGGGCTGCTGCTGGGCTATGGATGCTTATGGTGGCAATAGCTAGCTTTGGAATTGGAGCTTTTTGAAAAGGACTATATTATAGGAAGAACTTTGTGTCATGGAAGAATGCATATAGAAACTGTTGATCTTAAGTAAGCAGTAGTTCAAAAGTGTACGCTTAAGATGTGCATTCAAATAAGAATTTATGCCTTTGTGGTTTTATTAGGTAGGGCCTATCTAAATTTGTTGCATTCCTAAAATCGTGCTTCCTCCACAAACTTGGAGATATAGATAAACTAGAGTTCCAAATGCAGTACCAGAGAATAAACTTGAAGGATTGCAAGAAAAATCCTCCATTTAAAATATACAAACACTAACAAAGACTATGGATAGACTTGTGGAGACGACCACTTCAGCAAATCAGAACTTAATACCAATAAGCATTAACAAACATTTCCCTCATAATTTAATACCAATAAGCATTAACAAACATTTCCCATTGTTCGGGGCGGGGGTTTTTTAATCCTGGTAGTAATACGCCTGCTGCTCTCTCTCTTTGTACTTGGGTCCCATAGGCCAGTTGGTCTCCGTGGACGATAAAATCATATTCTATTCTATTCTATTCTATTGAATCCTTAACAGTACACCAAAGCCCATCTCACAGGTGAGTGTGATGATCACAGGTCGGAGGACTAAAAAAGTAAGGTGAGTGTGATGATCAAAGGTCGAAGGAGCAAAAAAATAATTTGGAAACGAAAGATAAAGTACAAAGATTTCCTAATTTTGAAAGCCATATTTGGGAACAACTTCTAAGGTTGAGTCTTTTTTGTTTGATGGGACCTATTTGTATAATTTTTGCTTAGGGTTAGGTTTGTTATGTATGGTTAGTATTCCGGATTGGTAAGGCATTGATATATTTGGGAGCTTTTGTCGTAAGACAGGGCATGGTTTGGCCGGATCGTGGCATGCATCCCTGGCCTCATTGAACTTCTATTATGGTGTGATCTTTGAAAGACAAATTTGGCTCACGAAATAATATTTAGAGTTAGATCATGCAAGGATTAGAGAAGGAAAGTTGTTGGATTACATGGTTAACCTAAAATATCGATATGTGTTGGGATAATGGTCGTGACCGTTAGATTTATTTAAGCGTGGCTTTTGGATCGTTTATTCAGTAATACTAGAAACCAAACTGGTTGGCCTAATGGAACAGTGCCAATACACTTCTCTTCAATGTTGTTAAGTATGTCAAAATCCGTACGTTTAAAAAACGTTTTTTAAGATTTTTTGAAGATTTTTAAAAATTTTGAAAAAAATCTTTAAAAACGTATTTCATATAAAATATGTTAAAAATCTTTAAAATCCTTGAAAATCCTTAAAATCCTTAGACTGTGGTTTTTTTAATCCAAATATATGATATTCTTGAACGTATTTATCTTTGTATATGAAATTCTTAAATTTCTTAACCTCTATGACCGCCATAGCAGTTGAAGATAGCATTGTACCTGGTTTATCAGTGTTTTATTTAGGGCATGATTTTTTTTCTTCAATTGCTGTAAATACAGCTGTTGTATGTGTGATATGCAGGAGAAATATTGCGATGTTACTTGCGTTGCATTGTTCCATATTTGAAATTGTTATATAATTAAGAGCAAGGGATGATAAGGGCTTGGAATCACTTATGTATTGTTTTTTTCATTACATGATACTTCAGATCTATGCATGATGTCAAAGCATATTTGAAGTCTATATAGCAAGGAATGAATTTGTAAGGCTACTGATTCTAGATCAATGCCTAGAGTTGTGACCATCACTATATTACTTTGTTTCCTACAGAAAGAAATAATGATAAAGCAAGGAGCAAGATTTTAAAGTCCTGATATGGAGAAGCAGAATGAGTAAACAGAAAAATTCTCATCGTTGAGGTAGATCATGTTACAATAGCCCCATGTCCCATATTGTTCAAAAATTGAAGGCTTGATTAGTGAGTACAGAAGATGCAAGTTCCACTTCAATGATGCTTGAGAAGCTTGCATGCGTGCAATAGCTCTTTTGTTATAGCTCTTTTGTTATCTGACATGGTAGTTGTCGTTAGTTCTATAAAGTTGCTTCAACACACTTAATCATTGCACCTGTAGTTATTATAGTTGGCACACATAGAAAAGAAACAATTAGATATTGACAATTAAATATAGGTTTCAAATTTAATTTGTGCGAGTCTTGAATAGCGAGCTTTCATATTTTATTTGCAACGTAATATCAATGACCACAAATGTACAAATGTAGCCATGATTAAAGGTAACAACACACAATATATAAGCTGCCATAAAGATCACACTAATAATGCAATAAACCAAATGCCTTCAAATGCTACATGCAAATGGTATACATGGTCTTTTTCTTTCTAACACAGGCACATCTATAGCCATGTCCATATACATCTTTTACAGGCATTTCCATGTTCTTTGACATTTTATTATCCAGCTAAACCATTACATTACATCTTCGCAAAGAAATCGTTCTTTAGATCATTAATTTTGGTAAATGTAATCTTCAAGTGTTAATAATGCCAGTTAGGAGTTGGAATGCCAAAAGCTTTTTTTGCTCACAATAGCTATAAATGGCCAAATAATAGGAATGAACACTGGGGAATTGCCAGGCTCCCCAAATTTATATTGGAGATAGAATAAAAGGCACACTTTTTAAACTTCCCAAAAGGAAAGAGAACAGGAAGGAATGATGTGGCGAAAAAAACCCTTTTTTTTTTTTTGTTCCTTTTTTGCTAAAGGGTGTCCTTTTTAGAAGTTACATAAGCTGCATATCAAAGACATCGCCGTCAACATGCTACTTAGGAACATGAACCAAAAATCCCGCCTCTGCAATGACACCCACCTTCGCGTCATCAAAGTATATTCTCAAATCATAGATGCAGACATCATCATAGGCATGTTCAAAGGAACAAGAGTCCTCGTACCAAGGATAACCCTTAAGACATCAGACAATTACATACTCCCCTTCAATCGAAGGCAATTCCTAGTGTGGCTTGCATTCTTGATGACCATAAACAAGTCCCAAGGCCAGTCCATGACATGCATTGAAATCTACTTGCCATTGCCAGTTTTTGCCCCCCGCCAGCTCTATGTCGCATCCTCAAGGTGCACTACACAACAAGAAGTGAAGATATACGTTCAAGAAATGGAGCACTGCTCAAGAAGAACATGAAGTTCACTCCAAATGTTGTCTACAAAGAGATCGTACGGGATGAAATAGTCCCTTAGTTCCTTTAGATCTCTTATACTCTAATATGGCCTAGCTCTGCAATGTGTACTTTTATATATATAAATAACATAATTTAAGCACAGAGAACCTTATTGGAATCATTTATAGATTTCCAACATATGCCCAACAACGCTGGGGACTATTTCTATCTAGTCTAGAACTTAAAATGTGCTATTGCATTGATGTCTTTGTGGAAATAACCCCTTCTTATTATTTTTTACAACTAGAAACGTGTGCCCGGCGATGCCGGGCATTAGGTATATGTGGAGAGTTGTAAACAGTCATGTCCATAGAGGTAATGAGGTGTCAAACAATAATGCTAATAGATATAATGGGGTAATAGAAGTAAAAGGATTTAGGGAGGTCACGCATTAAGCATGATAATAGAATTGAGTCATGGAATGAGAGAGTGGGGTAGTTGGTAGAGAGTGGGGTAGACGAATAATGATAAAGTTGTAACATATAAACCCTAAACCAAACCTTTGGAATTGTCTCCATTCCTGAAAGATATAAAACATAGTCATGTATCCTATCTGAACATACAAATCACAATACCAATCCCTAAATTTGTAGTATGGTGGTTTCTTCCTGTTCCTTTTATGTTGTCAATTTTGTGAAAAAAATATTGTATTGATTGGTTCATGAAACAAACGATGACGGTAGTCCAAGTTTGTGAGTATGTGGACATGTGAAGCTCTGAACTCCATAAACCCTAATCCTTGGAAAAGAAACATTCTAAACCTTAAGTATTAGTGGCTCAAGAAACCCTAAACACTTTAATCCTTTAACCAATTATCTGGGAGGGGTTTGAACACAAAAATATAGATGCTAGAAAGACAAAATAAATAAATAAATGGTTCGTGTGAGAAGATAATGATCTGTGAAGGGTTGACCACATTCAAAGATGAACTCCTCCATGAGATATAATGAGGTCATCCTTCTCAAATTACCAAATTACAGACCATGCTTTCGTGTAGTGTGGAAATATATAACTTGGTTGCAATGTCATGTCATGTGTACATCCCAAGCATTATAAAAATAGTTTACTTAAAAGATGAAAAGGAAATTTATGGGACAAAAGTAAACCAATACATCGTTTTATGAGAGATGCTCAATATGATCATAACATCTTACATTGCTTATGTGTGTCTCAATTGTTTATAATAAGGTAGGTGGTCTCAATTGTTGTTTCTAGACCTTTAAATGCAAGATAAGCATTTAAAACCATGGAAAATTGTATCTTTCATCAACAAACTGGTGCCAAATAAAATGTCATTAAGGTGGCAATGTGATCAATCTATATCTACATGCAACAAAGGCAAATAAACATATTATGCGCATTTGGACGACATATTTTCTTTAACAATCTCAAAATTGAACAAAATATCTCTAATCTTCAAAGGGAGTAATATTACATGATATAACACTCAAATTTACTGCCGAATAGAACCCTATTATGCAACTTCTAAGTTGCTTGCTATAAAGTGATAGGCTTTCATTTGGTAACATGCCACTTCAATTCCTGTTACAATTGGAAAAAGATACACGTGATTAAATGCAGCAAATTGTATCAATGTAATCAAGAAAATACATTTAAAATCTATAATCATTCTAGGTTTAAACCTAATTTAACATAGCTTTAGTCTATTATTCAAAAGAGGCATAGCATTCAACAACATTCATATTATCACAAAAATAGTTTATCCAAGGATTCTAAACCTGATATAAGTTCCACAAAATAACAGGCTCATGAAGATTGGAACTTCAAGCTTTAAAAGTCTAGCTTTGACAATTCAGGTTACAATATTGCAAATTTAATCCCTTCCATGCATTTATCATCATAATACTTGAAACATTCTCAAAAGAAAGCATCTCACCTATGCCTATTCATAATAGAGACGACTTTGCAAAGCTCCAGTTGCTCTAGGCCCTGGTTTTTCCAGTCGTACTCTTCAAAATGCTAACGTATGAACCAGCATCACAGTCCTGATCAATTGCACATTGTCTAAAGCAAAATGCAAACATCACAATCTAATGATGTAGAAAATCCATCAGCCTACATGTATGTGATTGAAGAAAGTACAGGTCAAGAATGTTTTCACCATCATTCAACATGGGTTTACATAAGAATAAAAGAAAAAAAAATGTCTTGAATACAAAAATTATACAGTCAATGGTGCGCTTACATATGATAAGAGGAAAGTATAAGACTTTGTTAGATCACATGCACAGGGTGCTACATTATTACATGGATAAAACTTTAATAAATGTCCAAAATGATGCTAATTTCAGAGAAAACAACATACCTGTCTTGAACCTGCATATAAGGACTTGTGTTTTAAAGGATTTCTACATAATCTTCTCAAAATCTATGTTTCTCTTCTAGACCAAAGACTTGCAGCATGATAAGCAAACCTTACATGTAAGAAATAGCCATGTTTGTTGTAAATATACCACTGTGGCAGATTTTCCAAAGATTGCAAGATTAGTTCCTGTGCTTCAGACAAAATAAAATTTGTTATTCATTCCAACAGAGTCAATTTGGGGAAGCAAAGGCAAAAGAAATCAGAATGAAGTAAATAGCTCTTGTGAAAGTAAAAGCTCAAGCAGATATAAAGCCTAACCTGCTTGAAGTTACTGAAGTAAATTTTGCTTTTAAATCTTCTAATACATCTTTATAGCTGAAGTAGGCAATAGAATAGCACACAATACCCCAGATGACTTTGGCTAGGCCATTGGATGATATTGTCAAATAGAATAGAATAGAATAGAATCATGAGCCAGGATCATGAGCTCTTCTAATGTTTTCCATTATCAAGTTAAAGTGGTTCCTAACAGAGGAGCTATTGTAAAGGAGGCAAGCTCCATCCAAAAAACTATTCCATACCAATAGAGAATGATTATTCCAACATAGACATGCTTAGCCTATTTAGCTCTGCAGAAGTGCTAAGGAAACTTATACGGACCTGCTTTTGGATTCATAAAGACATTGATTACTTGTCCACCATAACACAATGGATCTCACTGACCAAGTACTGCCAAAGATATACATCGGTGCGAAATAAGTTATCAAAATTGAATGAAATATGTCATGATTCTTATACGTCCATTAGATGCATGTATCAAAAGCGGATGGTACACTATAAACCTAAATGTTGACATAGAAAAGGGCAATGCAGATAAGCAAGCATGTTGCTGCTTTTGGTGCCTAGCAGAAGGCCAGGCAGATATGACGATGGGTAAAAGAAAGCTAGGGTGTCTAAAAAAATGCCCTTACATTATGTATAATGTAGGGCATGTAGGCACCCGTTTTTGTTATTTTTTTGAATTTTAGTTAGTTGGGATATGCAATGATTAGGAATAGCCACGTCAGCAATTCAAAATTATGAGTGGCAGTGGCAACCAGAACGGACCTTCATTGCAATTTTTCGGAGGGAGATTGCGAAGTGTTTCCTGTTTAGGAAAAACATTTGCCGCCGTTCCAATTTTTTGTGTTTGTGAGTGATCAACGAAGTAATTCGACTGTAACTATTCTTCTTCCTCGAAATCCTTGCCAAATCCAAGCAATGGACGCCTTTGCCTCCCAGAAGTCACCCAGATTAAACAAAAATTTGAAAATGGTCGATTCTAGCAAGAAAGCCGAAAAAACAAGAGGAAGGTTCAAACTTCTGAGGAACCAGGGCAAAAAAGAAGACTTATTTGTGAAGAACCCGCTGTTGTGGAAGCAAAGCATGTAAGATGTGTCAATGCAGATGAAATTTTTCCAGATTTACAACAGATAATGGACGAGCAGTGGGGGCCCAAAGACATACGGGGATTCAAAGAATCTAGCATGAAGCCAGAGTGGGCCGAGAACTTCTACAAACATTATGAAATTATTTTTGTTAAGTGGGAGGTCACAAATCGCCATGTACCTGAGTACTTTGCTCGTGCATTTGCCCTTCAATTGACAGGTAAAAAAGTAGATTGGGATACTTTTAAAGTTTTGGCCAAAGATTTGGCAAAGGGAGGAGCAAAAGAATCTGCTATTACAGAAGAAATTGGGACCTCTAAATCCACATCCAAGGTTCCTAAATTTAAGCAAGGATTTTACCCTAAGGAAGAGCTTGAATTTGTAGAAACTCTGTTGCAGCAGTGTCATGGAGAGTTAATTAGCAGCACATCCAAGGTTGAAGAACTGAAAATTCAGCAGGCAGAATTACGTGACAATATAAATAAGATTTCAGGAAGAAAGGATGCACATGAAGAGGACCTAGCACAGATACAAGAAGATATCAATAGTGTTCTCGATGACGCTAAGCAGAATAAGAGAGACATCAAGACTGTGCAGCAGGAGGTTGACCTTTTGATGAGGGATAGAACCAGGAAGGAAGAAATGCTGAAGAGAATTCAGGAGCCATTGGAGAAAGCCAAGGAGTTATGTGAAAAGAGGATTGCAGAACTTGAGGAGGCTCACAAAGTTCAGTTTGAGTGCTGCAGATGGCTTGATGATATGCATAAGTACATGATGCATTCTGCAGCGATTCTCCTTCAGCCCAAAACAAGCTTAGTGATCTCTCCAGCTGAAGAAAAATTCATATCTGTGCATGGATGTGTGTTTTGTAGTAATGGCTTTGCTAATAATGAACCTATCCTAGTTGCTCCATGCGAGCATTCATTTCATATCTTCTGTTTCTCATATTCTATTTCTGCTGGACTATCCTGCCCAAGAGCATGCAAATGGGACGAAAACATTTCAAAGATCTTGGGTGTGTACACTGGAGGTAAGCAGTATTTCATGATTTATGTTTAATTTGGTGCACCCAGGATTACTGCAATGTAGAATCCATTTACATGTAGAATCCATTTACATGTAGATTGCTGCACTTAAGGTTTTGCTACAGCATGTAGGAGTGTACTGGTTATTTTATACTTATAGTTCCATGCCTTGCATGTCATACATATATGTGTTTCTTACATACATGTTGTACATTCACAGTGTAGGGTCCTACATGTAGAACTTAAATACATAAAATTAGGAGTTGTGTACTGAGTTTTGTGGCAGAACATTTAGAGGTATTTTATGTAATGTCTGATGTGTACATGTGCATACATTGGAGCACATTCATGTACATTACATGTACATTCCATCTAGATAAATAGCTGTTTACATGTGTATGTACTCAAAGTACTTGAATGTAGATCAGTTCTAGTAATATGTACAGCTATTGATATGTACAGAACAGTTAGAGACTGATTTGATATCTGACTGTTATGTGATTTATTTTCAGAGCTTCAAAGTGCCAAAAACAAACTGAAAGCGTAAATTACACCACACCATCAGGTCGCTTTTGTTTTCAAATTGTTTTGCATTGTGTCAGAGGAAGCAATTTCTTATTCTTGGTTCGGTTTTCACAGTTTTGGAGGTTCCAAAGAAAATTGAGGTGCAAGATATAGCCGAGGGAAAGAAAGCAGTGATTGAAGGAAAAAGCAAAATCACTATTCCTCGAGGGGTCTGAGTTGAAGAGGCCGGCACTTGTGTCAGTATGGTGACATTCCAGATTATGACTAGGAACTCGAGAGATTGAGGGAGCAGGCTAAGGCCACATCTTCAAAAGTAAAGGCAGCAGAAGAAAATGTGACTCCAAAGAAGAAGTCCACGCCTAAAAAGCCACAGAAGAAGACAATTAAAGCAGTAGAAACAGGTAAGAAAGCATTTTATTTCAAAGATTACAAAGAAAGTGAGAAGTCCATGACATCCTATGTTTACAGGTTCTAATGAAGAGGAATCTTCCGAGCATCAAGATGTAGAGCAGGATACTCTTAAGTTTGTGTCAAATCTTGCTTCTGACATAGTAAAGGAAGCTGAATTTCATGACAATGAGAAATTAGGAGAGGTTGAAGACGAGGATTCTGGACCTAATAAGAATCTGAGTGAGGAAACCAAAAAAGATGGGAAGGAAATGGATACTGACTCCGAGAAAACAGTATCAGCAGATCAGAAGAATGATCTCTACAGGTAACTTGATCTACATATCTTACATTTTTTTTAATTCTAGTATCCAAGTTAAAAACTTTAAAATAATATGGATAGTAGTAGACGAATGTAGATGATTTGTGTAAATGTACTGGTCATTGAACCCAGACTGCAGTTCTGAATACAGGCCATATGATGCCTTGCTGAACCGAATGATGAAGCTCAAGAAGGCAAGGATTTTCCCAGGATCTTTGCCTGAAATGGAGTGTTATTTATTTGAACAAGATGTACTGGACATGGATGTGGGAAAATTTTCCAACCGGCATGTGGATATGTATGTCAGGTACTGGACTTTGAACTTGTTCATTTGTATGTGTACGTCAAGTTAGTAATTTTATCCTTTTCAACTTGTTATAGGTACCTGCAGCTCTGTGTTCCAGATGATAAGAAGGCTGACGTCTGGTTCTTCCCATAGGGATGACTCCATGGAATTTGCAAAGATGGACCAAGGCAAGTTTAAAAAGATAAATCTATGGCAGCCTCCGAGCGTGGAAGAGATATTGTAAAGGTAGCTCTTACAGGGATAAATTGGCTGAAGTGCAGATGGATCATGATTCCAATGCTATGTAGAGTTACTGAACATCACACTTTGGCCATCTTCAACATGGCACTTACTAAGAGTAAGAACACCATCAACATTCAGATCTTCAATTCTGCCGAGGACATTGACGTTGACATGCTTGCACTTAAGAGGTATTTTGTATTTCACATCTCCTTTTATTAATATTGAGTGGATTGGATACCATGTTAGCAGCTTCTTTCATTCATTTGCTACAAAATAGATTTGGTCTTTTTGCGTGCTCCACATCCTCACTATGGCACGCGGTTGTGTCGAGTGTCCCACTTTTTGAAGCATGGACAAAATCCTTCACCGGTTGCCAGAAGATTCATAAGTGTCCACAAGCAGTAAAGATGGGGATTCATGTGGCCTCTATGTTGCAGCTTATATGCAGAAGTTTATAGACACAATCATGTGTGGTAAAACTACCAATGTGAGTGTCTCACTTCTTTTGTCTTGCAAACAAATGGTTTTTAATACTTATTATGTAAGTATTGTTGTCACATTTGCAGATTACCCGAAACTGGTTCTTGCCAAAGTATGCGGAGGATCGCCGGTGATGTTCTCATCCGAGCACTACTTCGTGAGTTAGACCACATTCACATCTAAGACGAAACAATTAGACCACACGGTACTAATAAATGTGGCTGAGAAACAGCCTATCCCTATTGTCAATGCTAAACACTATTTGATTATAAAATACACATTTTTCATTAAATTTTAATGAATAAAATCTCTTTTATTCAACTCCACCATACTTTATTGATAAATTGCATGTTCTTTCATATCGGTGTGTACGTAGAAAAGGTTGATAGTGTTTGATATCAATAATGTTTTGGCAAAACAAATACATAGGACTTTGGTATCGATGATCAGCCTAGTTGGAAATTATGACATAATAGGCAAGAAAGTGTTGTTTTTAAGGCCCCATCTAGACTTTTAATTCCCGGAATTTGTATTTGAACACTTTGAAGTAGGAATATGGTCATCAATAGCTCCATGGAACCTATCAAGAGTAGTGGATAAAATCTTCACAATGACGCAGTATAAGGGACTTAAGTCCACCTTTGATGGAAGCCACTGTTTGGAGCTGCCTTTCCAGATTAAAAGATATGAAGACAAACCTTTGTATCCAAGCCAATTGAGTTTATATCGAGAAGTATCCGCACAAGAATGACAAAGAACACACTAATAGTAGACTAATTCGAAAGTACAAGATGCTCTTCAATCCCAACGAAAATTGCATATGCCCACCTTCATGGCAGGAAAGTGATGTTGAAGACACGTGTCTTTGACACTTCGAAAAACATGGCTAGAGGGTTTGTTGATAGCACCGCACCTGCAACAAAGATGTGAAGCAGAATCCTTTACGCAATCCAACCGATGTACTAACAATAGCTGTCTGGAGGCAAATGCTTTCAGAGGGCTACAAGGACAGAGATGGCATGTCCAGGCTATGGACAAGCTGCAAGAAAGTAACATATTGAAACAGCAGAATAGTATGTACTGGCTTCACATCGGCTGTGACCAGATTTTGAATGTAATTTAATGTTAATATAAAACATGAACAACAGACTTGTATATATTGGCATCATATCTGATATGATCAGGTTGTATATCTTGTGATATGTAATACAAGAGTTTTTGTCTCCATACATGTTCCACTTTCTGCTTTGTTTCATGAATCAAAAGAAAAGCTATTGATATCCATTATAACAGAACAAGTTCACAGACTAGTTTAACTTCTTCATGCAACAATTGATGAACATTTTGTACTTTCTGATATACATTGTGCTTGGAATCAGAAGATATTATGTGATACTGAAATTTAAGTATCAAAATGCAGTTCAGATTAAAAAATAAGTAAATAAGAAAAAACTTGCAGCAATCGACTAGTTTTCTCAACATAACACAGACTAGTTTAACTTCTTCATGCAACAATTGATGAACATTTTATACTTTCTAATATACATTTTGCTTGGTCACAGAAGATATTCTGTGATACTGAAATTGAAGTATCAAAATGCACTTCAGATTAAAAAATAAGTAAATAACAAAAAAACTTGCAGCAATCGACTAGTTTTCTCAACATAACAGAAGATGATGGCAAATATGAAAGTTCCTTTGTATAGAACTTAGTCATGTGCACTCAACAATCTCAGGTAGGCTTGATATAAGCATGTCATGCACCTCTCGTGTGATCATATATGCTGTACGTGCCCCCTTCAACTTATGCTTGACCTGCTGCATCGTGAACTTTGCTCCAATTACAGATTCAGCTGGTACCAATACTATTTTGTCATCCAACAACTTGTACTTGTGGTTTGTGCCTTGTAGCAGTTGATAGTAATGACCAGCTATAACCCCCGTCACCAAAGAAGCATTCTATTTCCATAGTCGTCAATCACATCTTCCTCAAGAATATGCATCTCCTTCACGCATAGGAGGACGAAGTATGGAACATTTTCATGATTCCCTGGAGCAGCAAAAGATGCAAATATGTCTCCAATTTGGAGTACATCGGATAGTTCTTGCTCATCAGCTGCATAAAAACCAACTAGCTCTTCTTGTTCGTCGACCTGGGCCGAACTAGGCTCCAGTTTGTGCAGCTTCCACGCACCACAATGCTCGAGATTCTCACATTCTCCCCATCTGAAATTCAAGCAACCATTGCAAAAACATGACAGGGATCTATACATGACAAGTGTTGGGTCAGCTGGATTAATAGCAGACACACAATGTATAGCTAGAGTACCAGGCAATGTCTCACAATCTGAACGAGGGTCCCTGTTAATGTCTTCTGCCATCACCTCCCATATGACTCTGTCCATTTTGCACTTCTTTTGTCTCAGCAAAGTGCAAGCAGAGTTGGCACCCAAAATCGGAACACCATTCTCTTTCCTTTGCTCGTCTGCTAGGAACCTTTTCTCCAAAGCAGCCTGCCCATCATGTTCTCCTTTTCCATGGCCTGAGCCAAAATAATTCCATCTTGATCCTAATTTTATAATTGTTATAATATTGGGCCACATTCAAATAAAAGGCTCGAGAACACTTAAACCGAAAGCAAAGACACCCATCAGACCACATGACATGGTATTTGATGTGGCCAAAACCTTTTGCATCATCCAAATATGGTGCTTCTTGAGTGCAACTTGAACAAAGAAAGCATCATGCTTCATAACATCTAAACATACAAATGAACAGTTTTTTTCAGCTCGCCATTGACTTTCATCATGATTATATGCACCCGAGAATAGTTATCGGTCATTGTTCCAATCTTTCGGACTGAACCTCCCTGAATGGCTCGCAAAGTGTAGTTCTCGCAAAGTCCATTGCCCGACAAAACAGAATCATCCCTCAAATTTTGCAATCGATTTCTGAATTGTTTGCTCGCCAATGCTTTGAAAAGTTGTGAATAGTGAACTTTGTAAGGTCTTTGAAACATCTTGTCAAGCAATGTACGGACTCCCCGCCAAGAACAAGCTTCAACCTCCTTGAAGTGCGGCTTTGGAAGGTTCGTTCACGCACTTGTAAACTTGCCATTCAATGTTCTCATTCTGCGACTCTTTCTCCTTAGGACAGATTTGAATATTTTGATTGCCACGCGATTCGGCACTCTCCCTTGACACACTGTCCAAACTATGCCACTCTTCGCCTTCCTTGTCACGCAGGCATCGTAGCTCTCCACATAGCACCAACATTTTGAAATGTTTTAGAAGGAGCTTGGCGGACGCCATTGTTCTCATCTGGCGCACAAACACCACAAGAACATGTACAATTGGCATGAAATTTGCTCCTCAGGACGCTAAAAGCTTTTCTGTATAGATCAGCTTGTTCATGCTTCACGCAGCAGCATGTGTTCCTCTCTTTCAACCTTCTCACACACGTAGGCTTAAGCAGCTCGAACTTTTCGATGCTAATCTTTCACTTCGGGATGTTCATCTTTGAACATCTCATACAATTCACTCTGCAAGGAAAAAAAGCGGCATGTATAAGTAAGATATAAATTAGAACTACTTACTTAATCCAAAGATGTTGCGACATTGCATTAGTTCTATGGCATTCAGATCATGATTTGATATACATTCAACTACTATACCACAACATCGTACATACCATGTACATGATATGTATAAATGTATAAAGAATGTACTCCACATAGTTCCAGATGTACATAAAAAACTCAATATGTAACCAGGTCACAGGCAGTGTCATCAGACATGGATGTATGTATTCAATACTTTTCTTATGGAAGGAAGTACATTTAAATACTTTTATGTATCACCCTATCTTTCAAAACTATCTTGAGATCGGAAAGCTTAAAATGTACTATAATGTACTTGGGAACTACAAAAATCAAGACTATAATAAACGTACCGACTTTCAACACATTTTCGCCTTTATGCCACATTGGATGTAATTGGAAGTACATCCAAGTACTTCTCCTGTTAAACATAGCTCATTCAGTACTTCCAAGTGTAAAAATATAATTACTGTAGTTGGATGTACTTCAATGTATACTCTAAACATCCCTTGCATGGAATGCAAATAGGATTACTAAACTTATCCAGGATGCACAGAAGCTAGCTTCTATCAAGCTTGCAAAAAAGAGGATTAAAAGACTTAAAACTGACCTGGGGCATGTCCAAAAACTGGATTGGAAGTGTCCTTTTCTTCCTGACATCCCTGTACTTTGGAGAAGTTTTTGTGTGGGTTAACCAAAACTCATTTACCAACTGTTTGGTTGATTCCGGAAGCATGTCTGCCCTGGGTTGCCTTCCTGCCAATGCCCACATATTAGCACCTGATAATGACATCCGCTTTCTTCTAATTCCAGCTTTTGTGAGGTTTCTTGCTTGCACTTGAAGAATTCTGGAGGCTACTCCTTTTTGCCTGAGTTTTCCATTCTCACCAACAATCATTGATAATAGGGAATGCTTAGCTGCTAATTTATCATTGCTATTTGCTTGTTTCACTTCCTGCAAACCTTCACGGATATTTTTTAGCATAGTATCCTTCAGAATTGCTTGCGCTGGATTTCCAATGGCAGGTTCAAAAAAGAAGTGCAGCTTTTCATCCCGAACAGTTTTCACTGCTAAAGCTCTCCTTTGCACATGACGTAAATCTTGAACCTGATCGTATATAAATTTACAAATTTCATCAATCTTACGCTTCATTTTCTTTGTCACATTCCCGATATTGCAATCTTCTTGCGCCATTTCTGTTCCTTCGTTGTTCATCATGTTTCTTGCGTGGTTTAGGGTTAGCTGGAGGAATTCTGGCAAGAAGGAGGGAAATCCTGGAGCTGGGCGAAGTTCTAGCCAGAAAGTGGGAAATTCTCCTAATGTTCAGACGTTTCTTGGAGTGGTCAGAGCGGCGGGAATTAAAATCTGCTTCATGATTGCATTTTAATTGACGTGGCAAGTAGTTCCGAAAAAAAAGATTCCATAATATAGCTATTATGTACATACTGAAAAAACGGTTATGTATTTGAAATGTGATACATCTCTTACTCTACATTTGGCCAAATGTAAGACACCCTAGCTTTCTTTTACCCCGATGCAGCATTCTAATCCCTGCATGTGATCCATCTATAACTAAGAATGAGAGCATTTGGCAATTACCTTAAGAACGCCAATGCAAATTCATTATCCGACACTCTCACAGACGCATCAAACAGACAGGAACATATCTTTGCACATATCTAGCTTCACACAAACTTAATGCCAAAGACTTCTATAGATAAATTAGCATACCCAATGGACAAACTATTGAATAGTAAAAGAATTCAATTACCGCAGACATGTTCTCCATCAGATAGTACTTCAACAACAGTAGAAATTATCATAAGCTCTCTTCTCACATTATAAAATGATAAGGCATAGACCGACCTCCAGATTCTCGAGCTGATGCTATCAATAACATGTTGAAAGTTAGAAATAGAGGAATCAAATGCAAGTTAGAAATAGACGAACAAAACCAAATTATATAATGCCAAACAATGCATTCATACCTGAGAAACATGAGATTCTTTAACTGAATAATCTGCACGGCGAATGGAGTCATTGAAATGTTCAAAATAAATGCCCTGCCATAGCTGCCGTGACCTAGAGTGGCCATTCCGGCATAGCCCTGAACCATAGACAACGGAGGAAAAATCACTCCAACATTCAGTAGCATACCTAAAATCCCGTCAAATGCTTTACCTGTGTTTTCCATTAATGGTAATCAAGCAAAGCTGTTAGAAGAAGGAGCTTAGGCCGGAAGAAGAAGCAGCATGATCATGGCCGGAAATAGAAATGGGCTCAGCATCGCCCAGCTTTGCCGGATTGAGCAGCATTAGCAACCCCAGGCCACTGCCGTCTGCACCAGGGGAAAGGAAAGTACAAAAGGGAGGCAGAAAATTTGAAATGAAGCCATAGCCGAGTCGAAAGGTAAAGATGTCGTAATAAAAAAAAAATCCCTCTTAAGCCTTTCTGATCCATCTTCTTGACCTTGCTCTATAGTCCTCCATCTATTGGAAATCCTTTACTGATCCGGCTAGCCATACCACAAAGCGCCATTTGAGACGATTGGAGACGATTTAGCTGGGAGGACTCGATTTCAAATCATCTGGCAAGTAGACGCAGGGGTAGAAAGAAATGCCGCAGGGGGAGAGGGAATGCCGCATGCGTCTGCACATGCGGCGTTTCGGGCACGGTTACCAACACACTCCCATTTTAATAAAGAAGATTGAGCTCAAATATCAGAACAATAGTGATTTAAAATGTCTTCAATATTATTAAGCTCAAATCCCCATAATGATCATGCATTGCTATCCTATTATTTATTATTTGCAGGTTTTCCACTTTCAGCCCAATAATGCTACGTAGTGTGATTTCACAATGAACCCTTATCATTTATAGGTTCCCAACATTACAAGTTCCAAACAATGCCCAGCGTTGTCCAAACAATGCCCAGCAACGCTGGGCACCTGAACTAGTAAGTTAATAAAGTTTTAATAACAATACTTCCTTTTTTTTTTTAATCGAGCCTCCAAAAGGGGAGACATTAAAATATATCTTGAAGTTACAACTATCAACAAAAAGACATGCACATAAGTCAAATACAGCACATCCAAGATTCTGTTAGGCCGGCAGTTGCTGTGGCCACGAATCTGAGAGGAACACGTAAGGTAGTGATTTCCACTGGAGGGTGGAAATCCTTGACGTTGAGTCAGATATCCAAATTACGTCCGTCAGATATCCAATTTTTTTTTTTGACGGGGTTGTTTCATGCAAACCCAAGGTGAAGAATGCTTTAATCTAGTAACTACCACGACTTGAATGGAATAACGATTCCTGCAGTCTGCTTTAAATCTGCTGCAGTAATCTGCGCCATATTGACAGACCAATTAGCTATTGTTAGCTGTGTCGGGCTAGCAAGTTGGTGGATCAGCTAGTATGGAGCGCCGTATTCCTACTCCGGGATGTGGTAAACCCGGGCAGGAATTCATGGTAAGCTCGGCCATGGATCCGGTAGCCATCGCCTCATGCATCCGAGATCCAGGATGGCCCATCTCATGTCCAGCATCACCAATGCATGCATGCGTGAGCCCATCCCTGGATTCGATGGATGGGGCCTAACATAGATAGACTGCAAACTATACCTGCCAATCTGTACCGGTCTGACTAAATTCCCTTCCACTTATCATTTTCACCTGCTTTCACCTGCATCCACGTACTCAATCTGCTACAATCGTACTCCAAGTCCCTCTTTCCCGCACAATACAGGTATCCAACACACTCAACTCCAATGACCATTCCAAATTGGCCTTTGCAACGATTCCCTGAGCCCCTGTTCTCCCTGTTTTCGCTTTTTGGAAGCCGCAAGGTCGGAGCTCCCAAGAACTCGTTATTCGGACGCTTGAAGGAGCGACTTCGGGCCATGACTTGAAGGTCAATGGAGGCAGATTTGAAGCTGATAGGGTGGACTCGAGGTCGCTGTGTGAGTTTCCGGAATCCTTAAACCTCACTCCAAAACCTTCGTGATTTGAACAAAATTTAATACTTAGTTCCTCCCTTTACACGATCGCGCGCTGCAGGCTTAGCTTGATCCGCGATTCAGCACCCCCTCCCGGTTCATTTACAAGAGATGCTCTCGATTGGCAATTGGAGTTGCATCCAAGGCCAAATGCAAGCTTCCATTCTCGCTCCCAAGCATGAATTTTCCCTTGATGATGGGGAGCAATCTTTGATTCTCGTGTACACATGTTTCATCCCAACAAATAGGGTTGCAGATTTTATAAAAGGGGAGGAGAACCGCCGAGTGGTCCCATACAAATTTCTACAAGTGTGATTCCTAAGACGTAAAACCGAGGCGGTGAAGAGATTGGGGATGATGAGAATTCACACCTAAGCCTTGTCAAGTAAGTAATTTTCTTGCATGACGTCCAAAAATGAATCTTGCAAATTTAGGTTACAACTTGCCTACAATTCAGCTAACCTTGGCTGTTATTTGACAGCTATTGGTGTGCCTTTGGGCCACAAGATCACAGGGACCATCCTCCACCTGCAAACCAATCACGCAGAGCAAAACCAATTTTAAACGGGCTGCTTGTGCCACTTCCAAGCAAAGCAGGTTGTTGTATCTAAAGCATGAGTGGACCAAGTTAACTTTCTATGAGATGAACCATATTGATAGCAAAGAGCAGGTTTGCCATGGTAGTGGAGATCCAACATGTAAGAACACAAGGCTTGAGCTTGCACCTCATTTATCCAAGGAGAAGAAGGATTGGGCTAAGGATTTGACACAACAAAATCATTCAGCTCAACAGGTCATGAGCAAGCACGAAGAGCATTGGAGCTTACAAAAGCAAATTAATCCAGATAGACCAAGACATAGAGATGAATTTCTTGCCATGGATGACCTTCACAACTTATCTCGCAAGGTTGCTAGATCCACTTGGATGTTGCATCGAGATGTTGCTTTAAGTGTTAGAATGTGGGTTTCTCTTCATCCCGAGAGCGTGTTTTTGTATCAAGAGGGTAGGCCCTTTACTTTGGGTATAATGACTCCATTCCAGCTGAAAACTCTTTTGGAGCATGAAAAAGGTGAGGCAATTTCCATGGACTCCACCTTCAAAACCAATGACCATTGCTACAGTTTGTACACATGGTTGCTTTATGACAGCCATGGGAATGGAGTTCCAGTAGCTTGGGTTCTCACATCTAGTGCAGAGGAAGAGGAGATCCGACCATGGCTATCCTTCATATTTATGTTCTACTTTCATATTATTAATCTTTTCATGATCCCCTCATGGTTCATGCAGAGACCGTGGAGAATGGGGAATTCAGAGAGACCCCTAGGCCTCTCAACACTGACCTTAACAGGCCAACCGAAAGGGCATTGCTGGCTGAATTGAAGAGGTCTATTATCCAGGGCAAGGCTTTGAAGTATTTGCTAGCTATGGACCATGTCTGGGAAGGCAACACCCTAAAAGCATGCTTCGAGGAAATGTATGCTGCATGGAGGCAGCGAAAGAAGGTTCTGATCAGGGAAGTGCTAGAGGGGTCTGAGCCAACTCTATGCGATACATTGGATCACAAGATGTGGAGACTGCCATGCGGTGTGCCAGATGTAACTGTTGAGGACGTCCGGGCAGAAGTCATGAGAACAGTGGTTGATGTTGATTCAGAGAGCACCAGCACTAGCAGAGACCCCGAACCAAAGCGTGTAAAGAATGTCCACGTTGTTAGTGACGTGTCCTCGGATGATGACATAGAAGAGGAGGCAGGATACATTGGCCATGCATTTCCTAGGCATACCACCATAGGCTGACATTGCTGCTATAAAGAAGTTCATGTTTCTGTTATAAAGAAGTTTCATGTTTATGTTATAAAAAAGTCTTGGTTGTGTTAACCTAGACATGCAACTCTAGTGGTAAACCTGGACATGTTAGTCTAGTGGTAAACCTAGACATGCAACTCTAGTGGTTAACCTGGACATCCATGTAAAGTGGTTAACCTAGACATGTCTTTACCATTTTATATGTTTACATGATATGTTTTCTAGATATATTTAGTTTATGTTTACATGATTTTTAGAACCATATACTTAATATGTTTACATTATGTTTAGACTTTTTGTTTACTTTATGTTTACATGATGTTAACAGCATGTTTAGAACCATATACTTATTATGTTTGCTTTATGTTTACATCATGTTTAGAACCATATACTTATTATGTTTGCATTGTGTCTAGAAATCTATGTTTAGAAAATCTATGTCTAAATCAGAAGCCAAAATGCCATCAGCTTTCCATATACTTTTAATGGCTCCGAGCAGACACAAAAGGCCCGATACAAAGGGTATGAAGAAAAGAACTTTTAGCAGGAAAAGTGTGTTCTTAGAACAGATAAGTGTGTTTTCAGATAGCTGTTTTCAGATAATGTTCTCATTGAACCTGTGCTGGAGTCTTCTTTGGCGTTTGACCTGACACTACAGCCTGATGCAGTTTACCTAGCATAAAACAGAAGGACTTCCTGCAATTGGCCACTGCTGAAATGGTAAACCATTTTTTGGTTATCTGCAAATGAAACGAAAGGCGAGGTCAATTTGGACCCTGCATAAACAATTTCTAAGAAAACAAAACATGACTTTTTTACTTGCCTTCGGATAGGGTTCCTCGGGCTTCTTCAAAATGAAATCCTGGAGAAAGTACTTGGCATACAATATAGTGTAGATGCCACAATCAGATCCATTGTCTTGCTGAGGGCATGGCACACGAAGAAGAGGACATCTGTACCAGGCAGGCAGATTGGCAGACCATGACTCGTGCACTTTCTTCAGAACACTGAAACAAATAACAAGTAATTCAGATAGTGACAGCAGCAAACCAGCAAACACTAAACCAGCAAACACAAAACCAGCAAACTTACTTCATGGCAGCATTTTCCAAGGTTGAATGGTAGCCACTAACACAATCAAAGTGGAGCAACGAGGGTGTGTTCGTCCCAAGAGCATTGCAGATCTCGACATCACGGCAGAATACATACAGGCTCCAATGGCCACTGCAGTGTGCAAAAATCAGTGCTTGTGGGAAAAGAAATAAAAAGTACACTAATGGAAAATAGAAATGGTCAATCTACCTTCGGCATACGGGCAGCCAATACCACAAAATTTGTTCCATTGGATCTTCCTCTTCATTTGAATCTTGTCTCTTCTTCTTCTGCTTCAACGGGGCTGGTGGGAGTGGGAGCAGCTTGGAGAGGAGGGCATCATGTTTGCAGAGGTACAGACCCATCAAACTAGGATGTATCCAGCAATGATGCTTCCTCTGATCAATGGGAATTGCATGGGATAGAATCCTGTTATGTTTTGAATGCATGAGAGCAAATAAAGCAAAATTGGATTAAAACAGACATAGCAAATCAATTACACCATCTGACTTACATTAGATATGCCCCGACAGATTCCTCGTTCACCCATGATTTGAACATCTTTTCAGGATCGTCCGTGCCTGTCCGCTCAAAGCACTCTGCCTGGGCCTGCTCTATCACAAATTCACCTCTCTTGACAGAACCCCAGTACCATATTGGGCTCTTGACGTGAATGGGCCATTGGCAGTTGTATGAAAGCACAATTTTCTTCCCGGATTTAGGTCTCCCAGTCCCGGCCATTGTAAAGAGGTCCTCTATCTGCTGTAGGGTGTGGAAATCAAGCTTATAATCTGGAGCTAGGATGAGCATTGTTCTCATGGGGCAGGACCCTCTCATTGGTTTTGATGGTGTTATCATATCAGAAATCTCTATTACAGCATGGGGCAGCAGAGGGGAAGGAAAAGGGGAAGGCTGATTATCATGGCTACTTGAAGGACTCTTCGACTATGATTGATATGGGACTCTTCAACTATGATTGATGTACCATTTAATAGTATAATACGCAATGCAAGGGAATAATATCACATGATTGAGGTTCCATGCAATCCACTATCCTTATCTAAGTTGCATGGCATTGTTCCACTGTCATTGGTGCAAAATTTTCTGCCAACCTTCCTAATTATTTACCCTTGCACCTAGTTGTCCAGACTAACCACCACACTAACTTGTCTAGGTTTACCACTAGACATGGTTGTCCAGGTTTACCATCTCAAGTGCATGTCCAGGTTTACCACTAGAGTAACTTGTCTAGGTTTACTACTAGACATGGTTGTCTAGGTTAACCATTGCAACTACATGTCCAGGTTTAACACTTCACATGCTTGTCCAGGCTAACCATTGCACTTGCATGTCCAAGTTTACCATCTCAAGTGCATGTCCAGGTTTACCACCAAACTAACTTGTCTAGGTTTACCACTAGACATGGTTGTCCAGGTTAACCATTGCATGTCCAGGTTTACCACTAGAGTAACTTGTCTAGGTTTACCACTAGACATGGTTGTCTAGGTTAACCATTGCAACTACATGTCCAGGTTTAACACTTCACATGCTTGTCCAGGCTAACCATTGCACTTGCATGTCCAAGTTTACCATCTCAAGTCCATGTCCGGGTTTACCACCACACTAACTTGTCTGGGTTTACCACTAGACATGGTTGTCCAGTTAACCATTGCATGTCGGGTTTACCACTAGAGTAACTTGTCTAGGTTTACCACTAGACATGGTTGTCTAGGTTAACCATTGCAACTACATGTCCAGGTTTAACACTTCACATGCTTGTCCAGGCTAACCATTGCACTTGCATGTCCAAGTTTACCATCTCAAGTGCATGTCCAGGTTTACCACCACACTAACTTGTCTAGGTTTACCACTAGACATGGTTGTCCAGGTTAACAATTGCATGTCCAGGTTTACCACTAGAGTAACTTGTCTAGGTTTACCACTACACATGGTTGTCTAGGTTAACCATTGCAACTACATGTCCAGGTTTAACACTTCACATGCTTGTCCAGGCTAACCATTGCACTTGCATGTCCAAGTTTACCATCTCAAGTGCATGTCCAGGTTTACCACAACACTAACTTGTCTAGGTTTACCACTAGACATAGGTTAACCATTGCATGTCCAGGTTTACCACTAGAGTAACTTGTCTAGGTTTACCACTAGACATGGTTGTCTAGGTTAACCATTGCAACTACATGTCCAAGTTTAACACTTCACATGCTTGTCCAGGCTAACCATTGCACTTGCATGTCCAAGTTTACCATCTCAAGTGCATGTCCAGGTTTACCACCACACTAATTTGTCTAGGTTTACCACTAGACATGGTTGTCTAGGTTAACCATTGCTTGTCCAGGCTAACCATTGCACTTGCATGTCCAAGTTTACCATCTCAAGTGCATGTCCAGGTTTACCACTACACTAACTTGTCTAGGTTTACCACTAGACATGGTTGTCCAGGTTTACCATCTCAAGTGCATGTCCAGGTTTACCACTAGACTAACTTGTCTAGGTTTACCACTAGACATGGTTGTCTAGGTTAACCATTGCAACTACATGTCCAGGTTTAACACTTCACATGCTTGTCCAGGCTAACCATTGCACTTGCATGTCGAAGTTTACCATCTCAAGTGCATGTCCAGGTTTACCACCACACTAACTTGTCTAGGTTTACCACTAGACATGGTTGTCCAGGTTAACCATTGCATGTCCAGGTTTACCACTAGAGTAACTTGTCTAGGTTTACCACTAGACATGGTTGTCTAGGTTAACCATTGCTTGTCCAGGCTAACCATTGCACTTGCATGTCCAAGTTTACCATCTCAAGTGCATGTCCAGGTTTACCACCACACTAACTTGTCTAGGTTTACCACTAGACATGGTTGTCCAGATTAACCATTGCATGTCCAGGTTTACCACTAGAGTAACTTGTCTAGGTTTACCACTAGACATGGTTGTCTAGGTTAACCATTGCTTGTCCAGGCTAACCATTGCACTTGCATGTCCAAGTTTACCATCTCAAGTGCATGTCCAGGTTTACCACTACACTAACTTGTCTAGGTTTACCACTAGACGTGGTTGTCCAGGTTTACCATCTCAAGATAGAAAAGATTGCTTTACCCTACAAACTCAACTCAAGCATGGGACCCGGGTGTTGGCAACGTTTAAGAAACAAGAAAGACCAGTTTGTTGAAGCAAATGAGTTATTTCTTTCAATACCAATTGTTTATATATACCTAAATGAGTTTTAGAACTTCTTGCTGTTCAACTAAACTGCTTTATACCTAAAAAACCAAATGAAAAGAATAATTTTCAAAAAAGAAGTCATTTCATTTATAAAAAAAAAGCCCGCAGGCGATTAACATGTACAGAATGTACCAGAGGGTTCACAAAATTACAAAAGGTACATTTTGCACCAAAAAATTAGCTTGGAGAGCTTAGAGAAGCTTCTTCAGTTCTTCAAACTCGGCATCATCCTCCGAGTAATCAGAACAGCTACCTGCAGTGGAGGCTTTAAAGGAGACTTCCTGATCTTCAATTCCCTCTTCCTCGGACTCCTCAGAAGCAGGCACGTCAAAAAAGGCCTCAAAAGACTCAGAGTCTTCTGAGGCCTCCTCCTCCTCCTCACAAGAGGTGTAGTCAGAGGAATCAGAGGAGGATGAGGTGTAGGCAGAGGAATCAGAGGAGGCGGAGTAATCCATGTAGGATTCAGCCTCTGACACCTCAAATGGCCCAGAATTACCAGGTGCCATGAGCAACGCCTGCACAAAAGGCACATCCAGTAATTTTCTCCTCTTAGGAGAAGAAGAAGAAGAAAGCTCCCCTTCCGCTGCCAATCGCTTCGACATCTTCCTATGGCAAATGAAAATTTGCAGTTAGTATATAACCTAAAAAATTTATATGTTAACCTAAAAAAATTCATATATATAACCTAAAAAAATTCGTATTTTTCGTGGACATTTCCCATAATTCGTATTTTTCGTGGACATTTCCCTTTATAGTGCATGGACAAGCCGTGAACGGAGGCGTCACACGGTGGCGGAGCCATTGCAGGAGCGGGTACGGGAGGTGATGATTGAGGGATCATCATTCTCCATAGCAGGGCGAGTCAATTCCTTAAGCGGGTGTGAGCAGTCCCTTTCCTTTGGTTCCAAACTTCCAATCCATAGCATGGGCTTCCGATGCATGCCTCGGATAGCGGATGGGCCATCCGGGATGGCCGATGGAATTCCTACTCCGGGATGTGGTAAACCCGGGCAGGAATTCGTGGTAAGCTCGGCCATGGATCCGGTAGCCATCGCCCCGCCAATGCATCATACGGCGCTCCAGCTAGTATCGCCAAGGAAGGAGCCCAAATTCCACTACTGCAGCAGATCCAGCAGATCCAGACCTTGCTTCCATCAACTACCAGGCAATTTGAAGCGGACTACCGGAATCCGCATTCCATTTAAGTCGTGGTAGTTACTAGATTCGAGCATTCTTCACTTTAGCTAGAAGGCTTTGCATGCACCTGCCGGTCAACAATCCCGTAAAAAAAATTTATATATCTGACTCTGCGTCAGGGATTTCCACCCTGCAGTGGAAACAGCACTAGTGGCCACAGCAACTGCCGGCCTCATGGAATCTGGGCCTTAGTTTGCTCTTATGCATGTTCCTGCTTCACTAAATTTTGCAAAGAGGATAACTTACAATGGGATTTGCTAATTGCTGCAATGAAGATAGAATAGAGATTGACACTCAATCACAACAACCTATACAAGCCGCGAAAGATGAAGAGGAAATTGACTGTTCTACCTCAGGTAATGCCTTTCCCTAACAATTCTAAGTTTCTGTTTATTGTAGAAGATTCATGGTCATCTGGACGTGCATTGTAAGCAAAGTAGTAATAAGATGGATTTATGAGGCAGTAGCATAGAAAGCTATATGAGGGGCAACTTGATCCCTGTGTAAGGTCATCCCCTATGTAACTAGTAAAACCAGATGAAAAACTTTTTCGTGGTCAAATCAACAGCATGCAATGGGGTACTAGTCTCAACACAGAAAATTTAGTGTGCGCGAATAGATCATAGTACCACTGACATCTTGTAGTCCATAAACAGGTCATTTCTTACAACTGAACTTCTTCTACAATGATGACTTCTAGGATGTATCTATCATATGTGATTCGCATCTATTCAGTGACAAATTCAACAACTTTCTTTGCTTGTAACTATTTCAGACAGGAACATGTTTGTCTTTTAGACAGGTCCTGCAGATGATGCCGTCCATTATGCCAAGTGCTGGTATTCTACTGTTCATATTGTAACTGCTGTAGTGGGAGCAGAAGTCCTAGCATTGCCTTCAGCTATGGCACAGTTGGATTGGTGAGTATTGCTAAATCTTGATCTCGTGCCCTGTGTACATGCTTACATAATAATACTCAAATGTTCCTTTAAGGACTTAGAGTGTTCATGAGTGTCAAAGAAATAGTTGGACTTGCAAATGGCCTCAGGTCTATGACCTGCAGATTGCTGCCTTGTTTTTTTTGTTGTGCCAACTGGCTTTCACATCTGCTTCCTAAATCTTATAAACAGTCCTATTGCTCGTGAGTTGTAATATGATGTCTTATTTCATGGCAATTCATTGTAAAATGCCTTCTATAGAGTAAAAGTGCTTCAGCTGTTTAAGGACTAGGCTCATTTGATGTGCTTTCACAACAATATCTGACAACTCTCTTCTTCAGGTGGCCAGGCATAGCGATGCTGGCGATTTCCTGGATCATCACATTGAGCACTTTATGGCAATTGATTGAAATGCATGAGACTGATGATGGTCTTCGTTTTGATCGCTATCAAGATCTTGGGGCACGAGCTTTTGGCAAGTGGTTTGGCTTATGGATCGTTGGATCACAGCAAGTCATGGTTCAAGTTAGTGCAAACATAGCTTATATGGTAACAGGGGGATATGCTTTGAAGAGGTTTGTTGAAATAGTAAAGGGAGAACACAAAACAAGTGGAAGAATTTGGTGGATAGTCATATTTGGTACTTTTCAATTAGTCCCATCCTTAATTTCGAACTTTGGCTCAAAAGCAATGACAACAATATCTATCATTGCATCCCTGATGTCATTTAGGTACTTGTTTGAATTAGAGGGCCTAAAACTCTGCTGGTTTATGGAACTGATGAATTGTTTTGGCTCCAATTTAGTTACTCCCCAATCATTTGGGTAGCACTTATCGTATGGGGAGGTGATAAGAATTGTGTGTGTCATCAAGAAAGAAACTACTACAAAGCCTTTAATGCCATTGGTGATATCGCTTTTGCATATGGAGGACATAATGTAGCACTGGAGATTCAAGCAACAATGTGATCGACGAAAGAAAAACCTAATAAGAAACCAATGTGGCATGGAGCGTTAGTTGCATACATAATTGTGGCAGTTTGTTACTTTCCTGTTGCGATTATTGGCTATTGGAGACTTGGAGAAGGCATGTGCTTTACCAACGTCCTTGAAAGTTTAGAGCAGCCAAAACCATTGATTGCCATTGTCAATCTGCTTGTGATGGTCCACCTTACAGGCAGCTATCAGGTAATTAAGAATTTTCGAATAACTTGCAACCTTAAGTCCAGGTTACATTGAGTCCATTTTCCCAGGTTTATGCCATCCCAATGTTCGATTTACTTGAAATAAGCATTCCTAAAAGTTCAGCTCATGTTCTTATTCGGCCTACCTATGTTGGTGAGTCCATCACTGTACCTTCAAAATTTTAGTATTGTTATTTCGAAAACGTTGTTTTTCCAAACTTGGATTTGTCATTACATAGTTTTAGCGCGTGGTTCAAGAAGATAGCACCCCAATAATTAACGTGTATGAGAATGCTCTTGGCTGATGCTATTTTTTGATTTTTTAATTGGCATATTTCCATGTATCTTCTGTCTAAAAACCTGTTGTAGCATCTTGATAAACTGCTAACATACCATCTTTGAGGTGCATTCTGTAAATATTAAAGGGTTTCTTTTGTTTTATAGTGGTAATATTCATACAATTAAAATGTTTGCAATCTCAATGCGTGAAAATGGAAGTTCTGATATTATGCTGTATATTTTCTCATATTTAAACAACTCATATGTTAATGAGTCTTTAATTATAGCATTGACGTGTCTATTGGCAACTACAATACCATTCTTTGGCGAGCTCCTTGGCTTGTTTGGGGGACTAGCTATGACTCCAACATTTTACTTTGTAAGTATTTCAAACCTTCTATTATTAAATAAGAGTGATTGTCTCTAAACAATACTATTATCCTAAAATCAACATTTTCCAAGACATTGTTGATAATCATGTTAATAATGAGCTTACTATAGTACTAAGCGAACAATATGCATTGGGTTTGCATGGGTGATTCGAACCCCATTTTGGCTAAATGTCCTATCATTAAGCATCTAATATTTCCATTTCTTTGCTGCTATCTTACAGCCACTGTTCCTTTGTTACACGGACCATTTTGAAATTTAGTCCTAATGTCCTATATCCTAATCTTTTGAATTACATCCAATCTTCCTTGATATGCCAAATCATGTCCAAGTCCATGCATATGCTTGGAACCAGTTGGCATCCTAGACCCTATGCATTTTTCCTATTCCAGTTCATCTTAAAGCCAGTGCTATTTCTCCAGAATCTGACCTTATGATTAAGATGCCATAACTGTTTTTGAACAAAGTTTCGAGCTATTATGCAGATCTAAAACAAAGGTCAAAACTATAGAGTGGGCTTGAAACTGGCATGACAAGAGAAGTTGAGACAATTTTTGTTTAGTTATGTGGCTATATGGTTTTCTTTTTTCAGCTCAATAAAATTTCGATTAGCAATGGGAAGGAAATCCTTTGTAGTCTTGATGGGAAGGAAATCCTTTGTAGTCTTGATGCAAACTAATGCTTGTGTCTTTCAGCTCCCATGTATAATTTGGTTGTTAATCAAGAAGCCCGTAACATTTGGCCTCTCATGGCTGGCCAATTGGGTAAGCAAAGAATAAATGGTATTTATTTTCTTAGACATTCACCAACTGAAGATGTTTCTCAGGCATGCATTTTACTTGGAGTTGCACTGATGCTGATTGGAATTACTGGAAGCTTGATAAACATAAGAAATGGATTTCATAGCAAGTTATTTCACATTTTCCAATTTCCCAAGGTAGGAAATTGTACAAATACAATATGAAAAGCGGGTCTTATTTACTATCTCTTAAAGACCTTGCAGTCTAGGAGACGAAAAGTGAGATAAGTAAAACACACATGAGTAGGCCTTGTGACATAATATGGTCTTAGTTCCAATCAGCTCCCATGCTCTATGCATCAGATTTGTGTTGTCCAGAGGTTCCAGAAGAAATCTAGGTTTGAGTTCACTCCATGCAAATCGATAAACAAAGTTTTGACGTAGCAAAATAGAAGGTAAATTCGGTTGATAAGAAGTGGTTATGTATAATTCCATAAGATCCTTTCCATGGCAACAAATTATACCTATCAAATTCATCTAAAACAAATCAATAACGGTAAATATGGAAAATTTGACAGATTGGCAGTGCAGGATTCTAAAATAAGAATCTCTTATAACGACTACAACAAATCTTAATCTCTTACAAGAATTTGGCATCGGCGGAGCCGACGCTGTGTATGTTTCTGGGAGTTGAACGTAGAGATATCCTTTAACATGGGCTCGCGATGTAGGATTGATATTCCGTCTGCATCGCCGGCGTGGAATGGAGTGGGATTTTTTTTTGTCTCCTCTTTTTTTTTTTTTTTTTTTTTTTGGGCATACCTTACTATGTAGAAACAATAACAGGGGGTTCCGAAGGGATTTGATATGGATGTAAAAATAACAATTCCTCCCTAAAATAATTGAATAGGTTGTTATAAAAAAAAAAAAAAAAAAAAAAAAACATAGATTCAAGATAAAAAATAATCACATTAGCTCATTAGGTATATTGATTAAAGTACTTATTAGGACATTGAGTTATTTTGGTAGGGGTTCGAACCCCATATTTCATATTCTAAAATCTTCGGCAAAGCCGTATAAAGTTTCGACATTGGGTAAAAGCATGCTAGGGTGTCATACATTAGTTCTAAATTCATGTACTATTTTGCACTAGAAAACCCGTTTTTTATGTAATTTTGAATGTATGGTAGGAGGCCACGTGCTTGTCGTTATATATTTAAAAAAGGAATATATTTGATTGTTTGTCATCATGACATGAAGTGGCCGACGGTTGTTGCGAAATTTTGGGCACAATCACTGGATTCCCTCCGATCCAAGCAAATTCCCTCCAATCCATCCGAAGCAAGCAAATTCCCTCCAATCTACGGTCTAAGAATCTAAAACAAAGAAAAGAATTTCAAATTCTTGCCGGATCTTTGCATGCATATCAGTTTTCATAGTAGTAGTAGGGGCATGGCACAAGAAAATCAAAGTATGAAAGTAATTACTCGGTGATGTCCAAAATGAGGGCGGTGTGATACGAAATCGACAAAGGGAAGCAGAAAATGGTTGAACAAGATACTCTAAATGACATGCTGAATGAAGTGACAGAGAGTGATACTGTCAACAGTGAGAATGGCAGATCATATTCCAGGTACTTCACCAAAAAAATCAGGAAAAGAGCAGAAAAGGTTTGTTGAATGCTTTAGAAATGAAGCCGATTCTCTATCTCGATGAAAAGAGAGGTATTGGTTTCGAGGATGTTGCAAGATAACAGGCTCTTGGGGTTGTTTAAACGTGATTGGGCTACCTTCGAAGCGGTGGTGAAACATTCATTGTTACAAAATCTCAAAGATGGATTAGAAGAGGTTAAATCTTCTAATAGCGGTGACAAGTTGGCGACCAAGCACTGTTTTATCCATGATTGTTGGGAAAAATGGGGAATTGAAGCAAAAAGGAGTTGCTTCAAAAATATTATCTTGCCATCCTCGAAATTTGTCATCTTTGCGGTAAGAAAGAGAATGAAAATTGCAGGTCCAACTATATGGGCATTAGCGGTAAAGAGAAGATCGATTGTTTGAAGCGAAGACACAAAGCAATTAGTCATCCAATTTTGGTTAAACAACACCAAGGTTTCACCTAAATACATGGATATAAGAAAGAAAAGGCATCAGGCAATCCAGTTTCTTGATATACCACAGGTATTTCATTCTTTATTGTATGAAATGCTTCTGATCCCTCATGTATATGTTCACTTTTATTGGAATTTATAGTATCTTCTTTGTTTTGATGTATGAATGCTTTCTAATGACTGATCTGTCATTTATGTATTCACTTTTACTTACTTTTACATATGCAATCACCTTTGTTGGTTTGCTTACATTTATTGACCATGTATATTATACTAAATCTTCCTTTCTTATTTATGCAGTGACTCCAAAATTCTTAACCAATGTACAGATTAGATATTTGCATAATATTGTATGTTATACATGTCTATAGAGTACATATCTTGTACTCAGACTTTCAGATAGTGCCTATGGACTTCCAAGAATTTACTCTAGAACATTAATATGCTCTAGGGTACAGTAATGTACCCACACTGCTACTTTATCCTTACACATGTATTTAATGTACATGTGTAATGTGTATTCTGTTGTGTATATTGTAAGTACATTCTGAGTGCATATGAGTGCATATGAGTACATTTGAGTACATATTAGTACATTATGAGTACATGTTAGTACATTTTGACTCCGCATGTACTCAATTGCACATACAAAATCTTTTATTAACTATGATGATTTGAATGCACAGGCTGAGCTATAACCAGAACTTTGTGGAGCAACACCCAGAGGCAGACATTGGCATCAGATTGTTTGAATACCTCAAACCTGATTGTGTAAGGAAGCTAAAGGAAAGAAACACATGTTGTTGTGTCAAGCATGAGCAAGCAGAGAACTTTAGGAAGGCATTTAATTCTATGAGGGCTAAGCTCCACATCAATTGTAGCTGCAATTGTGAAGTTTATGCTGCTAACAAAAATGATGGAATTTGTCAGGCTCACAAGCATACATACTGTAATGTCAGCACTCTATGGAGGAGTATGGTTTGTCCAAAACAGGATAGTGACGAGTGGCACAAATTAAATTGTCTTACAAGTGATTGCAAGAACTGTGGTAAGCAGAACATTACCTTGTGTCCAAAAGAAACTGAAAATAACATTGAAAGTGAAGTCAATTGGCAAATATACTCTTATGTGGATGAGAAGTCTAAAAAAGGAGTCTCAAGGCTTTCAGTTGATTGGTGGACAAGACAACAAATGCACTGTAATCTTTGGATGCCATGTTTGGTCACATGAAGACATTTATCCATCACAACTTTGCGACTCAGCGGCAAAGCAAAGAATTCAGAAGATGTGTTCAAAACCACGAGAGATGATTCAGTGATATCGCTAGGTTGACTTTTTGCGAAAAATTATACATTGAAGCCTTTCAAAGAGGTTCGGTCGTAACATTGGAATGCGCACCAAGTTACTATAATGGTACAGATTACCATGCTAAAGGTAAATGGCATCTTGAAGAAGACTGTTCACTTGTATATTTCTCGATGACGAAATCATGATACACATTACGTACAACATACATTTAAGCTTCATCCGAAATGGCTGAAAGAGAATGGTGGATCTCATGTACGATATCATATTGTATGGTAATTCGATGGTTGTCTTTGCATAATACACCAGAAGAAATTTATATTTCATTACCAGGTACCATGTTGAATATGGCATTCGTTTACAATGGAACTACTTTGGTTCTGGGCATGGAAAAGGTGAACATGATGGAGAGTCTGCCAAGGCCAAGCAGGTACTTGCAGCCGAACAGTTACTATAACATGGAACAGAGATTAGAGGTGCACATGATGCTTGTGTTGTCTTGAGGAGCAAGCAATCTAATGTTAACAGAGTATACTGGGAAGTGAAGGAGTCAGATATTGATAGAACCAATGCATTGGATGTGCAACCTCTTCCTGGTATTCAGAAATTGCATGCTATAGCTTCTATAAGGCCAACTGACCCCACCTTAGTAATGGTGAGACCATTATCTTGCTTCTGCAATGCTTGCATTAACTTTGAATGGGATGCTTGTGAGTCCATTTCATTCTGTGGGAAGTGGCAATTAAAGAAGCTAGTACCCCGAGTAAGTACTCATTGTGAAGTACAGAATGAGGAAACTGCTGCTTTTGCAAATGTAAATGAACAGCTAGAAGATCTTGATATGTTTGCTTCTTTTGCTGCACCAGGAAATGAAGAAAATGTGCCATACTATATCCTTCTTTGCAAGAAAACAAAATTTGTTTTGCAAGAAAATGTTATTGACGATTACAAAAATTATCACCATACAGGTGAAACAGTCATATCCGCCTATTACTATCAAAAATTGCCTGGTTGTCACCACAAGTATAAGTTATTGGATGACAAAGAAGTTCTTGTACCTGCAGAGTCTGTTATTGGAGCAAAGTTTGCAATGCGAAAAGTAAATCATAAGGTGAAGGGTGCTTCTGCAGCTTATGCATTGTCTACTGATGTGCATGAGATGCTACTGGGAAGTTTGCCTGAAATGCTACATGATCTGGAATAGCTTGAACAGATTATATGTTGGACAGATTATATGTTGGAGAGAAGTAATCTGAAAAGAGAAAAGTGCTGGTGTAACATGATTTATATTACATTGTAATTGAGTACATCAACTTATTTCAAAACATGTTTCTTGTTATTGATAACTTTACAGAATATATCAACTTCTTTTATGCCTAACTATTACATCCTGTGGTGGCTAAAATCTCATAGGTATTGCATCCATTCTCCTAAGATTTCCGGAGCACCATATAATGTTAGGACTAGCTGTGGCAGAGGCCACTGCTGCTTCTCTTGCAATTGGAAGCCCACTCCAGCCCTCCGCTAAAGCCCTGGTTGACTCGTGTGCACTTGGCAACTGATTCCTTCCCCAAGGATCAGGATCATAGATCTTGTGAATTGCCCAAAGTATTGTTAGCATCTCATCCCTGGTGCTTCTGTCTTCGATCTGTTCGACCTGTTCCCATAATCCAGGCAGGCTGGTAAGGAATCTTGCTTCATACCCTAAGCCACAAGAGAATGGTACATCTGGAACATATTCTGCTTCAATCCCTAAAGGAGATGGTGGTTCATCTGGTTCAACCTCTGCTCCATGTACATGTACAAATTCCTTTTGTTCTGGTTCAACCTCTGCTCCATGTATAAATTCCTCTTCAATTTCATTTTCCTCAACTTCTAATCCAATAACAAAAGTTAAAAATTATTAGCATTTATAAAGTATTAAATCTAAAACTTCCTCAACCTTAAATATTAATAATAGATATAATTTAACAAGTACTCAAAAAGAGTTATGAAAGCAAATCCACATCTAGAAAAGTTCTGATAAAAGCATGATTCGGTTTATCAAAGGCATTGTACATAGGGCCTTTATTACGTTTCATATCTTAGCCGTATTCATCCCCTATAGTCTTGATGATAATGTCACCATATATGTCCCAAGAGTCATCCAACTTATGCTCCTTTATGTAATTGGTAAAATCTGGTGCATATTTCAACCCTACCAGCCAATCAAATAAGAAGGACAGATGGTTGTCGCGTTCTATCAAAGATGTCCATAGTGGCACACAAACATAACTTTCTTTGTTGAAAAGAGCTTTGTGCTTAGACTCAAACACACCACAGAGTCGACCATTGTATTTAGGATATTCAATGACGATACTATCCATAGGTACTACTTGAGGGGTTACACCAACTGAATTTGTGTAAGGAAGTCCCCAACATCTCTCTTTTCCATAAACATGTTTAAATTTTGGGATGCCATCTTCATAGAGCTTGTCCAAAATTGATGTTATGATATCTAAGGGAAGAGTTGACCATATGGCCAAATCCCAATGAAAGGAGGCATATTGAAGCATTGCTTTCATTGTTGGTCTGCAGGAGAAAACTCCATGTTCTGTAATTATGGGCTTGTAAAAGGAAATATTGATTCCTGGAGTTCTATAAAAGTAACCCAGAACACCTTGGATCTCAAATACTAGGAGTCCTGTAAGGAAGCAAAATATAATTAACATACAGTAGCACTAGGATTGCAACCATTCATTGATTACATTATCAAGATTACATAAAGCCAAATGGCTTAGTGTTGTTTCCAATAAGAAAAAAGCCAATTGGCCTCATTTGATAAAGAGTTATGAAAGAAGTTAAGCACTACCATGCTTCTCTTGCGAGGTGAGTAAAAGCATGTTAGGGTGTACCACTTTTGGAACCTGCAAAAGTACATACACTAGGTACTTCAGAACTGGGTACTTTCTCATTTTTATTTTCATTAAAACTAGTACAAAAGTCTAAAATAAAAGTCACGGACGCATTAATGTTCAAAGTTAAGATAAAGATAGTGCTACCGGAGACCAAAATATATATAAAAGTTCTAGAATGTACCTTTTATTGAGATATTACACAGGTACCCAGTACCCAGTCCTGGGTACCTTTTTAGGTACTTTTTTGGTCACTAAATAATACTTTTTAAGGGACACCCTAACATGCTTTTACCCAGGTGCTAGTAGTGCCTGTTTCGATGAGATGGCTCTTATAATTAATCATAGCCTTAATGAGCACATGTCTCCTGGACTGTGCATACTCCGCATCAAACCAATCTGAAGAGAACTGAAAGAATGAAAACAAATAGTTTTCAGAATCAAATATTATATAAAAAGCAATTGTTGATATGTTATCTCACCATGCTCTTAGCCTGCACCTGGGCATCCACAAAGGCTTGCATATAACCCATGACATAAAGACCACAGGAGGCCAGGTCACCTTGTTGTGGAACCTCAGGTCTAATTTCTTTCTGCCTTCACATAAATATCAATCTTACGAGAACTGGAATTAGTCAATGCTGTAATGATATCTTTATGAAGCCTGCAATAGAAAATAACATCAGAATTATGCAGCATTACACTGAATTAATAGTGAGTGCACTTACATCATAACCATCCTCGTGTCAACCTGCACATTCTTTAGCGAGTTCAGAATAAGGATAGCTGGAGAAGACAAAGGGGTGCTGCTACAGTTCTTGGCCTTATCTAAAACAATGATGACCAGGATCCTCAATCTGGATTGGAATCATAATGTACTGGCATTTGCTCAATATGATTCCCTGAAGCCCTTTTTGAACTACAGCCAATCCAGACTGTACCATCGAAGTTGCATCAGATGACAGTTTGTTAAAGGTTGTTCTGTAGGCTAAGAAATTCTCTGAGGGGAAGAAAAAAAATGCATCACGCCATTTGTCAGGCATAATGCTAATCAGATACCTATTCACAAAGCAAGTGAGGTAAGATGTTCAGTAGTTAACCATAATGCAAAAAAGAATCTGATCAAGTTACCTTCCAAATATGTCTATATGCCTGTTGGACATGTGCCTGTCTCTGCAAAGACCTTCCACACAATATTTAATCACCTTGATTAGAGGCTTTTGCTGGAAAGGGTAGCATGGAACTATTTTCAACAAGCTCTCCAGGTCTTTGTAAACCAAACTTCTATTATTGAGAGACAAATGAATTGCAACTACAACAGAATCTTACTTACTCTCCTGTGCTGTCATCTCCAGATCGAGCACTTTCAGATGATGTTTGGCTTCTAGTCCTGCAGAAGTCATCATAAAATTGTTCAGATATTACACTTTAAAAGCTTCAACTAACATAATAAATATTCACCTTTTGGTTGAAGTTGTATTTTGCATACACTCCTTCCTTTTTCTTGTCTGCTTCTCCTGTTTAACAACCTTGGTCTCCTCAACCTTGGTTTCCTCTATGTCAGCAACCTTAGTGGCCTCAACCTTTGTTTCCTCAGCCTTTGTTTCCTCGGTTCTGGTTTCCTCCACTGCCACATCATCCTTTTGAATCTCTTGTACCTCCACCATCTCTTCCTCTCCCTTAATATGGCTACTATCCTCTATCTTTTCAATGGTTGCCTGAACAAAGGCTGCAGAAGATTCACCAATTTCCAACACTTCTGCATAAATTAGTCACCAAAGTTAATCAGTATTGTGAATCCTAATTTTAAGTCAATGGTATACCTGTTGAATCATCGCTCAACAGCATTTTCATTTCCTGCTGAAATGATGGCATTGGCTTAATAGGTTTCCAAATTGGTTTCTCTGGAAATTTATATTGTGAAGAAAGACCTGAGGAATGGAACTTTTATCTTGTGAAGAAAAACTTGAAGAACCTACAAAAAATGGTGTTTAATAATTGCAGTACACACAAGCAAAAAGAAGATGCAACATACCTGCAGTATTAACTACTGCCTTCTGCTTTAACTTTTCAACCTCTGCTGCATAATCCACAAATGTTCGGATCGGTATGCTCGTGGCTATATGGAATTCCAAGTGACATATCAAGCTCATATGACATGAAAATTAAATTCCAGGGATTGTAAATCAATCAAATGTGATATTTACTTACATGTATCCAGGGACTTCCTTTGGTACCTCAAGCTCTTCCTCGAGAAGACTTTACAAGGTTCTGGTGATGCCCATGTAGAAGTATTTCCCAAATCCTCCTGACCTTCTGTCAAATCCAATACCTTGGAAGAAAGTGTTGTTGGCTTCTTGCTGTCATCTACAATAGAGAGTAGAAAAAGACTTGAGATAAGAAAAGGAATATGCATGATTAACAAGACTACAATATCATACCCTTTTCTGGTTTCCTTATGCTACCAAAATCACCGCATCAGTCAAACATTGAGTATATCGGATCATCACTAAGAAATATATTCTTAATGTACTCTACAAATGCAGTCAATGGAAAAAAATTCTTCGACAATGTACTCCAATGTATCCATCGCTAATGTACTCGATTTATAATGTCTTGTTGAAATGTCTTGAATGTACTCACGAAATTCATTGTTCGAAGTACAATCAATGTAAACAAATCTAGGCGATATTGTACTACGCTCACCTTGATGAGTCATGAAGTATTCAATAATAACTCAAAATGTAATTTTGGCGGCAACAATAGCAATGTATATCGTCAATTGCTACACTATCTGAGTTCTCAATAACAAGTAATCAGCTACCTACATTCTTGAGCTGATGTGCACATGAAATTAAAAACTCTCATCTTTAAAAAAAATAAGTAGTCTATTTGGCAGATTATACATGACTGAACCCACATTATCCAACTACAAAAACTATGTATCTAAATACTCAATGTAAATGCAAGCCTAAAACCTTCATGCAAAAAAGAATCTAACTATTAAAATAAGAAAAGAAATTGTAATTCAAATGTACATGTACTAACCTTTTGTTGCAAGCAGTCCAAGTGCTACAGGCAAATTGCTATTCCATGAGCAGTCAGGATCAACACATGATATCTTTGTGCTAGCAAGATAGGATATACACAATGGACAATAAGGGGTGTCTGAGGTACCGTAACCACTTGGATTCACACCAAAAGATTGTTCACAATATGTACATGAAGAAAAAGGCTGAACAATAATCTGATCTGCAAGAATTGTAGACTGGAGAGGAGGGGGCTGTAAAGTAAGGATCGAGGAATGTTCTAAAAATTCCCTGAGTTCCATAATTTTTTTGTCTCCTGCCTCAGTTGAGCTCATATCAACAGATGTAGCTTCAATCTTTGCATCTACATGTTTCAATTCGGTAAGATTCATGTCAATATGTTTCTGGAGCTCAGCCTGATCCTGCATTCTAGATTCCTTTTTTGCTCGATAGCATTCTCAACTTTCCATTTTAGGTGCTGAAATCTTATTGCACTTTCAGATGTTTGGTCCAGTTTTGATTGTTGATCCTCCAATGCTGCCATTTTTGCTTCAACATTCCTCTCGCTTCCGGACCAACCTAATATAAAGCTGCTCTCTCCCCTTCCTTGTGCTTCAATGTATCAAGGATCTCTTGCCTTCTTTCCTTTAACTTTCGGTTAATTTCTTGCTTAAAGATGTTTTCACAATAGATCTGCTTTGTCTAAGAATTCTTGAAAACTTCTAATTGCTCCTTTGTGTAACTCTTAGCTGAAGTTCTTGGGGCTTTTGCATTTGCATTGCTAGATTTCACTGTCACCACCTCACTAGATAGATCAGAATCCTTTTGCTTCGATCTGGCCCATGCTTTGACATCTTCCCAGTCCACTTCTGCACCTTTCAGATGCAATGCAAATGCCCTTGCAAAGTACAAAGGGACATAGTGATTCATAACATCTTTTCTTCCAAAAGCAAATTCATACCATTTGCAGAATTCTTCTGTCCACTTGATATCAATTCTGTCATCCTTATAGCCATACCTGCTTGGTGCTTCATCACCCCATATCTCTCTTACCATAGCATCATCTTTGCTTTCGTAAACATCACAAAAATTCGGTTGTGCAGGCTTTCTTCTGAAAAAACCTGGTATCATCAGGAGGTAAAATTTCCCTTTTGGCATGCGAACTTGAAGCTTTCTTATTTGCTGGAGGCTTTCCGGTCCTTGGAGACTTTCTTGAACCCTTGATTGGGGTCTTCTTTGGGGTCTTTGCTATGTTCACAGTACCTGCAAAATGAACAAAGCAACAAATTTGATTTCATAAGATAAATTTGCCCAAAATGTTTGAAGATCAGACCTTAAATCAAACGCATTGTTTATATTCATGTTAAACCTACGTCGATTTAGCTTGAAAAATACCGCTTTTCGATTTTTAATCCATAGAACCAGTTCTGTTACTTCTTGAATTCATTTTCGGACTGAAATCACAGAAAATTAAAACTACAAAATAAAGAAAACAAAACTTACGGGGCAGATCACACGGATATGCAGTGCTCCGAGCGGGTTCAAACGATCTAGCAGTGCCAATTTTTGGAAAACAAACCAATTCTTGCTCCACTCGGTTAGCCAAGAAACATGGGGAACAAAATGGAGGGAATTTTTGGTACACTCGAATAATGACATTTTCTTTAATGATGGCAATAAAAAACTTACTATAATTAAAATACATAACATTATATGTAATGTATTCGAATGGCCCTTTTTTTTATCACCCTAGCGTGCTTATACCCCATTCCCTCAACACCTTAGGCGAAATCGTATTTCATATTTCAAAATCATAGGCGTCTCCAATAATAAGATACGATAAGATGGATTTTTACGTCCGCGAGAACCCAACGGGTTATGGGACGGGACATGCAAGGGCCCCATCTAAAACTTGGGGATTAGGCCCCATCACCAAACACAATAACCAAATGTTAAAAGACTATTAAGAAGAAGATAATGCTAATGCTAGTGGTAAATTTGCGCCTCTAAAATTATCTAGACATAGCCAATCCAAGGATTAGAAGGCCATTGATCTAGAATAATTGCTGCACCTCCCCTGTACACTGACCATTTCTTTTGCAAGCAGGCTGCCCTCATCTTGCAGAGCTCCTTCTTACGGTTACACAATTGAAGAGGGGAGAGGTCCTCTTGTTCTGAGAAACTAGTCCCTCTGAGATGGTTTCCATGCTGAAGAACATGTAAGCGGCTAAGAGTGTCTTGAAACTGAACCAAAAGATGGCGAGGACGATCAGGTCTTGCCGTTCCCATCCTAGTAGCAGAGACAATTCCTCTAACCTTCACATGCACCTAATATTCTGTAATACTTGGCGGCAACCCTTGGCGGCGCCGACTGGTCGAACTGAAGCCTTGGCGAACTGAAGGAACCTTGTCGAACTGAAGCCTGGTCGATCTGACTGGCCTTCACAACAGAATTTTGGCTGAGACGGTTAGGGCAAATCGGTTCAAGAGTATTGTGTAGCTGATCTCAATTTCATAAGGGTTCAGAAACATGACAGGTTCTAACATTAGACAAAAACAGAAGAACTCCATCCCCGTCGGTAGGAAGGAGAATTTGTTCTTACTCAAGGGGCATGGGAGCTGGCGATGCACAAAGTCTCCGCCTTGGATGCAATTTGTAATGAAAGTTAATGAAATACATGAAGAAGTTAAGCAGTGTCAGAACTTTGTTAGATAGGTAGCCATGCTACAATCTAAGATTGAAGCATTGGAAGGAAGAATAGAGATACTTGAACATAACACCCAAAGAAGAACCAATTGAAAGCCCTATCAAGATGAAAACCGAAGTCCAGTACGTACTAGCCGAGGAAAGGGACCGACATAAGAGAGCCCTCGGGATAAGAATAATTGGCATTCTGAAACAAATGAAGAAACAACTAAAGATATGGTGTCAAATTTTGCAAAGAACAATTGAAGATGGCTGACCCGGATATCACGGATGCATGGAGAACTGGGACGAAAAATAGAAGACAAGATCCCGCATATCTTAGTTAAGTGCGTAGATGAGACATCTAGAACAGAGATTTTGAAGCAAGGGCCATTGCTTAAAGGCAAAGACTTACCGAATATGTGAGGATTTGACTTGGCAGCAATTACAATCCCGCCCGAGGCAATCCGGCAAGTGAAAGAAGCAAGAGCAAGGTAAATGGGTAGTTTGAGAAATGGGACAGTGCTTATCAAAGACAGGAATGAATAGGGATTTCTAGGCAGGCCTAACAAGTCTGGCCATGATCTCTATATGTTGTTGGAATATCAAGGGTCCAAATGGCTTGTGTAGAAGCTTAGATCTATTAGAGACTAACAATCTAGACATTCTATTTTCTGTTAGAAACATGGGAACATCGGACAAGCGGGCTGCGGTGTAAAGAACTATGAAACCTATTCTCTCGTGGAATTGTAAGCCCCATCGTGGGCGTCCTTATGGAGGATTAGCATGTCTTGTCCATTCCGGGCTTGCGAGGAGATGTGACAAGAATCCACAAGGATGAAGAAAATAAACAATTTACGGCTCTTAAAGTTAAGGCATCTCTGCTGCTCACAAACCGAGATCTAATCCTAGTAGCTTGTTATATCTCTCTGCCGTGTGTATTCCAAAGAGCGGATGGGTCACTAACTCAATTGGGTCTCAAAAATCGAGGAATGGCAGCAAAACACACGAGGTTCTTCTTATTGGGGACCTGAATGGTTGGACGGGGAGAGTCGGGCTTCAAAAGTATTTGTTGATTTGAGCTTAGCTCGCTATATCTGAGACATGGAATGGATTTACTCGCAGGAGTTGCCATAAAGAACAGAATGCAGCAGGTCAACAGATTTTAAGCTTTTGCTCATCATTGAATATGGTCATCTTTAATGGAGTTGGCCACTTCAAATCCGATGGTTACACCTTTAGAAGCGAGAATACAGAGGAGTTCACTTATTCAGTCTTAGATTACCTGATCGGTGAACCACACTTGATGCATATGATCCAAGACTTCACAGTTGGAGATTTTGAGAGCGAAAGTGACCATGCTCCTCTTATAGTCACATTAGCAGCGCATAACATCCCTTGGAGAAGGAATTATAAGCCAGGTATCAAATATAGCTGCTCTTAATAGGCTTTTATCAGATAGTGCTAAATATGCATATGGAGAATACTCCAGGAAACAAGGCACTCAACCCAGGAATGCGTGGTATGACGATGAGCTAAAACATGCCAGAAAAAAGATTGCCAACCCTGTCAAACTGCAAGAATATAGAAAACTGGTGAAACAAAAGAAACGAGCATGGATACAAGCCGAACAGGTAAAACTTGAGAACAAGGCAGCACACTCCGGCAAATGGTTTTGGAAGCACCTCGCTCCTCCAACCAAGGAGCTGGCCCTGACAGATTTGCATACTTGGAAAACGTATGCTTTGCATCTCTATTTTAAAGGGGAAGATCGGTTGCGCTTACCTAAAGAAGCCATCCAGCAGTTTGTTGTTAGTATGGAAGATGTTAAGGCTGGAATAGATGGGTTAGCCTGTGGCAAAGCACGGGATATAGATGGATTGTTGGCTGAACATCTTAAAGATGGTGGCAAAGAGCTTGCTGGCCTGATATCAGATCTCTTTAACCAAGCTATAACAGATGGTTTTCCGGCTGCCTGGACAACAAGTTTGATCCACCCCATTCATAAGCAAGGTGACGTGTTGCTGCCGAATAATTATAGGACAATTATGATCAGTCCCATTCTCGCTAAGTTATTCGGTAAGATCTTTGATTCTAAACTTTCAGCATGGGCAGAGGAACAGGGGATAAGAGCACGAGGGCAAGCAGGGTTCAGACGAGGTTTCGCAACCATAGACCATTTGCTCATATTACGGACGATGATAGAAGATGCTAAATCACAAGGAAAATCCTTGCTTACATTTGCTTCATTGACTTTGCTAAAGCATTTGATACGGTTCCCGTCGAAATTACTATGCATTAATCCGGCTTGGGGTTCGAATGAATGGGTGCGGTGCTATAGGCGATTATATGAAACGGTTGGGAAAAAGTGGTCACACCACTTGGCATGTCTGATCTAATCACCGGTGATGTGGGAGTAAAACAAGGCTGCCCGCCTCTCTCCTACCTTGTTCGGCGTACATTGACCAACTAGAAGACTTCCTCAAACAAACGGATGCCATTTCCCACGTATCTTCCCAATTTAAATGGTAATCCTTTTTGCTTTATGCTGATGATTTACTTTTATGCTCCCATACTGTAGAACACTTGCAGAGACAACTTGATGTGCTAAGTGAATTTTGCTTAGAGTTTGGTCTTACAGTCAATTTGAGAAAAACCAAGATCTTGAGCTTTGGAGTGCAGCCCGCTACTGTATTCTATCAAGGAGAAGTGATTGAACAGGCACAATCCTATAAATATTTGGGACATGAAGTGTTCATTGGACGAAAGCCTTGGACAAAAGGCGTGGATCTTAGAATTGCAGCTGCTTTGAAAGCATTTTATGCAATGGCCAATATGTGTCGTCATGCTCACATTACCCACTCGCCCCCGAAGAAGCTTTTGAAGCATTGGTAATGCCAGTCATTTTGTATGCTAGTGAAATATGGGGGCCATCACTATGCAGGTCTAAATGGAACGAGATTGAATCAATCCAGAAAACGTGGTTGCACATGGCTTTGAAGGTAAAAAGAGCAGTTCCATATGAGATACTGCTGTATGATACTGGATCACACCCATTGGAAGTTCAAGCTCTGAGCAATACTTTACGGTATCTCGACCAGAAGACACAAGCAGGTGAAGATTCACTTGTACAGTCTGCTCTCAATGCTGCTACGCAGATTGATGAGGACGGCAAAAAGTGCTGGCATAAAGATCTAAAAGACTGGTTTGCACGATTGAACCTCACTGTTTGTCCCTACACCAAAGAGTTCAAGGAATGCGCATTTTTGGCATATTGCGATGCATCTTCTAAAAAGAAGGTTCAGTACTATTTCAGGGACTTCAATCCAAAGCGTGACCATGTCATACAGCCTTACCTGAGCCTCCACAACATGTTTCCTGGGAAGATAAGAGCAATTGCACGAATACGCATGAGTTCTCATCACTTAATGATCGAACGAGGGAGGTGGTTGAACATTGATGAGCAACACAGAATCTGTTCTTGCAAGGAGGACGTGGAGACGGAGAGGCATGCTATTTACTTCTGTCATAAGTATGACGATCTTTGCGCCAGATACTCCATGATTGACTGGAGTATACCTATGGACAGGTTGTTTCATCACCAGCCAGTGCTTCCATATCTAGGGAGCTTCCTTCGGGAGCTTCTAAACCACGAGGAACACTAAGAATATGTGAACAATCATCTCGCAAAGTTTATTGGTTATACTGAATGTTCTTGTCCCATAGCCTACGGGCTTCCGTGGACGTTAATAATCTTTATTATTTATTATTATTATTATTATTAGTGAAAAAATGCAAAGCCGCATCCACATCAGAATGGGCATCATCTTCTGCCTCTGCAACCCCTATAATATGCAAGTTCAGGCTCCTGGTAACAGAAGATACTAAGGCAGCCTACTCCTGGCTGCTAGCTCGACACTGCGGCTCCTGGTCCCCTTGGGATTGTGGAGATGTCTGTACTCCCACCTCAACATGTTCCTTTTCCAATGTCTGCACTCCCGCTTCAACACAATGTTTCTTTTGTGGCTGTAATTCTGTATCTAGTGTCTGTACTGAGGCATCACTTGTGCCCACATACTGGGCTTTAGGGTCTGGAACGAAGGCATGTATTAACTGTAATAAGTGTGTCCATCTTTGGTCCATCTCTCAATAGACACGATCATAGATGTGGCCGTCATTCCTCCCTCAGAATGAATGAGTCGTACCTGGTCACGAAGTGTAGGTGGCAAACACTGAGCTTGTAGGTCTAGAGCACTTTGGAGATCCTCCCGATCTTGGAAGGTAAATGTACCAGACCTGTTTGTGCTGATATGAAGAGGCCGCTGGAGACCAAAAAGAGAAGATGGCAAATCCATTATTACACTGGAATTAGCTTGCCCCTGACCATGGAGCTGTATGCTAGACCGAGCACTTGTGGGACGAGGGACCTCCTGTGTGAACAATGATTCCTGAGTAGGAGGCTTTTTCTTTTCCCTGGCCATCCTTACACCAAATCTCTCCTTAATACTGGCCCGAGCTTTCCAACGCAATAAGCCTCACCTGAAACGGAGTCCTAGATCAAATATTATGCTAGAAACTGTGTTGTCCGCGAAAAGCTACGCTATATGGCGCCTAGGGTTTCAGGAGGAGGCATACTGACTATAAGCGAAATGAGAGGTGCCCAGAGGCCCCAACATATGATCTGAGTCGTAAGTTCGACGAATCCGACGACTATGGTAGTCCAGGGTGCACCTCATTTAGAATATGTAGAAAAGTAACAGGAGGTTCCAGGGGGATTTGATATGGATGTAATAATAACAATTCCTGAAACCATACTATATATCCCTGAAACAATTGAATAGGTTCTTATAGAAAAAACATAGATTCAAGATAAAAAATAATTACATTAGCTCACTGTGTACATTGGTTAAAGTAGTCTTATTAGGACATTGAGTTATTTTGGTAGGGGTTTGAACCCCCATATTTCATATTCTACAATCTTAGGCAAAGCCGTATAGAGGTTCGATATTCCTTCAAAACCTTAGGCGAAATCGTATTTCATATTTCAAAATCATAGGCGCCTCCAATCGTAAAGGACTATAAGTGAAACGAGAGGTGCTCAGAGGCCCCAGTCGTAAGATCGAAGAATCCGACGACTATGGTAGTCCAGAGTGCACACCCTCCTTTAGACTATGTAGAAAAATAACCCCCCGGTAGGGGTTCGAACCCCTGTATTTCATATTCTAAACCATTTCTTCAAATCTCTGTACCAACAAGGTTTTCCAGCAGTCTCCATTTGAATTGATGCTTGAAGGGCAACATTAGCTAATGATGCATCGGTCGTTTTCTTTATGCTTGAAGGGCAGCATTAGCTAATGATGCATCGGTCGTTTTCGTAGCCTCCAACCACTTTTTGTAGACATTTTGTTGCTGAATTGCATTGCAGTCCTTCGCTTCCACTAACTGTCAAGCTCAGGTCAATTTGATTGGAACCTAAACAATCTTTTAGTTACTTTGAAGTTGGCACTTCGTTTGATTTGCAATAACTTGTCCACCACCATTGCATCAATCACCTAGTAGGTCTCTTGCATTTCATTATCCTGCATGAGATTCCAACACAACAATAGCCAAAAGTTTGCCATGGCACTGTGAAGATAAAAGGAAGGACGTGACATGTAGCTTGCTAGGTGTATTTGGGGAATTTGACACTACCATCGTAGAAAGAATGATTGCAATTATGAATGTTTTCTAACATTGCTCTCAGGAAGTCTCGGACTTGGTTGAGGAAGAATGCCATGACTCTTTATTTCAATAGAAACCATGTCTGTCGGTGGAGATCCATTCTCAAATGATGCTCTTCGATCTGGTGAATTTTCTTCTGGAGATGCTGTTAGCCCTGTGCCTGGCAGACACACAGGTCTATACTTGCTGCATGAGGGCGAGGCCCCACTGGCCACGGTGTCCAAGAAGAGGGATCCACAAGGCGCCACGGCGGGTCAAAGCTCCTCCAAGAAGCAGAAGACCCAAAGGTAGGACCCACGGCGGGCCACTACTTGTCTGTTAGCACGGCCGCGGACAGCTCAGATTCCTGTTCGAGTGCCCAAGTAGTGGAGCACGCGTTGTCATGATGAGGATCAGATTCAGGCCCGTAGGCCACTCCGTGTTCCTATATATTGTAGCATTTTTGCTCCTTCAAAAGGAGGGTTCAGAGTGTTCTTTTGTGTCACTACAGAGCAGACATGCTGGTCGCCTGTTGTGCGCTCTTTTGAGCCTTCATTGTGCACTTGTTTTGATCAATGGATTGCCGTGTTCTCCACAAGTGTCTTGTGTGTTTCATTGTGTATTGCAATTGCTGTTTTATCTGAGTTTTTCTTGTTCTTTCCTCTGTTAGCAAAAATCCCGCGTGACAAGAGTGTCTCAGGATTTGCCCTGCCGGACTTCACGGATCTCACAGAGATCTGTCCCTCAGGCGATCCCGAGCCCGGACCCCAAACAGATGCCATGTCTGCTGCCACATCATTGTCTAAATCAACATCTGGATCCTGTCCATCTTCATTGCCCATTTTGGTAGCCAATTGCGCATCTGAATCCAGAAGTGCTCCATCCTCCTCCTAAACATTTGTGGCATCATCCAACATCGTAACTCCATTGTTTGCCTGTCAACCATACGTTAAATAAATATCAGCATTGAAAAATACAGTGGGAGAACAGCGGAGAACACTTGTATTGTACTTAAGAATCCTCTGGCGGAGGGGCTGATGCACCTCGTCCTTTTTTGCTACTTTGTGTTTTGATTTTTTTGAGGCCTTCCCATGGATTTTATGCCGGACCTTCTGTGGTAAGAGTTCAAGAGAAACAACACCTTCAAATCCTAAATCAGTGAACTACAGAAAACAAAAATGCCAATCTCATTACGTTGTTTTACACGATAATAAGTTGAAATGACATTAGTTCTGAGTTATAAACCTTTAAAAATCCTTCAAGATCTTGTCTCAATGACAACCTAAGCCCTTTCCAGTAATAGACACGTAATTTAAAAAGGCATATGGCATCCCATGTCTTCTGCATAACTTGAGAAGAGCAAAAGCAAAGCAGCCATTGCTTACTCTGTTATTTTTGTGATGATAGTCATGTTCGATTCCAGTTGAAGGATACATCTAAAATCAATAATTACAAAATTAAGAATCAACTCTGCCATTGTTGCTTTACTGACAAGTAGAATAAAAAAAAGGGCTGGAGCTATACAAGCACATCTCATGCATCTTATAAGATGGTCCATGAACTATGCTATATCTCGCCAAAATTGCTAGGCTCATTGCAAGATTATCCTCACAAAGGACTCCCCTCGAAAAAAGAAAACTGAACATGATTTTGCACCTAGCTAATATCACATGCAGGAACAAAATTGTTATGGAAAATTTTCGGTTGCCATATTAGATGAAAGAGCAAAAACAGATAACTCTTGCAGAAGGCATCCAGAAATAGGAGGATAAATATCGAAATTGGCAGTGGCTAAATCGTGCAAAAATGTGCCTTTGTCTTGCTTCACGTTGATGACTTACACTTTCTTTTCTGAAACGAATCAGGAAAACTTATGGGATGACTTTCTGCAAAAGAAAGTACTGGTAACAACACTTAATGATATTCTTGAGCAGAAATTCTTTTCACCTGGGACCAGAATTATCTGATCTCATCTTCAGCACCAATCCAATCCCAATGAGAGCTAACTATTAAAGAATTGGAGAGAATACCACAGAAGGAAAGGATATTATATTGATGTCTGCTTGGATCTATGAGCCCAATTATTACATCATTTCATGCACTAAGATCGTGCTTGGGTTTAAGCCTAATTCCATAGCTAAGGATTACCTAAGCCTAATCTAAGTGCTAATCTACATTGTTTGAAAGCACTAGGTTCATCTTACAAAAAGATATAATATGCATATGCATTAGCTTTTGGCTTAAGAAAATTAAATGTTAATCACAATGACATTTGACCTCAGTGGACGATAAAATATCATTCTCATTCTCATTCTTAATGAAAGGGCTGACTTCATAGTTTTTATAGTTCCGAGCATCCTCTTCTATTGTAAACTCTGCTGCAGTGCAAAGATAGCCTCCAATTGTAGGGCATGCACTACGCTGAGCATACATAGCTTATTTCAACCATTTCTTCTAAAAGAGGATGTACTCAAACAACAAATAGACTTGCTTGGCTATTTAATTTATGCAAGAGAGATCAACTGTATGACAATCAACCACTTTAAAAAATGATACCTACAATCTAATGCTGGTTCCTTCTCATATTTTGTCTCATTTGAAGTGTTGAAGACTCCCTTTATGTTCACAACTACAAAGAAGAAAATCAATCAAAAACATATTGGTTAAGCAAACCATTGTGACGTTCCACATATTTATACGCCTTTTTGAGTATAAATACATGATATGTCACTATGAATAATTAATGGCACATTAATTATTCATAAGCTAAGGTTAGCTATGTTAATAATTAATTATTAAAGTGGAAACCTAACTTAGAACCCTAATTCGAATTTAGGGTTTAACCTAATATTAAAAAGGGCTAAAATACCAAATTAGTTAATATTAGCCAACCCAGAGTTGCCACCTGGCCCAAATCGATTGGGCAAGAGAGAGTTGCTAACTTCGGACCCAAATTGGGGTTTTACACCCCCATTTGCCCCAATTCAAATTGGGGGAGGTTGGTGGAGGAGGAGCTGTTGTTCCACCTTCCACCGGGCTTGTGCAACTATGGTGGGGTAGGAACAACCTAAGGGTTCTTACTATCACTGCGGAATGTTTCCGCAACCATATCGACATACGTTCACATTGAGCGATGAAAGGAAATTCCTCGGAGTAAGATAAAAACTTCCAAGTTGGATCCACTATTCACCTTGGATATTCATTAGGCGACAATAATAATGTCCAGTTATCGACATTCCTAGACCTATAGCTTTAAATATTTTTCCTTTGGTAAATGCCTTGATATCTATACTCCATTCATATGCTTTATATTAGACCCTATTCGACGTTATATATTAAGGGTTAAGTAATATTTTATAGACATAATTATAATTAACGTTGTCTCTCTCTAGTGATCTAAACCTTGACTCGTCTCATTTCCCAGAGAAAGGATCTCTTTTCGTCCAACCAACTAGGGACTGCCATGCCGCACCCCTCTAGACCATGGGTTTGGATTTCTTTGATCCTACCACCCTTCAATATTTCTTCTCATTGGTCGTGTTCCTTTTATTGGACCATTTCCCCAGACTGCGATACATACTCTGTAACACGTAGTGAGTGCTTGTTTTAGAACGCCCACAACAATGTCAACACTTTATTCCAATCAATCCCGGGTACAAACTTTAATATTATTTTGTGCCAAGCTTCACCGCATATACAACTGTGATTAATTATCTACGCCACATGCCTGTCAAAGTGACAGCGATCTACCCTCTTTTGGAGTTGTTCTCCCGTACATTCCAATGGCCTCCAACCATTATTGACTAGTCACCCCCTTCTAGGGTATCTAGATATGGTCTGAGCAAAGTATTTCCAACCATTATTTTAATGCCTAAACGTCTTTAAGCTCCGCAAATGAACTTACATATTCCAAGGGATTATGTGAACATCCCAAGGGACAGTACCACCCAAAGACCTCTCAAGATAGGCCTCCTCTATTAAGAGATCTTGTGTTCAAGTCTCTGGGGGTCCGTCATATGTCCTCAAGGACGCTGCCAATGTGGCATGACGTCAAGATACTATCTAACTATCCATCTATCTATTAAGAAGGTTCTTGGAGAATTCAATTCTCCATGTTGTCCTAGGACATGGAAGTCTTCTTCCCTAAGCCATACACCAAATCTTTAACGAGTTTTTCATCTCTTGTTGCCTTTCAAGCCAGGAATCTATCTTTGCATAATCGGAAAGGCCACCCTTCAAGTCATGCCATTCATCCAAATCGTGAAGGTGATAACCTTCCTATCCAGGTCGCTAAATATCATTAATAAGCGTCCTTCATTCTTATTCTTCTCCAATATATTTTCTACGTCCATGGCTGATTCTCGTTAACCCGGCCCTTACACGTGGCACAGCGTATGCCATTCACCCTTTGGCTGTGACCTTTATTCAGTAGAGTCACCAATCCATTAAGTCCTCTACGTATTCGTTAACCGTCTTGTGGCTTCTAAGCCGCTATTATATGCCCCCTATGTTGTTCACCCACCTATCATTGGGGGTTATGATTCAACGTTGTCCTACATCCTAGAAATGCTAGTCATTACATTTCTCTGTCATCATGTTATACCGCTGTTGTGGCATTCCAAATGACTTGGCATCCTCATCTAAGCCATAGTCATGGCCTAACTTATCGAGTGAGCCTTTGTATGAATCGTAAGTTATTTGGAGTCATCAGGGTGCCTGTCTTGCATTTTGTGAGCCTTCCTACATTACCTACGTTTGAGATAACCTGGGCTTGTATCGATGTTCGAGCCCCTTCTTACACCTCCATGTAACCCATGGCATTCACCTCTGTCTGATCCGGGTATAGATCATGTGGGAAATCTAGTTTTAGGTGTCTATACAAAACACGTTCGAGCTTCTAGCAGGTAACTGCTATTTGCTACTCATCCTGGAATTGTACTATTGTACTATTCAACTCCATCATCTCGAGCTTTATTCTATGGGCCGCTGACATTTATTTCAAGTGCCAACTACAATATCATACCCTAGCATGCAACGGATTGACGGTCCTTTGCACATTTCGAACATATCTCCAGACCCTTCATCGGTAGCTTTGGAGTACACTCGTCTTTCTCTCCCCGTGTCACCACTTAGATTACCTCTCCAAGATGTTTATCGTATATGTACATGGTATGTACCTAATAAACATATATCCTCATCCCACAATGCTAGAGCTCTGCTCTAACTTAGCTAAAGTGTAACCTTGGTAGTTCTTTCGAACAAAACCCATTGCCTATGTACCTTTATGATGTGGCTGTGCCACCTGCTTCCCAAATGGACAGAGGCCAACTCTATGTTGACTTGTATATGCTGCCTATATTTTGATAGGGTCTCTAGCTATTTCAACCATTCCTTTAGTGCCTTATGGTACTTTAACCCCGTACATAAATTATGATTCCTCCACGGCATTGTGCCATAATTCCAAAGGCCATTACCCCACATGAGGAGCTTTTCTAAAGGCTTCTTTCGCTAAGGATCCTTTGTGTTCCACCACGCTTTGTCACAATTAACCTACTTTCCTAAGTTATCATGTTAACTTCAACTTTTGATCACTTCAAATGTTGTCGTCTTTGGCTCCCTCATAATGAGATGGAGGCATTGAAATCTCTCGATCTCATAATAGGAAAACCCCTATGTTCGAACCCAGCCTTAAAGTCATAATCTATAAGAGGTCTATGCCTCAAGGCAACAGACCCTCCAGCTTCTACTTTAGTGTTTACAATTGTTCCATGAGACCAGTAACTCTGAGGATATATGGACTGTTGGTCTATATAATCTCGCCCCTTCTGATCTATACACCTCGTCTTGATTTTTATCGGGACTTGGAATTGCTATGTATTGCCCTCTTCTCGGTTATCCCTAAAGGTATAATCGCCAAAGTCGTCGTACTCCTTCTTTTCTTCCATCAGGGGGATGCGATATGTTACACATCTTTTTATTCCCAAAACCCAATCAATGCTCTTAGCTTATAACGCTGAAGTAATTCATTGGTATCTAGAACCTTTGAGTAGTTAAGCTCTCATTATCGGTTATTCCAATACCGTTCCAACCATCCTCGGGATCTTTTTGAATGTAACATCACCGTATATGCTAGACTTACTCTAGCTATTTTCATTGATTTAAACTCTTCTCATCTCCCTTAGTACGACGTATCTAAGATAGTCAACTCTAACCATTCGGATAGCTTGAATGCTTATCTCTGATAAAGCATACCTAATCCAATATCTTCGTATATAAGCATATCATTATGCTTATTCTTTAAACCTTGTCGAATAATATTTCACTCGCCTTGTACGAATATTCTACTATCTTCCAATATATACATCTAAATATCACAATCGACATCCTCGATATCCTCACTAGTGTAGTATTTGATACTACTAAATCCTTCCAACATCCACCATTCCTATCGTGTAATTATGTGCGATAGTAACACGTGTGAGCCAACTCTACGTCTAGATTCATAGGGATTCTTTGACATAGCCACCTAGTTATGTTCATACTTGTCGCAAATGTATTTCGTCAACTCGTTATCTTGTACCATATACATGTTGTGGTTTTGACCCCACACTTTGTAGAATCTCTAACCTTAGTTTGCCTTGATCCTCAAGCGCTTGTCACAAATTCCACAGGGAAAGATGCCACCCTAAGTTCCTAGTGGACATGCTTAATGTCTAGTATAGGAACTCTTATCTTCATTACTTCCGTATTCATATGGAATGTGAACTAAACGTTCTATTATACACCCTTTCCTTTTCTTGTTATGTTTTACCATTAAATGGTCCTAGTATGCATATATCAACGTGGAGCTACTCCTCGAAATACACACACGATACCAAGTCCAGAGCACATTCTTCTTGGTGAGATGTTCATGAGGCACCTACCTTGTTCATACTCTAGACTTTGGTCTATTCAAAGTGTCCCTCCAAATTCTCTATATTTGAAACGTTGTTTACAACAACTTTCACGCACCTCTTGTCTCCCACTTGTCGTGTGGGTACATTACTTGCCTTCCTAATGTATCATTAGTTGAGGGTCAACTTTCCTTCATAGTCTAGCTTCACCAAAGCTCCAACATACCTTGCAGCTTTTCGATGGTTGCGCCTGCTCCTACCAATTGTCGTCTTCTCTTGACCTTATGTGGAAACTACATTCCACACTATTGTCCAGTCTGTTATACGGCATCTTGATGCTCCCAGCAGACATAAGATGTGCCCATTTCCTTAATTTATATCAGGCATAATCGTCATCCATTTGACCAACGTCATTAAGCGTATCCACGTGGCTACGTGGTCTTCTTAGTCGTCTATAATCTTGCATCTTTATTTCACGCCTCCGGAACATCAATCTCCTTACGAGACACAATGTATGTGTAATTTTATAATCCACTAGTAACGGTGCCCAGCGTTGCTGGGCATTCGTTGGCTGATTATGTGTTAGTAGTATTGTTGCCGACGATGCCGGGCATCTAAGATTGTGTGTCGGGCATGGTGGTACAACTCGAACTTTATGCATATGATGGTAAGCAATATGTTAGGGGATTGAGCTACATCGCTTTTCGTATCTACGGGGATATATGTAGTAGATAAGATTTAGATCTTAATTTCTTTTCCTTTGATCATTCCATAAGGTCACAAACACAATATAGGCTCTTTTTGTTCTTTCTTGCTAAAGAAGAATGTTTGCAAAGGCTACTGGATTCTATGAAAGTGCCCGACATGCATGGGCAAGGCAAATAGCCTTTTTTTTATTAATAAGAAAAATGGCCTCGGTTGCATCGCTTGAGGTGAATTTTTGTAGTCAAGCATCTAGACACCTACATCTAACACCCCTAAAAGTGAGAGTTATATCTCAGTTTAAGGTGTACACAAAATGTCCCCTAAAAGTGAGTTATATCTCAGTTTAAGGTGTACATTAGCTGCCCTTATTGTTGTTCTGTATTGTTTGGAGTATTGTAAAAATCATATGCTAACTTGCTTGTTAACTTAAATCGTGAGAGATTATATATGCAAGAAAAAGACCTGATGCCCGAGAGAATATTGTGGCGAGGGCTGCAAAGTGCAATATTAGAAGGAATATTCAAGAGAGACTGACCCGACCTTTGATTTGTAGACCATTATAAAATGCTCATTTGCATTTTGCAATGTTGGAAGATATTGCCTATCGAGTTTGACTTTAAGCAACTTATAGTTGCATGTTCAAATTTAAAACATTAACAACATCACCTTTGCATGCTTCTTTGGAACTTAGAAAGAGATAAAAACAGTTCCCAAAATATCTCTTGACCATTGGGGTATTTTGCAAGATCGGTGACCAAACAACAAACATAGATGCTTTTTAATCAATAGCATATTGAACTCTGTGCCTCTCATCAAAAAGCACAATATTTACATAAAATACCATTTCCACAAGAGTATAACCGAAACTTCTTGCAGAGATAAAAAATGTGGAAGGCTAGGACAATCATGCAAGGACCTCTGTCATAGCATCCGTACTCATCCAAATCTATAAGCCACAATGCATAGAGGTCTTGAAAAAAAGAAATGAAGAACTGGCGAGAAAAATGGGCCGATCATTGGGACCCTATCCTGCAATAGAAGGGATGGAGATACTCACTTTGGAAATGGGCTCCAACGGAATGGCTCTTCACAAATAACTTCTCCTGAAATAGAACAAAGACTATCAATCAAAAAAGAAGAAGTAAAATGAAAATGGGCTCCCAGGAATGGCTACTCTATTAATACACAAAGATAGCCTCATGCAAAACAGTGAAACATGCGACTTGCCATGCCGGAATTTTGGCATGCCTAGGAAACGAAGCGGATGCATACGATCCCAAGACAACAGGCTCTGAGTCCAACCAAAGAAGGAAATGCCCAAGCCGAAATTATAAAATGCAAGGCGGATCCCTGATTTCGGATTTCGTTGCCATGATTCGATCTTTGGAGGAGGCCGAGCACATTGCGATTAATGAGCATGAATTAAGGCGAACCTCTAAAGGATAGAAATTTGACTCGCACACTCTAGCTTGGCGAAGAGTATTAGATAGATGTTCCTCTTCTCTCGTACAAAAAGCAAGCAAATCTGGTAGAAATAAATCTATCCGCGAATCGCTTGAAACATTATAAATTATGCGTATTGTGCCAAGGCGGCTATGGTGAAATTTGGAATCTGCAAACATATAAAAAACATTGAGCGTCTGAGAAAAAATGAATATATGAGAAATAAAAGAAAGCTAAGATCAAAGATGCGGATGGAAGACTACTAAAGGAGGTATACATTGAATAATCGGGAGCCACAGTTTCAAGTATGGACTTCAAAATTGCTTATATGCAAAGGAAAGCTCTAACCACTTGATTCCATTCATATCATATTCTTGAACTTAATTTGCTTATTTTCAAAGGAAAACTCTAACAACGTTATTCTGTTTAATTCGGGTCAATTGACATAAATACATGCAAAATTCGTGGGCAAAAAACCCGTGCAAAACCCCCGTGCTAACATAAGAAAAACAACGACATAATAAAAAAAATGTTGTGCTTATAGTTATGACCAAAACTTTGCATAGACTTACGGACATAGTTGTCTCATCCCCAATTATTCACAATACTATGCATGTTACTCAAATGATCAAGCTAATCACAGGTCAAATGACAAAAGTGAAATAAATCGTTCGGGGATACAGACTTGTAGATTTAGGGCTAAGGTAAGCATTCGACTCTTCGGGATGAGAGACAACCTAGAAAATGTGAAGTTGAAGTAAGCAACCCATAGCCACAACATAAAGTAGTAAATTTTTGCAAACACATGGATGAGAAGTGTTCCACTTACGAAACTTATAGCTAGATTGATTCATGGCTACGTGACATATGGTGGCGGATATGCTAGGATATGCTTTGCTCTTTTATGTTCTGAGGGGTGCAAAACATGCATCTAGGCGGCATCAGAGAGACAAAGCACCACATCTGGCGGAGCTCCATGACTTTGCTTACTGAGCAAGAATGCCTTCTTGAAAAGAGCTCTGTCGCCATGGCTAGCGAGAAAGTGAAATTCGTCGGGGAGCATAAAAAAAAAACCAAAACATATGCCACGACCTTCCATTCTCTACCAGTTATTCTAATTTGATTCAACGCCGTAAAGCCAACACGTCGTTGAATAGCAGCTCCGGGAAACAACTGTTCCCATGAAGGAGAAACCGTAAAGAAAGGTATGTTGGAAAAAAAAGTCCAAAAAATCCAAACCGTTCAATTTAGGGCGTCGTTTAAGACAGACATACATTAAAATTTTATAATATAGGAGGATAGTTTATGGATCAACATCCTCATACGATATTATTCTCTACCATTCCGCGAATCATGCCTCGATTCAAGTAGCAATAGCTATAAAACGTCGGGTCGACATTCTATACGTTCAGCACCATTGTCCAGACCTACACTTCTAAAGTGATCTCCCTTTCAGGAGCTGGGTACTTATAATCCAGTTTCCACTTTAGTCTAGTACCTCTCTAACGTGGTCTAGGGCAGATAATCATACACCACTTTTCCCTCACCTGTATGGTGCTATATCCAGTCTCTTTCTACGTCATACCACTTGTCTCGACTATCGATCCAATATAAGGATACCTTACCACTTCGTATTCCCAACGTGCCACACTTCTACTTCAATTAAGGGCCCAGGACTTGCTTAACCATCATTATATAACCCCCTCAAGAAGCACCAAGCATGCTTCCGATGCTTTCGCCGTATCCGTGTGATGTCAATGTAAGAATATCTAGATGTCTAATAAATGTATAGATATAACTAATCAATTAATATGTGTGCTCATACCCTTTCTATTTTGGAGCATTATCAGATACAAGCCTTAGATCCATGATTTTAGATTTAGCTCCACAAAGGTTTTATGTTTACTTCAAGCCAACAATATAGCAATTGGAGTTTTACACCTTAGAACTTTATTTGAAATCAAACCTTGACAGTTGACTTTTGACAGTCCTAAGAGATGATCATGTCTCTACCTTTTATATCCCAGAGTTATAAATTGCACATTACAAGTCATTTCAAACTTGATCACTTTGAACATGACAACGCCCGTGTGACTTATAATCTCATGCTATCTCTTTAAGGCGGGGAGACTTCCTTCCAATGTATGATGTGTTGCCCTACAACAAGAGTAATCTTGATGCTGAGGACAGTATCATTTTCAAGGTGGGAAGAATGTGACGTTCGACATATTTATACGCCTTTTTGAGTATAAATACATGATACGTCACTATGAATAATTAATGGCACATTAATTATTCATAAGCTAAGGTTAGCTATGTTAATAATTAATTATTATTAAAGTGGAAACCTAACCGAGAACCCTAATTCGAATTTAGGGTTTAACCTAATATTAAAAAGGGCTAAAATACCAAATTAGTTAATATTAGCCAACCCAGAGTTGCCACCTTGCCCAAATCGATTGGGCAAGAGAGAGTTGCTAACTTGGAACCCAAATTGGTGTTTTACACCCCCATTTGCCCCAATTCAAATTGGGGGAGGTTGGTGGAGGAGGAGCTGTTGTTCCACCTTGTTCCAGCCAGAAGGATGGAGAACCCGAGCGATAGTGGACCTAGCTATGATCTCGGTTAGTACGTAGATAGCTTGGATTCCTAGATAGTCATAGGACTAACCCTTATATGCTCTAAAGGTAGCTAGGTTAACCCTTATATGAATAGATGGATGGTTAATCTCTATTTTATGTTTTATTCGAAGATATGGATAGATGGATGTATAAGGATAGCTTTCTTTCTGTTCCTCCTGTGATGTATGGGTAAAAAGGGGGTAGAGACCTAAAGGCCATCTAGAAGTAGAGATGTTCCTAGATAGAACCCTTAAAACCCAGTAAATGCGGCCTGTGCACAAGAGCCAACCTGGCTGTGGATGTTATGATGTGGTTCAGCACCAGACAACGAGTATGAGGGTGAATCGGGGGTGGGGTCTTGCCTAGCGCGGCTACAGGACTCCTATAGTGTGCTAGGCTTATAGTCGGTCACTGTGTGTGGGCCGGGTATGGGTCTGACACTCTCTGGGCCGGAGGGCGTGAGTCATAGATGGTCGTCCTGGGCTCGAACGGGTTGGTGAGCTGACCTTTAGATTTAGGGAAGTAAGTCGGGTACGGATGCAGGGGTCGCTGATGCGGCACGTGTTCTCTAGCACACCCAGGGATCCGTCATGCTCGGGGAGGAGACTCCTCTCTGACCTGCCTCATCGGACCTGGGAGATGTAATCCGGAGTAGTCCCGAAGGGTGATTCCTTGGGATTGCGTCTCTGGAGGGCTACAAGCACGTCATAGCATGATTCAGCCTATCTGCAAAGTGTGCACAGGAGGGGCGGATGGAGTGGACTACCCTAGCCATTGTCTTATGCCAGCCAACGCCATGTTATACCTCTGTCTACTATATCTTGAGGCCCTGACCATGTAAATTTCCATGATAAATAAATGTTAATGGAAAGTGTGATCTCAAAAGAACCAAATCCTTCTTTTTAGTATGTCTTTCTTTAAAAAGAGTTGACTCCTACCATTGCTAATTCATTTTGGAAATTTTCAATACCTTGGAAAAGCGTCAAAGCGGTTGATTGCACGTTCTCCCAAAAAGTTCAGACTGTCGTCTTGAATGCTTTATGAGCATTTAGTACCAAAATGACCACGAGATCACCTAAGCCATGTTACAAGAACCTACTCTCCCAACTAATTCTTGTTTGCTTTCTATGTAGCCAAACACTTCTTTACAAATTTTTATAGTAGAAACTTCTGTAAGACCCCCAATAGCTGGAAAACCATTCCACTTTCTAGCCTCTTTCAAAGATCTCTGCTCTCAAATTCAGTAGAAACAGCATAAGCGGCTAGCCGGTTTGCACAGCGGCCGCCCAACAACCAAGAGCTTTAGTCTGCATTATGTCTAGAGTTCTCTATCTGTCTTGCCGGTTAGGCGGTTCAAACATTAGCTACCCACAATGCAGGTGACCACCAATTTACAGGCAACATTAGGTTTGTAGTAGTTTTCAGCATATTCTAAGTATATTCAAGCATGTAAATAAAATATGTTGAAAACCCACGTGAGCAAGGGTTTGCCCCCCTAGGGGCAACCCAAAAATGATTCCTTTTGACAACATATTTTTTTAAGATTTAAGTTTGTTTTAAATATGACGTATGATATTTACTATGCACTTAGAAAGACATGTAGAAAACTAATGCATCTTTTATTGGAAAAGGTGGAAATAATAGGAACAATGCTTGGAGCAATGTCAAATCCAATATGCTTGTACTGTTTTCGAATGCACTTCATAAACTCTACCAGACATTTAGTGTAACAAACGGAGAAGTGCCAAATTTGGTGTTTGCCAGAGGGCGAGACTAAAGTGACTAGTGCCTTGCCCTCAACACATTTGTCAGGGGGAAATAAGGCAATCTTCTGAAAGATGTGGAGCAACCTGTTCGTGCGACTCCTTATGAACAAAAGAAATGACAGTCGACTGTGAGAACTTTTTACCGAGTATTATCTTCATGTTAATTCAATTTATGCAACTATTACTTCATCAATCTACTTGCTGTTCCATAGGACATTTTAATGCTTCAAATTATACTCGTTGTTCTAAATTTGTTCAACCTGTGTGCTTTATAGTTTCTTGACAACGTTCTTGATATCTTGTTGACTTGCAAATATTGCAATACTGTAGTGAGCAATTCATAACATGATAGAAGCTTAGATCCAAAAGAAGTGTGTGATTTAGAGATCATATGTGCATTACTTAGTAATGGTGCATTTCATCAAATTTAATTGGAACCCATCTTAGACAATCATATTGATTATATTGTTCACACTCAATAGAATCTCAACCCATATTTCACAACTATATCCATTTTCCATTCGAGGTGATTATTTGATCACCTTTGTACTTTTGGCACCTACAATATACTTGGGAAGGACTTTATACTATAGCAAGAAGACTTTGCATATAAAAGAATGGAATAAACAAGGTGCTGTGATAAGGGGTTGCCCTTCGGTGGCCCAAGAGTGTGTTTTCATGGTTTCGGTTTCATCATTTTGTGTTGAGGTTTTTTTGTTTTGTGTGGAGCCATGTAAATGCTATGAACACTGGGTGCCGTGTTGGCGCATGAGTTTTGGATTTTGTTTACAAAGCTGTTCAGTTTGTTTGCAATAATTTTCTATACTTGCTAATGCTTTATAGACTAGTATGTGGAAATGCGATGGGGACATGGAGCGGTGACAATCAGAGGCAGAGAAAGAGATAAAGGTATTAGCAATGCACTTGAGGATGATCAATTATTGTGGTAGATGTGTTTATGCTCTAAATGCACGATGATTGCAGATTTGAAGGAGGAACATATACATGTAGATATGAAGAACAACATCATCGCAAATATCTTTTTTGCATAATGAGAGGGAAAGTATTGTTTAGGCTACGCCCATTGAGCTTTTCTGAGGTCTACAATGCACATATAGTGATCTTTTGTTGGTATAATACCATACCCTTCCATCATTGGACTAGCCCCTTTAATACTAGCATGGTTACATGAAGTAAGAAGGCATGCGAATGTAATACTATCTGAAGACACATGTTGTTCTTGATTTTCATTCAAACACCTTAGAGCCATGTCATTCTCATAGTCATCCCGTATTCTTTAATCATTGTGTTCATAATACAACATCCATCATTGGCTGGTGATAAAAGTTCCTTGTGCCCGTCTCGGCAAGTAATCCACATTTTGCATACATATCAACCAGAGCACTGTTAATGAACGGGCATGTTTCAAGTCCATGGTTTACAATCTACTTGTGTATTTCCAAACCCTTGGCAATAGCTGCTATATCACCACAAGCTTTCAAGCTGCAAATAAAAGTAATAGAATTTGGAGAGACACCTTGGATTTGCATCGGGTCAAGACATTTTAGAGACTGCCAACCTGCTTCTTCTTTTGCATATCCTGCAATAAGCGCAGTCCATTACACAGCATCTCGAACTGGCAGGTTATCAAAAACAGAAGTAAATTAAAGTTCTTCATTCTCACATTTACTACTCAGAATTTGTCTGACTTAATTTCTTGAACAGATATTGTGCAACAAAACCTTGTTAGACACTATCAACTGCAAGCAGCTGAGAGAAAAAGGCTTGCTAAGCACAGAAAAAAAGCTCTTGAACGTCGACTCCAGTATATGTCTGTTGTAATTGATGGAATGGATAAAAAAAGACAACCCTACCTCATTTTCTGAACATTCCAAAAGATGTGCCAGAGGAATGTTTCGTTAAGGTCCACCTTGTAGGAGCAATGGCCTTCAAAGGAAGTCTAAAGTGCAAAGTCTTTATGACATATCCTAACTTACATGGTGACCCAAACCGAGCACATCATCATGTTCGTTTACACCATCCTCATCACCTTCACTTGCTTCACTATCACTTGAAAAAGTGCTTGAGTTATCTTCTTCATAACTATCAACAGATGGTGAAGCATTGCCACCATCGCTTCCTATCTTCTTCCTCGTAATTACAAGCCCTCTTGAGCAAGTTGATTGTCTTCTGGCATAAACGGTTATCAGATTTTAGTTTGAAATCATAACACAATATACTAATATCTTTAAGGATTAGCTCGTCCTTACAACCAACTTTCCTGGCTTTTTTCCTTTTTCTTGACTTCTCATTTCTAACTCATACTCTTCCCTTAAAGGCATTTATCGAACGTATAGCGAGCCAGTGAATCTTGAGTTTAGTCACTAACCCTTCTTCTTTAATTGTGTTAGTAACTTTTGCTATCCAGAATAGTCGCCCTTTTTCATCATCCTCAGTTGGAAGAGCAATCAACCTCCCTTTTGTAATTTTTGTGATATTACCTGGAACCTCATTCTTGCATCTTGGTCCAAGGTACATGACACGATCCTCTTCTTCCTCTATTGTAGGTCCTACTGTAGTATTGCTTGGACCTCCTACCTAGTTCTGGGTTTGATGGAATGTGTTAGGCCACTCAAAAGGTTCATGCAACTGCCTTAGACATAGGTTTTGAATCACGATCTTTTGTTCAATTCTCCACCATATTTGATCTTCTTCTAGGAAGTACTTAAAGCCCAAAGATATTCTATTTTCAACGATTTGTATTTCACTGGAGTTTGGATATTTTAGAGGAAGTTGCTCTGCATGTTCTACCCAGCTAGTATCTAGAACAAATTTGAGGAAGAAAAAACCCTCTAGTAGGCTCCATTCTTTAGGTGTACTTCTTCCCTTGTAGAAAACTTTCTTCATTCTTCAAGTAAAACTTGATGTGGTGTTGAAAAGTAAGATCATTCAGCTTGTTTACAGCTTGTTCTCTAGTAGCATGTTGAGAGAAAATGAATTCTCTCTAGCAGTTTCCTTTAGAAGCTCAACCAAATGGGCGTACAAGAGTCTTCAATGATACAAACTAAAGTTGGAAGACAGAAAGCCTTCTTCCTTCAAAGACACACGGAAAATCCGCTGAACATCTTGTAAATTTAATTATGAGTGTGGCCTACAAGTAAAAATCCAAGCTTAACTGTTCTGAAGATCCCTAGCTCCACTAACATGGCACAATAAGCAAAGAGTGTTTGATTCTTGTTCTCCCTGGTAGTATTGTCTAGTTGGAGATGGAGCACTGGTGGTAACTGCTCTTGCTCACACAACACCCTCTTGAGAATTGTAATTGTGCTTCATTTGACCCTTAAAAAAAAGGAATCTTGAAGGAATATTCCTTCTGCTCCCATTTAGATGATTTGCTCCCGTTTAATATGCAATAGTGTTACAAGTGATTTGATCCCATATCATCACCAATTCTATGTACATACTAGGTAAACCTTCAAGATTTCTTTCATATTTTGGCATACTATTGATGACCAGACCCCAACCTTGAATAATTTGAATGCTTCATGTAGCATATCCTTCAAGTTCTTCAAGTATGGTCGAGGATATATCCACTTATGGTTTGACTCCAATCGCTCTTGTTTGAACTGCGCTCTGTTTAGGAAAAGTTTGACAAACAACTCCACTTAGATCGAAGACAAGTACCTTGTTACAAGAAAGTGGACAATTAAACGATTCAAAAAAGGTTAAATAAGTACATTGATCACACTAGTAAAATACTTCATGCATGCTTGACATGATTTCAACTACTTGTATGCCCAGGGATAGGGTCGAAGTCGCCTACGTAAAATACAAAAAAGGTACAAAAAATATGAAACTTTCCCCTTTTGTGTAAAAATACGCATTTTATACTTGAGAAAAAAAACGACTGGTAGAATATTGTCAAAAAATGTTGCAGAGGCAAATAATTTCGAGCATGGCAACGTATAAAGCCCAGGTTTCATATTTTGCCACTCCACAGATGCACGAATAAAAAGCATGTAACCACTTCTAATCAAGTTTATGACTACCCTGGACTTATTGCATCCATGGAATCACATCAATGCAGTGCAAAGAATTCGCGGTCGCTGAATGATGTTGACATGGACGCCACGTAAAGTATGCATTCACTGATGTCATTTATGCATCCATGAGAATTATATGCGGCTACAATTTTGGTCAATGCATATGCAGCGTAGTTGTTACGTTCATATGTAGCAAAACAACAGGGGGTTCCAAGGGATTTGATATGGATGTAAAAATAATAATTCTTGAAACCATAGACCATATATCCCTAAAACAATTGAAAAAAAAAAACAAAGATTCAAGATAAAAAATAATCACATTAGCTCATTGGGTACATTGCTTAAAGTAGTCTTATTAGGACATTAGTTATTTTGGTGGAGATTCGAGCCTCCGTATTTGATATTCTAAAATCTTAGGCAAAGTCGTATAGAGATTTGATATTCCCTCAAAATCTTAGGCGAAATTGTATTTCATATTTCAAAATCATAGGCGCCTCCAATCATAAATGACTATAAGCGAAACGAGAGGTGCCAAGAGTCCCCAACATACGATCTGGGTTGTAGGATCGACGAATCCGACGAGTGTGATAGTCCAGGGTGCACCTCGTTTAGAATATATAGCAAAATAACAGGGGGTTCTAGAGGGATTTGATATGGATGTAAAAATAACAATTCCTGCAACTATAGATCATATATCCCTAAAACAATTGAATCGGTTGCTATAAAAAAAAAACATAGATTTAAGATAAAATTAATCATATTAGCTCATTGGGTACATTGGTTAAAGTAGTCTTATTAGGACATTGAGTTATTTTGGTGGAGGTTCGAGCCCCCATATTTGATATTCTAAAATATTAGGCAAAGCCATATAGAGATTCGTTATTCCCTCAAAACCTTAGGCGAAATCGTATTTCATATTTCAAAATCATAGGCGCCTCCAATCATAAATGACTATAAGCGAAACGAGAGGTGCCAAGAGGCCCCAACATACGATCTGAACCGTAGGATCGACGAATCCGACGACTGTAGTAGTCCAGGGTGCACGTCGTTCAGAATATATAGCAAAACAACAGGTTCTGCAGTACATGCGGCCGCGCAGGTGGAATTTTTGATAAGGATGATTTCCACATGATGTGTTCGCTTTGAAAATCTGACAGCCATCTGTATGAACTTTGTGGCCACATGATGTCGCAACTGCATCTGTATTTGGCCACTGGCATTCACTTTTATATGCGTCCAACGCGTGGAAGTCCCATTGGGGGCTTGAACTGCCAATAATATGTCTTATACTAAATATTTTTTATTTGGAAAAAATACGTACAGAAACTTTGAAAAATACGGTTCTTGAGACATATTCTTGTTCACATCATGCAAATTCTTTAATGTAAGTCACGCTAAGTGTGAATTCCGAAATGCAAAAATAGACAATGGCCATGAAGCCCAAAGCAAAGAACGTTAAGATCATAGGTCCAGATGTACTTGAGATGCTTAAAAAAAATTAAGCATCTCAATGCATCAGAACCAATGGCCATAATGTGATTTATAGTGGCCAACATGGTGCTATCAGAATCTGCACGTGAATTGCTTTTAGAAATTCGCTCTTGTGGTAAATAACTATGGTGCGTTAAAGGTCATCTTAGATTTACCTTTCATCAGCTTCAGGCATCGACATCTTTGTTTTCAAGTTCCTCCTCAGATTGATTCTCTACTGCCTTTTAAGCTTTTTATGCTCTGACAAATATATCAACTTCAATTTTTAGATTTTCAAAAGTTTAAATAATTGTTCCTACTTAAATAAGGGTATTGTTAATCTCATGCTCATCACATCCGACTAGGCTTTCTTTTCCCACCCTTAGATTGGCTTATAGTTGAGGTGATTTGACAAGAGCATAAGAAGGCTCAGTTTGTTAATAACGCTTTGATGTTCACTGAAGCTAAGAACATTGAGGGGACAAAAATGGTGGTCGAAGGCCTCGATTTGATAAAATAAAGATAATATGCTATAGATGTCAAAAGATTGGGCATCTGGCAAAGGAGTATCGAGCACCTGCACCTGTACTAACACCTTCAAATGAGCATGCAACTATTACAGACGAACAAATCATGGAGAAAGGCCAGAGGAAGAACATAATTACATTGCTTTTAATGGGGACCCTGAAGATGATGGCTTTACGAGTTTCTTTTTGCTGCACTAGAAATTGTGAAGGAAAATTGTGATCTCAAATGGTATTATAGACTCTGGAGCAATGATCCATATATGACAGCTAAAAGGGAGATTTTCTCTAATTATCAGTTACTTGAAGGTCCCAAGGTGATCAGAATGGGAGATCACCATACCCAAGAGGCAACTGAAACTGGTACGGGTTAGATTCATTTTAGAAAATCTGTTACTGTTGTTAAGAATCTTTTGCACGTGCTTGATTTGCAAGCCCCAATAATTGAAACTGGTATTGGTTAGATTCATTCTAGAAAATTTGTTAATGTTGTTAAGAATGTTGAGCAAGCTTAAGCTAATTTGTAGAGCAGTAATATATAAACTGTTAATAGTTTTTGGGTAAGTCGAAACTTTCAACAAAGGGGCCACGACTCTCACCAGGCCCATAGGCGCACGGTGAGAGTCCACCCAAAAATTGTGGAATTTTTTTTAGGACCTGGAACCCACCTCCTTCCTAACCAAGTAGAGTTATCACAATAACTCGTATAGCAGCTTGTACATAAACTTCATAAACCTATCCAACATAGAAATTAGGGTTTTTTTTAGATTAAAAAAGGGCCTTCAAAACATGCCAACTAAGCCAAATGAAGATAAATGAACTACCAATCAGAAATCAGAGCCTGACTGTTATAACTAACTCACTGAATCACATTTTCTAGCATAACTATTGATAGAAAAGTCCAAATGAGCTCTCGTTTAGTGCAATAGATAGATCTCGTTGAGATCTTTTTAACGTTAGGTGTTTTGCACATATTTTAACCACTTATGATTGTCAAAACTTCAAAAAATATGGGTTTTACCATTTTTTACTATCATATGGGGCTAAAAGATATGCAAACCACCCAAGGTTGGAAAGATCTCAATGAGATCTATCTATTGCACCAAACGAGAGCTCATTTGGACTTATCTACCACCACTTATGCTAGAAAATGTGATCCAGTGAGTTAGTTATAACTGTTTTGCTGACTGGATTACCAGTTCTGTTTTCTTATTGGTAGTTCATATAGCTTAGTCAGCAATTCTTAGAAGGCCCTTTTATGATCTCAAAAAATCCCTAATGATTGTCAAAACAGTGCTTCAAAGCTGCTATGTTTTTCAAAGCTCTAAATTTTTTAACTAGGGTTGCTTATAAATATCTCCAACTTCATTCTCACCCACAAAGTGATTTCTAAGTTGTTAGCCGATTTTTACACTCCTAAGATGCTTCAACATCCATTTAATACAGCTAGCACTTCAACACGGCATTCATATAGTACGCCTCCTCTGAACACATCAGATGCAAATTCTTCTCTAGTAGTAAATCATTGTCATCCTAAGTCTTTTTTATGACGTAATATGGTCTTAATCAATCATCTCCCATGCTCTATGCATTGGATTTACATTGTCCACAGGTTCCAGAAGAAATCTAAGTTTGAGTTCGCTCCACATAGACCGATAAACAAAGTTTTGACGTAGCAGAATAGAAGGTAAACACAACAGGAGAAAGGTCATTTAGCGACGTCTATAGCGACGTCTAGGTCACGTCTATGCGACGACGTCGACGACGCGTGACACGAGGCGTCATTTGGAGACACGTCGCATGCGCGACGTCGCGTCGCGACGCGGCGTCGGCAGACGCGGACGCAGCGCGTGATACACGGGCGTCGCATGCGGCGTAACTGCGTAGAATATACACGTGGAATATACCGTGGAATATCAAAAAATCCACGTGTTAAAGTAAAATCCGCGTGTATCACGTCGCATGCGGACGTCTCCGCGCACGTCGCGACCCGTGTGCTATTTTTAAAATATACCGTGGAATATCAAAAAATCCCGTGTGCCGTAAAAAGCCGCGCGTGTATACGTCGCATCGCGACGTCACGCAAAAAATTATGAAAATCCCGTGTAATTAAAAAGCCACGTGGCAAAAAAAAGCCCGCGTGGATACGCCGCATGCGGCGTCGCGGGGAAAAAAAAAAAAAAAAAATAAAAAAATAAAAAAAATAAAAAAATGTTTGGCTTAGATAATTATTACAATATGATGTACAAGGAGCAAAAGAGCATTTATATTTTTATATTTATATTTTTAAATAATCACAAAAGTATTTTTATATTTATATTTTTAAATAATCACAAAAGTGAATTGTATTTATATTTTTAAATAATCACAAAAGACTCGTTAAGGGGAGTATCCACCCTTTTAGCCTAGAGCTAATCTATGTCAGATTCAGTGGAGTAGTCATCCGATTCGGGGTTGCGATTGGATGGCCCTCCACCATAGTTTGCTGAGATCCTCCCCCGACCCCGCGCCCCATGTCCTCGTCTAGGGCTTGATTCATCTCCGCCACTGCTTCCTATAAAAACCAAAAGAATATGGCATTAATGTAGTTCATAGAATTATAATAATTTTCTACAACGCACCCCCGCATTCCCGTGATGTGGGGCGGTTCCCCTCTTCATTATAACTGTTGATCTGGAAATGACTCCACGTTAAAAGTGGCTATTTTTTCACGTCTTTGCTTGCTAGGAGGAAACCCGTATAGCCAGGTCTATGACAATATAACAAGTATTAGCTAATGACATTTAAAGTTCTTATTAAAATTAATGTGAACTAATATAGCTCTTACGAATCTATGGTGAAACCCCTTCCAGGCCATTTGGAGCCCAAATGAGGCGGCTTTTCGTTCACTTTTAGTTGCTTTGTGGCCCGAGCTCTATGTTTACGTTTCGGATCCTTTGCACCGCGTTGAATGCAATCGATTGCAAGGCACACAACATTATCACAAGTTAAAGTGAACGAATGGCAAAAAAAAAAAAAAAAATACCTTGATATCTTCCTTGTGGAGATTAAGTGGTTTAGGGACTTTTGACCAATCGCCTCCAACTTTTTCGCAAGTCATCTTCAGTTCCTTGACCACTCTTTGCCTTTGACATAAATCGATAGATCAATGCAATATTAAAATAATAAAAACAAGACTATGACTAGGTCATGTACCTAACAAAAATAATAAGAAATGTGGGACTAGGGCCCGAACATCTGGTCCCCTCCACTCATGGTGGAGCCGACCATGTCCTTGCCCTAGCTACATCTAGCTAAAACTGACAATGAACGTGAACTAAGGCCCGAACACCTGGTCCTCTCCACTCGCGGTGGAGCCGACCATGTCCTTGCCGTAGCCACCTCTACCTAAGAATGAGAAGAAAAGTGGACTTGGACCCGGACATCTGGTCCTCTCCACGCAAGGTGGAGCCGACCGTGCCCTTGAACAAGCCACTACAATTTTATTTTAAACCTAACAAATAACAAGTCAAAGTCGACTTGAACCCGGGTAAGTGATCCTCTCCACTCTAGGTGGAGCCAACCGTGCCCTTGAACAAGCCACTCCTTAACCTAGGAAAATAAAATTTGATCATAGTGGAAGTGGACTTCGAACCCGGGTACACATGGTCCTCTCCACTCTAGGTGGAGCCGACCCGTGCCCTTGAACAAGCGACTCCGTCAAATTTTTTTAACCTATTTAAAGCTATAAAAAAAATGCAAGTGTGATGAGCTTACCAAATGAAGAACGTGTGCAGACAAGATCCTGCCGGGCCCAAATAAAAAAGGACAGCTGCCAAACCTGCAACAAAAAGTTAAAAGAATAAGAACAAAAGAAGAAGAAGATCGAAAAAAATAAAAAAATTAAAGTGGAAAAAATAGAAAATCAAGAAAAGAAAAAAATAATCGAAGAAGAAGATAAGGGTGGGAGAAACAAGAGAAGGGGGGGAGAAGAAATAAGGGAAGGGTCGAAGATGGGAAGGGAAAGCACGAAGGAGAGAAGAAGAAATGATGGGGGGGGAGGGAGGGAGGGGGGGCAAGAGAAGAATAGAATCGAAGGGGAAGAGAAAGAATAGAAGGAGGAAGAAGGGAAGAAGAGAAAGGAAGAATAGAATCGAAGAGAAGAGAAGAATAGAATCGAATAAGAGAATAAGAATAAGAGAAGAGAAGAATAGAATAGAATAAGAGAAGAGAAGAATAGAATCGAGAAGAATAGAATAAGAGAAGAGAAGAATAGAATCGAAGGGGAAGAGAAAGAATAGAAGGAGGAAGAAGGGAAGAAATAAGAGAAGGGAAGAAGGGAAGGAAACGAAATATGAAGAGAAATGAGAGAAGAAGAGAAGAAATGAGAAGAAATGAGAGAAGAAGAGAGAAGAAGAGAAGGAAAGAAGAGAAATATGAAGAGAAATGAGAGAAGAAGAGAAGAAATGAGAAGAAATGAGAGAAGAAGAGAAGAAGAAAGAAGAGAAAAAAAGAAGAGAAGAAAAGAAAAGAAATATGAAGAGAAATGAGAGAAGAAGAGAAGAAATGAGAAGAAATGAGAGAAGAAGAGAAGAAGAGGAGAAGAACAAGAGAGAAGAAGAGAAGGGAAGAAGAAAGGAAGGGGAAAGAATAGAAGAGAAGAAATGAGAAGAAATAAGAGAAGAAGAAAAATGAAGAACACAAAAAACCTAGGTTAGGCATGCACCTTTCAATCCAAAAAACCTATTCAATCTAAAAAATATGATGTACTAAAACCTTAGAATGCCCGAGGTGGTGTCGTTTGGGTAGTAGCGCCCAGACGCCCAAAAAGCTCGAAGAGGAAGCGAAAAAAAGAAAAGGTGCGGGGAAAGCGCCGCGCAAGACGTTTTCAAAAATTACGAGCGTCGCGATGTGCGGTGACGTCGCATGCGACGTCCACGCGACGTATTTTGTTATAGCGACGTTATGGACTTTATATTTTTTTTTACATCTTTTTTAAATGTGATGCTCATTAAAGTTTGTCCCTAGGCTTATTTAGGCGGTCCCCGGAGGCCTTCGAAGAGGGGCCCCCGAGCGGAGGATCCAGCGGTGGGATAGGGAGAAGGGGCTCGGGAGGGTGGTCATTAGCGTGCGCCCCCTGGGCGCCTGCCGAGAAGGGCTGCCTCGGGGAACTTTTTGGATCCCGCCTCACGGGGTCCGGACTCTCTCCCCTCTTGTGAGGGATCCCTGCAAGGTCCTGGCCTCGTTTGACTTGGGGGAGGGTGCCAACTTGGTTGCCCCCGCAACGGGCTGCCCCGACCGTTCTAATGCTAACCCTCTGACCTAGACCTTCTCCGAAAATTCCAAAAATTGGGCTGTGTGCTGGAGATGAATTAGGAATCCAGCTGGCAAAAAATCAGAATTTATTTTTGTACAATACATTAATTACGAATTTATGAATGTCTTGCCACTGCAAAAGTGCCCCCCGACTTCTAATTGCCACATCGGGAGGAGGACAGGCCCAAACTCCGTTCCGTCAGTTCCTATTGCTCGAAGTTCTCGACGCGGCTTCGGCCGGTCCCAAGCGCAGCAGACCAAGACTTCGGCCCCAAAACGCAAACCTTTCTAGAACCTGGCAACTCACAGGGTTTACGTTTCGGAGGCCCTTTTCTTGTCAGATTTGGCCGGGACCTTGCGTCGTGACTTGATGTGGAGTGGGGGTGTTGATGCCAGAGCACGGACCCTAAAATCCCCCCGGAAGCTGCTTGCCCCGAATTTCCTCTCCCTAAGGCCCTGGGGACGGACGGGCGACCTCCCCTCTCCGGAACCACAATTTGGCTCTGCCAATGGACTCAAAACGTCGACATTGCCCTAGGGACCAAGTTCTGTGGCCAGAAGACCAAAACTCGGCCCCCAAAATGCAAACCCTTCTAGAACCTGGCAACTCACAGGGTTTACGTTTTGGAGGCCCTCTCCTTGTCAGATTTGGCCGGGACCTTGCGCCGTGACTTGACGTGGAGTGGGGGTGTTGACGCCAGAGCACGGACCCTAAAATCCCCCCGGAAGCTGCTTGCCCCGAATTTCCTCTCCCTAAGGCCCTGGGGACGGACGGGCGACCTCCCCTCTCCGGAACCGCGATTTGGCTCTGCCAATGGACTCAGAACGTCGACATTGCCCTAGGGACCAAGTTCTGTGGCCAGAAGGGTGTAAATATGGTAATGCTACCCAAAAAGCACTGTCCGGACAAGTGCTGTAAGTGCTTTAGGTGCTTTACCCTCGAGTGCTTTTTCGTTCAACGACATCGTTTGATGATTACTCCAGAAATAGAACGCATCATCCCGTGGAGGTAGGGATCGATGACATGGATGATCCCGCGCGAATTGGGAGATGAATTTTCATGTTTGGCGGGATTTCTAGATGGCCGGATTCTTGGAGGGAAATTCTTGGTTGTCATTCTTTCGAAGATTCCTGTAATGAGATTTTCCTGGCTGTCTTCAATTCCAATCCAATTCAATCTTTGATCTGTTCTCATGGCTGATAATTCACTTGCAATTCTCAATCAGAATGCCAATCCCAATTCTAATTCGAGAGCATTCAGCGATCGGGGAAAGGAGAATTTATCGGGATTTTGAAGCCAAGAGGAAGAGAGAATCAGAAAGAGATTGAAACTAAAGGAAAAAAAAACATTGCACCAAATGAGAAGAAGAAAACATTTTCTCGATTGATAGAAGGTTGCAAGAGCTGTCCAAAAGAGCTAAGCCCGACTCTCTTTTAATCACATTGTGAGGAATGTTTGAGAGGATTTAGACAAAGGGAGAATTCTTCAAAGACTTTTGAAGAAAAATACACATTACCATTGCAAGGAGAATTACGGATCCCAAGAACTGGCTGTAATGCATACCATGATTTCCAATGTCAGAGACAATGCAGGCCCAAAAAATGCAAAGAAAAAGCGATATTTTGCAAGCAAGAAAGAGCACTCTACAAATGGCGACTGTTCGGGCCCGGGGATCAATCAATCTGCAATTTCAAAGGGTTCTATCTATTCCACGAAAAACTGTTGCCATGGCATTTAGAAGGCAATTTTTTGCGAGAATCTGAAGCCATTTTGGTCAATGTTTGGAAGGAAGAGAAGAAAAGATGCCTTCACGGTGAAGAAATAGCCACGGTCGGGGAAGTATTGGGATGAAAATACCAGAGTATCACCTTATAAGAAGCATGTGAGGAAGCATTTGAATGATAAAGGTGAGAAAATTGATCATCCTATTCATCTGCTAGAGATGACACAGGTATAGTTTCGACCATACATTTTGAATGCTTTCTTTCTTTCTTTTTGTTTAGAAAGTAACTAAATTTTTTCATTGTGCAGGTTCAACTATATCTTGGTTTCAAGAAGGAACATCGGATATGAAGATGTCAAAGAGGCTTTTCGGCGAAGCCAAGCTACATTAGAAAATTAAAAGAAAGGGAGACCTGTTGCTGCCAATACCATTTGCATTTAGAATTTGTAAGGCAGGCCATCAATAATATGAGGACAGATCCTCATGGTGTTCACAAGGAATGTAAATGTAAGTGCAAAGTTTGTGGCCCAGGTCAGATCTGTATGGCCAAGGAGAACACCATTAAATCAACTAGTGATTATTGGAGAATGGTGGTGTGCCAAAAGGATGAGAGTGAAGAGTGGCATAAGCACGTGTGTTTGATGCAGACTTGTACAAAGTGTGGGTTAAAGAAGTAAGTATGGTTTCCTTTTGCTTGTACATTACTTTTAAGTAGTATCTAATCTAAACCTGTTTCCTGTCTGATAGTCTTGGTCATCTTTTCCTCAACAGAGTTATCTTGTCCAGGTTGTATGTGAGTGTCCCTGCTTGATAGGAATGCTCAGCTTCACTCAAACACAGGAAAAGATTGAGTGTTCATGCCTGCAGATTTATGTTCTCTGAAATTTCAAAGTCTGCTACCTTGAAATAACTAAGTCTGTAACTAAATCACATTGTGCCTTGCTTTTTATTTGAAGCACTAAGGTTTGCAGGTATTCTCTGAGTTGTCGAGAGTCTAATCCGGTGATAGAATTCCAAAATTATCCTATTAGAGTGATGTGCAAAATCTTGGATTACGCGGGGACATTGACCAATTCTTGACCCGGTCGGTGTGATCATTTTCAACAAGCTCGATGCAAGACTTCAGTCGGACTGAATCCACATATTCTCAGCCCCTTTGAGTTCATGCCAAGATTAAAATCATTTGCAAAACCATTAGGTTGTGGCTGTAAGGAGTCTTAGAGTCTAGGCTGTTTTTTCTTGAATTGGGAAAGTTGCGAAGCGATACATCGCCATTATTTTTTTTGTATTGCGGGTTGCCAACATGTCCTAAAAGAGAGGAACAAGCAAAAAGTCTATCAATGTCCAATGGAAAGTATTTGAAAAAGGTACTAACTATCAAATTCAAGCATATTACTTTTTAGGAGTTGAGCTAATCATTTGACATTGAACTGTCGACCAAGAAGTCCAAAGAAAGAATCTTGCCAAGCTATCTAAGAAAACACGCAAAGGTTACTAGATTGGCCTACAAGACGCAGGCGATCCTTTTTGAATTTAATGAGCATGCAAAAAAGACTATGAAGTCTTTTGTTCCACATAATTATAAAGCTCATTGGCAAGCTAAGGAATTCAAGAAATGCTTGGCAACCATACCGGATGATACTATTGTTTACGTCATAGACTTTTGCGAGAAAATTACGGTTTAAGATCCAACGGGAAGCTCAATCTGTCATTGGCATCTTGATCAGGTGTCAATTCTAGTGCATATTACTTACAGGAGGATGAAGAAAGAAGAAGAAGAAGAAAAGAAGGAAGAGAGAGGAAGAGAGCTTGAACAAAGAAGAACAAGGATTGGCCAAGGGAAGAGAAAACAAACTCTCAAAGGTATTGTGAAGGAGACTCATTTCTATATTAGTGATGACAAAACACATGACCACAGAATTTGTCCAACATTGTCTACAAATGCATCTTTGATTGGTTGCAAAGTATTGGAATTGAATATAAGAAACATGTATTTTGGAGTGATGGCTGTTCTTCAGTTCAAGTCTTCAAGACCATTCCATTTTCTTGGTAGATTTTATGGGAGAAAGGGTAAGGATCTCCTATGGAATTTTTTGCTAGCTCACATGGCAAAGGTGAGCATGATGGTCTTGGTGCAGTTATAAAGAGGGTACTAACTCAAGAGCAAATGAAGTACAATGGATGCAAAGCTGCGGTGTGCACATGAGGTTGTTAATTTTCTCCAATTGTACTTTCAAAATCATCCATCGATAATGATATCAAAAGGTATTATTCCTTTTTTTGTTGTTTTAGGCAGTCTTTGGTCTGGCTGTCAAAGACTTAAAGCACTTACTGACACTTGATGTTACGAGGTTATTACGGGAGGTGGAGTCTTCAAACATTGGCAGATCTGAAAGAATTGAATGCCATACCTTGAAGGGAACAACAAAGATTCCTTGCATGCATCAGGCCATGTGACAAGGAAAACTCTTTGAAGGTAGCTTATAGACCATTGTCATGCTTTTGCAACTATTGCATTCAATTCAAGTGGGATAAATGTGTGTATGTGAGTGAATTGGTGATTGGGAGAAACGGTGAGTTGAGGTTAAAGGAGCCTAGGAATACAGGTGACAACATTGAAAATGAAGAAGAGGCCGAGTTTGATATTGAGGAAGAAGAAGAGGATGAAGATGATGTAATGAGTTCCATGATAGAAGTGGGGGATAATTTTCTTTGTAAATTTGAAGAAGGTAATGAAGAAGGGGTAGATTTTTATGTGCTTAGGTGCCTTTGAAGCAAAGAATACTTTGCTAGAAAATTATAAGGATGGATGGGGGAATGTGTTTGGGGTAGAAGAAGTTATTGTCTCGGGACTTTACTACAAACAAATTCGAGGTAGTCTAAATTTTGGTGATGGAGGACAAACACGAGGCAAGTGTTTATAGCCATCTTGTAAGGCTGTCAAAAGTTTGACATGTATACGGATGAAGATGACTCTAACATGTATACCATGGATGAAGACACTTGCCAACAAATCATGAGTAGTATTCCAACTACCTCATAGAAGGTAATGGATGAAGTATAATGGATGCAAAGCTGCGAGGATCAAAAGGTATTTTCCCTTTTTTTGGTTGTCTTTAGCATGTTACGAGATTACAGCTGCCCACGACACTTAAAGCACTTAAAGCACTTACGGCACTAGCATTCTGATGGGCTTTTACGGGAGGTAGAGTCTTCAAAATTTGGTATCTTGGGAGGTTAATTCTGAATTACGATCTTTGGGAGGTTGGTGAAGGGATTGGAGGAGATTTGAACAAAATTGTTGGCGAAGTTGAGAATTCTTCAAGGTGGGAGAATTCTGTTTCAATTGCCCTTTGTTGTTTTCTCTGCCCATTCGCCCGATCTTAATGGCAAATTCTTTAAACCGAAAATGCATTCAGAATTCTTTTAACCTAGAAGCCGCTCATCTCGCCTTGATCTACGGTCTCTCGGCTTGGATCCATCTCACAAGTAAACTTTTGTCAAGAAAAATGGCGAGCTTGATTATTTCTCCATTTATCCTCCTGCTTGGGATAATTTAACCAAAGACCGGGCCCCGGATGGTGTGTTGCCGATTACGGATGATCGAGGAGTTCTTGTACCACGGGGTCCCCACAGTAGAGGTATGTGATCAAGACAAATGCTACATTTGCTCGTGGAATTGGATTCCCTTAAAAGGCGTGGGCCTCCCTCTTGCTAGGCTTTTCAAACAATACCTAGAAAGCTGCAAAAAACTTTGGACACGGTACGTGACTTTGCGAGAGGCAAATTTGTTTACCGCGACTCAAGAAATCACGGAAGTGGGTTAGGTTGCTAGTTCTTGAGGCTGGTAAAGGCAAAGGAAAGAGACTTTTTGAGAATCTTCTAGCGGATATAGATCATGTCTTGAAGGAAAGTGATAAGAGCGAGGTACAATTTAAGGGACCGAGTTGTGCCGAGAAGGAGAAAAAATGGGCGGTTGAATTTTGTAAAGCAACTTACGGTTAGCGATCTTTGTACTACTTCATAGAAAGGAACAACCCTCTCATGACTTACGCTTTCGGTTTGATCATTCTGAGAGAATGCTATTACTATCATAGAATTGAGAGGCGGATGCTTATGGTAATTTGATTACGCTAAATATGGCAACTTGCAATCACGAGTACCTCATTGGCGGTGTTGAATGGTGGAATCAGACCAAGCGGTGACAATAATCGGCTGATTTCTTTGAAGACTTCAAGTACTTAGACACCTACCAATTTTGAGTAGGCCATCCGTCTTCATCCTTTTTGTAATTTTGCTCCAATTTTGTAATTTTGCGGGGCTCGGATGTCTTTTTAAATTCGAACTGCAGGGCTATTGTGTTATTAATGTGAAAAATTTCTCTTTTTTTTCAATTATCATGCACCCTGACATTTGATTCTTGTTCACATTTGTTCTTGACATTTGATTACTTTTCAAATTAGTTCTACATATCTTGCTTTTATTGAGTCCAAAAATTCCCGGCTTATACATATGCGCAAAAAATTGACTTGACGGGGACATTGACCAAATTTTGACCTGGTCGGTGTCATCAATATGAACAAGGTGCGATGCAATACTTCAGGTCCAAATTCAATCCACATCTTCTCAACTCCTTTGAGTTCCTGCCAAGATTAAAATCATTTGCAAAAGGTTTGGGTTGTGGCTGTGAGGAGTCTTATAGTCTAAACTATTTTTTCTTGAATTGGGAAAGCATAACATCTGCACAGTTAACTTTGCAATTTCAAGAAAATTCATACGAGAACACATAATGAAAGAGAATGAAGATATATTACATTGCAAGATGGTACAAAATTCTTGTGTAGTTACAAAATGGAGGCAAATCTGCACTCTCATATTATCTGTACAAAATGGAGGCAAATCTGCACTCACATAGTTACATGCCTCTATGTAACAAAATTGAGGCAATTTACAAAGTTTATACCAGGATCAGGAATCTAAAAACTTCTGTAGATGAACCAACTGGTCTGCACTGAAGACATTTCGATGTGCATCAACTAACCACTGAATCGGCCCTTGCGGTATGCTTTGACCGGCGGTTTCTTATCGCTCCAATGTCTTTGGAATAATTCTTCAAGAACACCCGGGGAAATACTTGTATAACATTACGCTCTAGTGTTATTCTTGATCTGACTAAAGTATCTTGACATGTGACACTGTCTAAGTATTGGAAGCAAATAAACATCGAATTTCATCGGTTGGTGGCGGTGAAAGTAGGCACCATGATGGAAGTAAATGGTGGGGACAGAAATGTCTTGTAAACCTCATCATGCAATAATTACATTTCTGCCATACTCAGGGAAAGCTGCATATACCTTATGGAGTGGCTTCATAAAAATAGGATTAGAAGACTCCAAAGGATACTTGAAAGGCATCTCATCACAGAAACTCTGGTCCCAAATGAAGATGAATTTGTCTTTCTTAGCGGGGACATAGGACATCAAGCACCTCATGAACATTAAATCTGTTCATAGAGGACCAAATGGCTAAGTCATACCAGTAAGATGCTTCCTCCAAGAAAGCATGTACTCCCGGCCTGAATACAACTACTTTGTTAGTTGTTGATGATTTTAATAATTGAGGGTTTATCTTTTTAAGATCATCCCTCAATTGATTACTTCTTCTAAAGCTCTTCACGAGAGCGCCATTAAGATCTAGAATCAGCAATCTCTTTTGCCTAATAACAATTGGCGGTCTGCGGTGGAACTTGAAGCTACATTTACACTTTGTACTTGATGGACCTAACATTCACAACATTAATCAAGTGAATACACACCCAAATTCAAGTACAAATATTGAGATTAAATTAAAAAGCACAAGACACGGAAGTTAATTGGGATACATTTAAGTCCTCATCACTTTGGACTACTTGGTCACTCCACGAAGATTCTGAGAAGACAACTCAAATAATGAATACAATAATTTAAGAATTCAAATTAAACAATCGGGGAATGAATTATTACGCTCAAGGGGATGTTGTTTTTCCCCTCATGGATTCAATCATTGCTGCAAGTTTTGTACCTTTATCTTGTCTGAGATAGTCTTTGCGGCTTGTACATTTAGTGCGGGGTTCTAGTATTGGCTGCTCTTCATGAACTTCTTTTGAACTTTCAAACCACCTGCAATATCAGCAAGGGTTGAGTTTATGTTGTCCATGACATCCTTCTCAACCTCTTCTTCATTGCCTTGCAAGTTCTGTTGCCTGCATCATTCCCATCATTCTTTTGACCTCTCCCTCTCAAAGGATACTTTCTAGTAACCTTGGCTTTAGTGCGAACATTTGCTTTGGCCTTGCCACCTCCTTTTCTTTTGCTAGTCTCTTCTTTATTCAATGTCTTCTTTTCCTTCCCTGTCTTCTTCACAACCACATCAGACTTTTCTTCTTGATCTTGCTTACGCTTCTTCACGGTTGGAGTGTCTAAGACATACTCAATCTCCTCATCTGAGGCGACCTTTGTTTCTTCACGAAATTCTTTGCCACTTCTTAAGCTGCTTTGGGGATTTTGTCCCGGAACATTCTGTTTCAATATCGGAATCATCACGACATGTCTCAACCTTCTTCTCTTAGGTGCTAGTAGAAGGGGACTTCAATTGTTGGATTGCACATCACGGGGACTTCAATTGGTCGGATTGCACATCTACTACATCTTCAATTGCTGGACCGTATTTGATCCCAAATCTGATTTCAAACTTAATCTAGGATCAAAGGAAGCAACACGCTCAAGCTACAGCAGGGAATGCTCAAGCCAAGCTCAACATAAAGGTCTTCGGGAACTAGGCATTCACATTTCAAACATTTGCCTTCCTTTAACAAGGCTGACACACATCACATGATATTCATGTGAGCAATCAAGAATTAAAAAAGCTTGTACTTATCGGAAATCCCAAACCACAAGCATTACAAAAATTTTGTAAAAACACGGAAGATTTCTCTTGATGGTGTTGATGCGAGAAAGTTGAATTCTTGATGTCTCCTATTTGTTAAGGTTTTTGCATATTCCTTGGCTGCCTTGATGTCACCATCGGTTGAATTAATTACGCCTCCAAGTTTCCCTTCTTCAAAATCAGATCACGGATCTCAGTGTGCATAATGACTCCATGGACTCTGCTGACATACTCCTCAAACATTAACTTTCTCTCCAACTCATTTTATTTCTGTTCTACTTCTGTGTCATGAACAGGCCCCTCTTTTCAACAATCGGTGATTTCAATTGTTCCATCTTTGTGTCTTTTTAGGTTAGCCTTTTTAAAAATTTTGTCATTTGACTTTTCTTTTTTGCCGGGCTAACAACTATATCTGCATTTCTTTTTCCATCGAGTTTTTCTTGATCATAAGTTTTCAGATTCTCTGTCACTATCTGCTTGATTAGGTTTCAAGTTTAATGCGATCAAGTTTACTACTTGCTACCTCTTTTGCTTTCGGCGGGGCTTTGAATCAATTTCTTGTTTCTCTTTAACACCACGAGGTCTCGGCCTGCTATGCACGTAAACCATAACACATTGCACCATATGCAGCCCAATTGATTTGATGGCCTTCGGGATCTTCAAGACCTTCTTGGCAATTTTCCCAAGCAAATGCAAGGGCAAATTGCTTCGACTTCATTGTTTGAAACCCCATGCGGATAAAGAATCCTTAACAAAGCTGTCCAATTTGGCCGGATGTGGCTGAATAGCGGCAACTTTAGTGCCGACCCGACTTGGGATTGAGGGTTCTTGCCAAAGCCTGATTCCCCTTGTTCTTGTGTAACATTATTTGCCGACCAATTGAATGCGCTTCGAGGGCTGCAAACCATGGTTTGAAAGGCGTGTATCCTTTCGAAATCCTCGGTATGAATTGCCTCCTCTACCATTGTGTCGATTCCACGAATGTAAGTTGGGATAATTGATCTATGATGTGGCGGGAGAAAAAGCGAGCAAAAGAAACACAAATTGGGATCAAAAAAGGAAGGTGCATGGAAGCTAGGTGCTTGTAGCGGGAGGAGCCGAGATTGTGGGAGGTATAACTCACGGGTTGCTAAGTGCTTGGAAGTGCTTTAGGTGCTAAGTGCTTTCGGCGTTTTTGGGTAGCATTACCATATTTACACCCGAAGACCAAAACTTCGGCCCCAAAGCGAGAACCCTTCTAGAACACGGCAACTCCACGGGGTTTACGTTTGGAGGCCCTCTCCTTGTCAGATTTGGCGGGACCTTGCGTCGTGTCTTGGCGTGGAGTGGGGGTGTTGGCCTTGAGGCGGGGACCCTAAAAATCCCGAAAGCTGCTTGCCCGAATTGATTCATTACAAGTTAATTATGCCATCCATGTCAAATAGCTTTAGGAAGCGGTCCGTTGAACAAGGGCATTCTCTCTATCCATATGCCTTGATCTTTGAAACACAACCATCATCACAAGCAACCAAATCTAACCCCCCCTCCCCAACCCTTGGTAGTCTTACGCTTTTACGTAATCATTTATCTTCATTCTAGTAGTTATGATGCTTTTACGTAATCATTTATCTTCATTCTAATAGTTATGATGCTTATATTCTCAATGCAATCTTAGACCAAGTATAGCGTCCGGCCCGACCAAGGTCAACCCCAAGTACAGCGATCCCACAAACTCCATTCCTTTGACCTTAGCTAACCCTTTGACCTAGACCTTCTCAGAAAATTCGAAAATTGGGATGTGTCTTTGGAGATGAATTAGGAATCAAGCGGCAAAAAATCGGAATTTATTTTTGTTACAATGCATTAATTACAATTTATGAATGTCTTGCCCTTTGCCAAAAGCCCCCGACTTCTACTTGCCACATCGGGGAGGAGGACAGGCCCAAACTCGGCTCCGCTTGGGTTCCCCTTGCTCCGTATTCACCGGATGCGGCTTCTTCGGCCAAGTCCCAAATTGCCTTGAGACCAAGTCTCGCCCCCAAAGCGCCAAACCCTCCTAGAACACGGCAGCCCACGGGGTTTTCGTTTGAGGCCCTCTCCTTGTCGGTCGGCCGAGATCTTTGCCCGTGACTTGGCGTGGAGTGGGGGTGTTGAGCGAACGACGCGGACCCTAAAATCCCGGGAAGCGTTGCCCGAATTTCCTCTCCCCAAGGCCCACGGGGCCGGGGCCGAGGCGACCTCCCCTCTCCGGAATCGCGATTTGGCTCTGCCAATAGACTCGAGAACATCGACATTGCCACGGGGACCAATTTTCGTGGCGAGGAAGACCACCCGACCTCAAAAGCGCCAAAGTAGCTCACTTCCATCACACTTTCGTAGTCAATTGGCCTAGGATGTGGATGCGGGATCTTGTCGTGGAGGCGTGAGTGTTTCTTTCTTTTGCAAAACCGACCTTGTAACTTGCTCCTTAGGGTAATTTAGCCATTCGGACGATTTGGCGGGGTCGATTTGCCATTCGAACCTCCCGGTGCGAGCGACAAAACATTGCGGTTTATACAAGGCCGACCTCGGGGCGCCGCAGCGGTTTGACAAGTTCTCGGACCGTCACGGAATCTTTTGGGCCTTCGAAGAGGGGCCCTGAATAGAAGGATCAGCGGTCGGATAGGGAACCGGGCTCGGAGGGTGGTCATTGCGTGCGACCCGGGGGCTGCCGAGGAAAAGGGCTGCCTCGGGGAACTTTTGGATCCCGCCTCTTGGGGTCAGGACTCTCCCCTCTTGTGAGGGATTCTGCAAGGTCCTGGCCTCGTTTGACTTGGGGAAGGGTGCGGCTCGGTTGCCCACAGCGGGCTGCCCGGCCGTTCTAATGCTAACCCTTTGACCTAGACCTTCTCGAAAATTTGAAAATGAATTAGGAATCCGGTGGCAAAAATCAGAATTTATTTTTAGGTACAATGCATTAATTGCGAATTTATGAATGTCTTGCCTTTGCAAGCGCCCCAGACTTCTACTTGCCACATCGGAGGAGGACGGGGCCCAAACTCCGCTCCGTCAGTTCCCCTTGCTCCGTATTCCGGCTGCGGCTTCTCGGCCGGTACCAAGTGCAGCGGACCAAGTCCGGCCCCCAAAGCGCCAAACCCTTCTAGAACACGGCAACCCACGGGGTTTTACGTTTTGGAGGCCCTCCTTGTCGGTCGGTAGGGACCTTGCGCGTGACTTGGCGTGGAGTGGGGGGTGTTGGCCTTGACCACGGACCCTAAAATCCCCGGAAGCCGTTGCCGAATTTCCCTCTCCCCAAGGCCACGGGGGGGGGCCGAGGCGACGACCTCCCTCTCCGGAATCACGATTTGGCTCCGCCAATAGACTCAGAACGTCGACATTGCCCTTGGGACCAAGTTTCGTGGCCAGAAGACCACCCGACCTCCAAGAAGCGCCAAAGTAGCTCACTTCCATCACACTCGTAGTCAATTGGCCTAGGATGTGGATGTGGGATACTGTCGTGGATGGCGTGAGTGTTTCTTTCTTTTGCAAAACCGACCTTGTAACTTGCTCCTTAGGGTAATTTTGCCATTCCGGACGATTTGGCAGGGTCGATTTGCCATTTGAACCTCCGATTGTGCGAGCGACAAAACATTAGGCCGACCTCGGGGGCCACGCGGTTTGACAAGTTCTCGGGGACCCGTCACGGAATCTTTTGGGCCTTCAGAAGAGGGGCCTGAGCGGAGGATCAGCGGGTGGGATAGGGGAACCGGGCTCGGGATGGTGGTCATTAGCGTGCGAAAGGGGGGGGAAGCGCTGCCGGGAAGGGCTGCCTCGGGAACTTTTTGGATCAGCCTCTTGGGGTGGGACTCTCCCCTCTTGTGAGGGATCCCTGCAAGGTCTGGCCTCGTTTGACTTGGGGAAGGGTGCGGCTTTCGGTTGCCACAGCGGGCTGCCCGACCATTCTAATGCTAACCCTTTGACCTAGAACTTCTCCAAAAATTTCAAAAATTGGGCTATGTGCTGGAGATGAATTAGGAATCCAGCTGGCAAAAAATCAGAATTTATTTTCTTACAATGCATTAATTGTGAATTTATGAATGTCTTGCCCTTTGCAAAAAAGCCCCAGGCTTTACTTGCCACATCGGGAGGAGGACAGGCCCAAACTCGCTCCGTCGGTTCCCCTTGCTCCGTATTCTCGGCTGCGGCTTCTCGGCGGAGTCCCAAGTGCAGCGAGACCAAGTCTTGGCCCTCAAAGCGCCAAACCCTTCTAGAACACGGCAGCCCACCGGGGTTTCACGTTTTGGAGGCCCTCTCCTTGTCGGTCGGCGGGACCTTGCAGAGTGACTTGGCGTGGAGTGGGGGGGTGTTGGCCTTGACCACGGACCCTAAAATCCCCCAGGCTGCTTGCCCCAAATTTCCTCTCCCAAGGCCACGGGGGGCCGGGCCAGGCGACCTCCCTCTCGGAATTGCGATTTGGCTCTGCCAATAGACTCGAAGCGTCGACAATTGCCACGGGGACCAAGTTTTCGTGGCGAGGAAGACCACCCGACCTCAAAAGCGCCAAAGTAGCTTCGCTTCCATCACACTCGTAGTCAATTGGCCTAGGATGTGGATGCGGGATCTTTGTCGTGGAGGCGTGAGTGTTTCTTTCTTTTGCAAAACCGACCTTATAACTTGCTCCCTAGGGTAATTTCGCCATTCCGGACGATTTGGCGGGGGTCGATTTGCTATTAGGAGCCTCCCGGTGCGAGCGACAAAACAACTGCGGTTTATACAAGGCCGAGCCTCGGGGCGCCCGCGGTTTGACAAGTTCTCCGGACCGATCACGGAATCTTTTGGGCCTTCGAAGAGGGGCCCCTGAATGGAGGATCCAGCGGTGGGATAGGGGAACCCGGGCTCTGCGGGAGGGTGGTCATTAGCGTGCGACCCGGGGGCGCTGCGGGGAAGAGCTGCCTCGGGAACATTTTTGGATCTCGCCTCTTGGGGTGGGACTCTCCCCTCTTGTGAGGGATCCACTGCAAGGTCGGCCTCGTTTGACTTGGGGAAGGGTGCGGGCTCGGTTGCCACAGCGGCTGCCCCGACCGTTCTAATGCTAACCCTTTGACCTAGACCTTCTCCAGAAAATTTTGAAAATTGGGAACGTGTCTTTGGAGATGAATTAGGAATCCGGTGGCAAAAAATCAGAATTTATTTTTAGTACAATGCATTAATTGCGAATTTGTGAATGTCTTGCCATTGCAAAAGCCCCAGACTTCTACTTGCCACGCCGGGGAGGGGGACAGGCCCAAACTCCGCTCCGTCGGTTCCCCTTGCTCGTATTCTCGGCTGCGGCTTCTCGGCCAGGTACCAAGTGCAACAGACCAAGTCCACGGCCCCAAAGCGCAAAACCCTTCTAGAACACGGCAACCCCGGGGTTTTACGTTTTGGAGGCCCTCCTGTCCGGTCGGTAGGGACCCTTGGCCGTGACTTGGCGTGGAGTGGGGGTGTTGGCCTTGAGCACCGGACCCTAAAATCCCAGGGGCCGTTGCCCCGAATTTCCTCTCCCCAAGGCCCGGGGCCGGGCCGGGCGACCTCCCTCTCCGGAATCGCGATTTGGCTCCGCCAATAGACTCAAGACGTCGACATTGCCACGGGGACCAAGTTTGCATTGGCGAGAAAACCACCCGACCTCCAAGAAGCGCCAAAGTAGCTCACTTCCATCACACTCGTCGTAGTCAATTGGCCTAGGATGTGGATGCGGGATCTTGTCGTGGGCGTGAGTGTTTTCTTTCTTTTTGCAAAACCGACCTTGTAACTTGCTCCTTAGGGTAATTTAAGCCATTAGGACGATTTGGCGGGGTCGATTTGCCATTAGGAGCCTCCTCGGTGCGAGCGACAAAACATTAGGCCGACCTCCGGGGCGCCGCAGCGGTTTGACAAGTTCTCCCGGGACCCGTCACGGAATCTTTTGGGCCTTCCCGAAGAGGGGCCCCTGAAGCGGAGGATCCAGCGGTGGGATAGGGGGGAACGGGCTCGGGGATGGTGGTCATTAGCGTGCGACCCGGGGGCGCGGGGAAGGGCTGCCTCGGGGAACTTTTGGATCCCGCCTCTTGGGGTCAGGACTCTCCCCTCTTGTGAGGGATCCCCGCAAGGTCGGCCTCGTTTGACTTGGGGAAGGGTGCGGCTCGGTTGCCACACAGCGGCCTGCCCCGGCCGTTCTAATGCTAACCCTTTGACCTAGACCTTCTCCAGAAAATTTGAAAATTGGGCTGTGTGTCTGGAGATGAATTAGGAATCCGGTGGCAAAAATCAGAATTTATTTTCGTACAATGCATTAATTTGCGAATTTATGAATGTCTTGCCCAAAAGCGCCCCCGACTTCTACTTGCCACATCGGGAGGAGGACAGGCCCAAACTCCGCTCCGTCGGTTCCCTTGCTCCGTATTCACCGGCTGCGGCTTCGGCCGGTACCAAGTGCAGCGGACCAAGTCACGGCCCCAAAGCGCAAACCCTTCTAGAACACGGCAGCCCCGGGGTTTTACGTTTTGGAGGCCCTCCTTGTCGGTCGGTAGGGACCTTGCGCCCGTGACTTGGCGTGGAGTGGGGGTGTTGGCCTTGAGCCACGGACCCTAAAATCCCCGGAAGCCGTTGCCGAATTTCCTCTCCCCAAGGCCACGGGGGCCGGACGGGCGACCTCCCTCTCAGGAATCACGATTTGGCTCGCCAATAGACTCGATCGTCGACATTGCCACGGGGACCAAGTTTCGTGGCGAGGAAAAACACCCGACCTCCAAGAAGCGCCAAAGTAGCTCACTTCCATCACACTCGTAGTCAATTGGCCTAGGATGTGGATGCGGGATCTTGTCGTGGTGGGCGTGAGTGTTTCTTTCTTTTGCAAAACCGACCTTGTAACTTGCTCCTTAGGGTAATTTCGCCATTCGGACGATTTGGCGGGGGTCGATTTGCCATTCAGGAGCCTCCTCGGTGCCCGAGCGACAAAACATTAGGCCGACCTCCGGGGGGCCAGCGGTTTGACAAGTTCTCCGGACCCGATCACGGAATCTTTTGGGCCTTCGAAGAGGGGGCCACGAGCGGAGGATCCAGCGGTCGGATAGGGGAACAGGGCCTCGGGATGGTGGTCATTAAGCGTCGCGACCCGGGGGCGCTGCGGAAAGGGCTGCCTGGGAACTTTTTGGATCCCGCCTCTTGGGGTCGGACTCTCCCCTCTTGTGAGGATCCCCGCAAGGTCCTCGGCCTCGTTTGACTTGGGGAAGGGTGCGGCTCGGTTTATACACAGCGGCCTGCCGACCGTTCTAATGCTAACCCTTTGACCTAGACCTTCTCGAAAATTTGAAAATTGGGCTGCATTGCTGGAGATGAATTAGGAATCCGGTGGCAAAAATCAGAATTTATTTTTCGTACAATGCATTAATTGCGAATTTATGAATGTCTTACCCTTTGCAAAAGCCCCGACTTCTACTTGCCACATCGGGAGGAGGACAGGCCCAAACTCCGCTCCGTCGGTTCCCCTTGCTCCGTATTCCGGCTGCGGCTTTCGGCCCGGTACCAAGTGCAACGGACCAAGTCCACGGCCCCCAAAGCGCCAAACCCTTCTAGAAACGGCAACCCACGGGGTTTCGTTTGGAGGCCCTCCTTGTCCCGGTCGGTAGGGACCTTGCAAGTGACTTGGCGTGGAGTGGGGGTGTTGAGAACGAGCCACGGACCCTAAAATCCCGGGAAGCCGTTGCCGAATTTCCTCTCCCCAAGGCCAGGGGCCGGGCCGGCGACCTCCCTCTCGAGAATCCGCGATTTGGCTCCGCCAATAGACTCGAAACGTCGACATTGCCACGGGGACCAAGTTTCGTGGCGAGAAGACCACCGACCTCAGAAGCGCCAAAGTAGCTCACTTCCATCACACTCGTAGTCAATTGGCCTAAGATGTGGATCACGAGATCTTGTCGTGGAGGGCGTGAGTGTTTCTTTCTTTTGCAAAACCGACCTTGTAACTTGCTCCTTAGGGTAATTTAGCCATTCCGGACGATTTGGCGGGGTCGATTTGCCATTAGGAGCCTCCCGGTGCCGAGCGACAAAACATTAGGGCCGACCTCCGGGGCCGCAGCGGTTTGACAAGTTCTCGGGACCGATCACGGAATCTTTTGGGCCTTCGAAGAGGGGCCCCTGAGCGGAGGATCCAGCGGTCGGATAGGGAACAGGGCTCGGGATGGTGGTCATTAGCGTCACGCCCAGGGGGCTGCCGGGGGAAGGGATGCCTCGGGGAACTTTTGGATCCGCCTCTTGGGGTCCGGACTCTCCCCTCTTGTGAGGGATCCCCGCAAGGTCTGGCCTCGTTTGACTTGGGGAAGGGTGCCGGCTCGGTTGCCACAGCGGGCTGCCCCGACCGTTCTAATGCTAACCCTTTGACCTAGAACTTCTCCGAAAATTTCAAAAATTGGGCTATGTCTTTGGAGATGAATTAGGAATCCGGTGGCAAAAATCAGAATTTATTTTCGTACAATGCATTAATTGCGTAATTTATGAATGTCTTGCCAGCGCAAAGCGCCCCGACTTTACTTGCCACATCGGGAGGAGGACGGGCCCAAACTCCGGCTCCGTCGGTTCCCCTTGCTCCCGTATTCTCGGTGCGGCTTCGGCCAGGTCCCAAGTGCAGCGGACCAAGTCTTGGCCCTCAAAGCGCCAAACCCTTCTAGAACACGGCAACCCACCGGGGTTTACGTTTAGGAGGCCCTCTCCTTACCCGGTCGGCGGGACCTTGCGTGACTTGGCGTGGAGTGGGGGTGTTGGCCTTGAGCCACGGACCCTAAAATCCCCAGAAGCTGCTTGCCCCAAATTTCCTCTCCCCAAGGCCACAGGGGCCGGACGAGGCGACCTCCCCTCTCGGGTGCGATTTGGCTCGCCAATAGACTCGAAACGTCGACAATTGCCACGGAGACCAAGTTTCGTGGCGAGGAAGACCACCCGACCTCCAAGAAGCGCCAAAGTAGCTCGCTTCCATCACACTCGTAGTCAATTGGCCTAGGATGTGGATGCGGGATCTTGTCGTGGAGGGCGTGAGTGTTTCTTTCTTTGCAAAACCGACCTTATAACTTGCTCCCTAGGGTAATTTCGCCATTCAGGACGATTTGGCGTGGTCGATTTGCTATTAGAGCCCTCCGGTGCGAGCGACGAAAAAACATCTTGCGGTTTATACAAGGGCCGACCTCGGGGCGCCCAGCGGTTTGACAAGTTCTCCGGACCGATCACGGAATCTTTTGGGCCTTCGAAGAGGGGCCCCGAGCGGAGGATCCAACGGTTGGATAGGGGAACCAGGGCTCGGGAGGGTGGTCATTAGCGTCGGACCCGGGAGGGAGAGCGCCGCAGAAGGGCTGCCTCGGGGAACTTTTGGATCCTGCCTCTTGGGGGTGGGACTCTCCCCTCTTGTGAGGGATCCCCGCAAGGTCCCGGGCCTCGTTTGACTTGGGGAAGGGTGCCAGCTCGGTTGCCACAGCGGCCTGCCCGACCGTTCTAATGCTAACCCTTTGACCTAGAACTTCTCCAAAAATTTGAAAATTGGGCTATGTCTTTGGAGATGAATTAGGAATCGGTGGCAAAAAGCGAGAATTTATTTTCGTACAATGCATTAATTGCGAATTTATGAATGTCTTGCCACTAAAAAAGCCCCGAATTCTACTTGGCACATCGGAGGAGGACGGGGCCCAAACTCCGCTCCGTCCAGTTCCCCTTGCTCCGTATTCTCGGTTGCGGCCGCCAGTCCCAAGTGCACCAGACCAAGTCTCGGCCCCAAAGCGCCAAACCCTTCTAGAACACGGCAGCCCACGGGGTTTTACGTTTTGGAGGCCCTCTCCTTGTCGATTCAGCCGAGACCTTGCGCCAGTGACTTGGCGTGGAGTGGGGGGTGTTGACACGAGCCACGGACCCTAAAATCCCCCCGGGCTGCTTGCCCCAAATTTCCTCTCCCCAAGGCCACGGGGCCGGGACAGGCGACCTCCCTCTCGGAATCGATTTGGCTCGCCAATGGACTCGAAACGTCGACATTGCCACGGGGACCAAGTTCCGTGGCGAAGACCACCCGACCTCCAAGAAGCGCCAAAGTAGCTCACTTCCATCACACTCGTAGTCAATTGGCCTAAGATGTGGATGCGGGATACTGTCGTGGAGGGCGTGAGTGTTTCTTTCTTTTGCAAAACCGACCTTGTAACTTGCTCCTTAGGGTAATTTAGCCATTCGGACGATTTGGCGGGGTCGATTTGCCATTCCGAAGCCTCGGTGCGATTGGAACGCACTAATCAAACCCTTGAGCGTATTTTGCGATGCTTCATCAATTATCGGCCGGGATGGTGGGTTGATTGGCTACTGCGTGGCAGAATTTGCTTATAATAATTCTGTCCATGCCTCCACCGGCCAGACTCCGTTCTTTATTAATTTCGGCATGCATCCCCGGTGGTCTTTGATTGCTCCTGGATATGACTCAGTCAATCCTAGTGCCGAGGGGCAGGCTCGAAGCTCATACTGCCGGGATGATCTTCAACACCATCTTCGCGGGGCCCAAGCGCGTTATCGTCATCATGCGGTCGGCATCGTCGGGGCGGCTCCTCATTTTGCGGTTGGTGATCTTGTTTGGCTCTTGCGTCGGGATTTGCCGACAGCTTCGCCCTTGTAACAAGCTCGACTCACGGAGCTTAGGTCCCTATCGGATCATTGAGCGAGTTGGTGATCTTTGCTTTTCGATGCGGAGCTTCGCCATCGGTCACGGTGTTTCATGTGTCTTTGTTAGAACCCTATATGGCGAATCCATTTCCGGATCGAGTACCTCCACCTCCACCACCAGTCGAGATTGATGATCATGAGGAGTTCGAGATTCGAGAGATTCTGGACTCCAAGTTTCTTCGTCGACGATTGTATTACTTTGTCGATTGGGAAGGTTACTCGCCAAGTGATAGAACCTGGGAGCCTGCCGAGAATCTGACTAATGCACCTGACAAAATTGTGGAGTTTCACCGACGTTACACGCATAAGCCAAGCCTGAGTACTCCGGCCCCAGCTTCAAGGACTCGTCGCCATCGTCGCGGATATTCGTATCATACGAACATTATACTCCTATGTACAAAAGATGGTCGTCACACAGATGCAAAAGGGTAGTTGCACAAGACAGGGTTTGAACTCGCAACCTTCCAATTGCGAGTCACACATCCTTGCCAAGTGCGCTACCAATATTTGTTGAAGACATTCTTTCATGTCTTCCTCATATGTGGGACTATCTCTAGAAGGTTCTAGAATGTTCTAGAACCTAAATGCATGCGCGACACTTGGCGCGATCTCATCCATTGGAGTGGCGCGATCCTGACCGTTGATCTAGATATATAAGGAGGTACCTCCTTCTTGTCAAACCATTCCGGTTCAACGCCAGTCTTGAGCCTTCTAGGCATCTGTCTCATATTCCTGCTTGCCTTCGGGCTATTGTATTCTTGATTCTTGTTCATATATCAGATTCTTTGTCGATCTGGGCATATTTCTTCCGTATTTCTTGCGTATTTTCCACGTATTTTCCTTATTTTCGAGTAGGTTCATGACAGCAGCTTCCGGGGGGATTTTAGGGTCCGTGCTCTGGCGTCAACACCCTCACTCCACGTCAAGTCACGGCGCAAGGTCCGGCCGAATCTGACAAGGAGAGGGCCTCCAAAACGTAAACCCTGTGGGTTGCCAGGTTCTAGAAGGGTTTGCGTTTTGAGGGCCGAGACTTGGTCTGTTGCACTTGGGACCTGGCCGAGAAGCTGCAGCCGAGAATATGGAGCAAGGGGAACTGACGGAGCGGAGTTTGGGCCTGTCCTCCTCCCGATGTGGCAAGTAGAAGTCGGGGGGCACTTTTGCAGTAGCAAGACATTCATAAATTCGCAATTAATGCATTGTACGAAAATAAATTCTGATTTTTTGCTAGCTGGATTCCTAATTCATCTCCAGCACACAGCCCAATTTCCAAAATTTTCGGAGAAGGTCTAGGTCAAAGGGTTAGCATTAGAACGGTCGGGGCAGCCCGTTGCAGGGCAACCGAGCTGGCACCCTTCCCCAAGTCAAACGAGGCCAGGACCTTGCAGGGATCCCTCACAAGAGGGGAGAGTCCGGACCCCAAGAGGCGGGATCCAAAAAAGTTCGAGGCAGCCCTTCTGGCGGCTCCTGGGGGGCTGCGCTACGACCACCCTCCGGGCCGGTTCCCCTATCCGACCGTTGGATCCTCCGTTCAGGGGCCCCTCTTCGGGAAGGCCCAAAAGATTCCAGATCGGTCCGGGAGAACTTGTCAAACCACGGGGCGTCCTGAGGTCGGCCTTGTATAAACCGACTGGATGATGTCCGGAAGAGAGCGAACGTTCCACATGCAAGAGTTGCAATAGACGCTTCCAAAAACTGGCAACAAATTGAGGGCCGCGGTCATTGACAATGTTATCTGGTAAGCCATGGAGTCGAACCACCTCTCGAAGCAAGAGAACCGCTGTGGCTTCTAGAGATAGAAGTGCTGCAAGGAATGAAATGTGCCATCTTGGAAAAACGGTCAACAACAACAAGGATGGCGTCATGGCCCTGGGAGGATGGAAGCTCGACAATAAAATCCACTGAAATACTCTTCCAAGGACCGGTTGGGGCGGTAAAGGCTGAAGCGAGGCCATGAGGAAGATGCCTTGGAACCTTGGCTCGACGGCAGATGTCACGGGGATCGAATAAAAGCTTCGACAGAGTGGCGAAGACACGGCCACCAATACTCTCGACTAATAAGTTCAAGAGTCTTGGCTACTCCAAAGTGTCCGCCAGAGGTGAATCATGGCAAGCTGAAGAACACGAAGCCTAGAAGCACCATCGGCACATATAGAAGCCCATCACGCGGGCGTAAGTCCATCTCGAACCTCAAAATGATCATAGTCTCGATCCCATCTGGCGAGAAGATGATGCGGCGCCAATGTGTGAGAATATATCTTGAGCCAATGGATCGGAGGGCGAGATGCTCGAGCAGAGACTCCAACAAAGGGTCGTATCATGAGGCCTCTCGAATAAAGTGAGAGCCATAAAGCCGGGAACCGATCGGGCCCTAAAATAACACGTGATTCTTGATCATATGCGGGGATCACCTAGTTTGGGCTCAAGGTAGGGCGTCGAGACAAGGCATCGGGCTTTCCTTGGAGGGATCGGGGCGGTACTTGATCCGCGAAATCAATCCGGGATCATACTTGAATGCCACCGGGCTGGCGGCGGTTGAGCACTCGGCGGTGAAAATATTCGAGATTTGATTGATCCGTGTGGCTGTGACCTTATAAGGAGATCCCTCCAGAAGCGTCTCCACTCCTCGAAAAGAATCCACTATCGCCAACAACTCCTTGTCATAAATGGGATAGTTGATTTCAGCAACTGAAACTTTCGTGAATGATAGGCGATTGGATGCAATATGGTCATCCCCTCCCGTGATGGGATCCCACCAAGCATAAAATCAGAAGCATCTGCTTCAACAACATATGGTATTAAAGGATGCATGAGCAAGCTGGCGCCGTGGTGAAAGCATGCTTCGGGGGTAAAAGCGATTCGCTTCCACGGTCCATTGAATGGCACGTCCTTGGCGGTGAGGTGTGTCAAAGGAAGAGCAATCTCGAATAATCCGGATGAAGCGCCGATAGAAATTGGCAAACCCAAAGAAAACAGCGAGCGTCTCGAGCGGATGAAGGTGTTTGCCACTCCGAAACAGTGCTAACCTTTTCGGGGATCCATAGAGACTCCATGTGGTGTGATGCGATAGCCAAGGAACTCCACATTATCCTGTTCGAACTGGCACTTCTCAAGTTTGGCATATAATCCATGCTCACGAAGCTTTTGAAGGACCTGTCGAACATGTCTTTCATGTTCTTCGAGAGTCTTAGAATAAATAAGGATATCATCCAAATAGATGATAATAAAAGTGTCTAAGAACTCTCGGAAAACATCATTGGCCATATCTTTGGAATCTTGCCAGGAGCATTGGTAAGTCCAAACGGCATAACTGTGTACTCAAAATGGCCATACCGAGTACGAAAAGCTGTTTTCCACTCATCACCTTCCCGGATCCGATTCGGTACCGTGATTTTGTTGAGGCCGCGATAATCAACGACCAGCCGTAGCGAATCATCCTTCTTTTTGACAAAGAAGATAGGTGCTCCAGCAGGGGACTGAGAATGTCGAATGAAGCCAGTGGCTAGATTCTCCTCAATATAATCCGCAACACCTTCAACTCAGCGGGGGAGATAGACCATATATCGGACCATATGGCGGTGTCGCCCCCCGCTGCAAATCAATAGGACAATCATATGGGCGATGCTGGGGAGTTTACGGCATTGACTTTGTCAAATACATCGAGAAATCGCCATATTTATCCGGGAGCATTGGGCGAGGCCGATGGTGCCGAAGCTAAGCCGATGGGTGAACTGGATTGCAAAAATTGAACTTGGATCTTGCCTTCTAGATTTATCGAACTTCGAAGAGAAATCTTGAGAATCTGGCGAGGGCATGAAGAAGCCTCTACAAAAGCGGGAGCATGAACATGGCGAGGAGCGAGGAACGTGAGCAAGAGCAATTGGAACATGAACTGGAGCATGAACTGGATCAAGAACCGGAGCGTAAGGTGGACCGGATCAAGAGCTAGAGCAGGAGCGAGGGGGACTGGAGCAAGAACTGGAGCAGAATGATCTTTGGAGCAAGAACCGGAGCAGGAACAGAACGGGACGGGGAGGGTAAAATGGAGCTAGAGCTGGGACATCATCAAGAATATGATCGAGAATCTGGAGCATGAACTGGAGCAGCAGGCAAGAGGCGGATCGTAACATGGAACCGCAAGGGACGGAGTCGGGCCCACGATATACTACACGGATCGAAGTCGATGTTGGTGTAGAGACCGATCGGGCAGATGAACTGGAACTAGAGCTAGAACCAGCAAATCGAAATGATCTAGTACGCCAATCAATCTGCGGGTTATGTAGCTCGAGCCGTATGCACCCAAGACTATTGGCGATGAGGGCTAGCAATGAGATTGAAGGAAATACGACAAGAAACTCCCTCGAACAAAACACGAAGAGGCGGTAGCATATTCTTCTGTGGCAAACTTTCGAGGAGATCTCCGAATCCATCAATCCCGCCGAAGCGGGGATGCTCAACCTTGCTTCTAGGGATGGCGTGCTTACGGCAAAGCGCATCCATAAAGCAAGCATTTGCACCACAATCAAGTTGCGCCAACACTTGCAATTCTCCAACCGATTTCAATGATACGGGGATGAAGAATGCCTTGTCGACCTTATCGATGGAATAAACATGTCGGGGAAATGTGGAAGGAGTGCGAGAAAAGCGACCCGGACCGGCGAGAGACTCCTACTACTCGGACCGCCCCCCGAAGTTTTCCGGACCGATTTAGGGCGCTTTCACGGGGGCATCCACGGCGATATGGCGGCTCCTCCACGGTAGAGGCAAAGATTAGCCTCTCTCCTCCCGGCTGCTTCCGGCGGCAGATAAGGATCCTCGAAGCTGCCCGATCAATGCATAGGCTCAGGTCCAGATCGCTAGATTCTCTGAGATAAGGCCGAGGAAGGCGTAGCTATAGGCGCTTGTGTAATTGGAAAGACGACTACGTCTCTCTTGCCCTACGTTCGAAAGAGCCGATTATCACATCGGTACCAAATCGATGGCTTCTTCCAAACTCGGGGATCCTCCATAGACAACAACATATCTTTGACATCTCGGCCGTAACCCCTTCGGAAATAATCTCGAAGTGCAATATCATCCCAGGCGGTATCACCGCAATTTGTGAAAATTCGATGCATATACCAAGCCGGGCGAGGGCCTTGCCTTAAGTTGCAAAGTTTTGTGGCTGGCGTCTTGGCCGACGATCGGTGTCTCAAAGCATGCTTCGAAGTTCTGCAGGTGAAAGCGGCAAAATCTTGCAACTCTGGGGCTCCTTTCTCCAATAAAGGAGCAAACCAACTTAGAGCTGGCCCTGTGAGAAGAGAACCAATCAGCCCCACTTGTTCTTGAGCTGTGGGATATCTACGAGGATGGAGCTGAATCACAAGCCTGATCTGATTCAAAAAACCGCAGAGCTTGGACCTATTGCCATCAAACTTCCCTGGCAGGCTGATCTTAGGCTCTGATAGCCTCAATCCCGAGCTAGAAGCAGATTCATGTGAAGCAATACGTTCCTTAAGCTCTTTATTGTCCAAGCGCGAATCTGGCGGCATACTTGAACAAAATTTCTTTGGACTGTTGTAATAAAGTCGGAACCTCCTCCATAGATATAAAATCACCAAATATAGCAAATAAATGCTTAGGATCAGAGCAGACAAGAACCGGTAAGGGATTCCGGTTCAAACTGTCATGAACCTACTCGAAAATAAGGAAAATACGTGGAAAATACGCAAGAAATACGGAAGAAATATGCCCAGATCGGCAAAGAATCTGATATATGAACAGGAATCAAGAATACAATAGCCCGAAGGCAAGCAAGAATACGAGACAGATGCCTAGAAGGCTCAAGACTGGCGTTGAACCGGAATGGTTTGACAAGAAGGAGGTACCTCCTTATATATCTAGATCAACGGTCAGGATCGCGCCACTCCAATGGATGAGATCACGCCAAGTGTCGCGCATGCATTTAGGTTCTAGAACATTCTAGAACATTCTGGAGATAGTCCCACATATGAGGAAGACGTGAAGGAATGTCTTCAACAAATATTGGTAGCGCACTTGGCAAGGGTGTGTGACTCGCAATTGGAAGATTGCGAGTTCAAACCCTGTCTTGTGCAACTACCCTTTTGCATCCGTGTGACGACCATCTTTTGTACATAGGAGTATAATGTTCGTATGATACGAATATCCGTATGGTCGTCACAGCTGCTTGCCCCGAATTTCCTCTCCCCAAGGCCCTGGGGACGGACGGGCGACCTCCCCTCTCCGGAATCGCGATTTGGCTCTGCCAATGGACTCAGAACGTCGACATTGCCCTGGGGACCAAGTTCCATGGCCAGAAGACCACCCGACCTCCAAGAAGCACCAAAGTAGCTCACTTCCATCACACTCGTAGTCAATTGGCCTAGGATGTGGATGTGGGATACTGTCGTGGAGGGCGTGAGTGTTTCTTTCTTTTGCAAAACCGACCTTGTAACTTGCTCTCTATGGTAATTTCGCCATTCCGGACGATTTGGCAGGGTCGATTTGCCATTCCGGAGCCTCCCCGGTGCCCGAACGACAAAACACTGCGGTTTATACAAGGCCGATCTCCCAGACCGATCTGGAATCTTTTGGGCCTTCCCGAAGAGGGGCCCCTGAATAGAGGATCCAACGGTCGGATAGGGGAGCCGGGTTCGGGGAGGGTGGTCATTAGCGTGCAGCCCGGGGCATTTGCCGGGGAAGGGCTGCCTCGGGAACTTTTTTGGATCCCGCCTCTTGGGGTCAGGACTCTCCCCTCTTGTGAGGGATCCCCGCAAGGTCCCGGCCTCATTTGACTTGGGGAAGGGTGCCGGCTCGGTTTGCCACCCGCGGGCTGCCCGACCGATTCTAATGCTAACCCTTTGACCTAGACCTTCTCTCGAAAATTTGAAAATTGGGCTGTGTCTTTGGAGATGAATTAGGAATCCGGTTTGCCAAAAAAAAATTAGAATTTATTTTCGTACAATGCATTAATTGCGAATTTATGAATGTCTTGCCACTGCAAAAGCGCCCCCCGACTTTTACTTGCCACATCGGGAGGAGGACAGGCCCAAATTCCGCTCCGTCAGTTCCCCTTGCTCCGTATTCTCGGTTGCAGCTTCTCGGCTAGGTCCCAAGTGCAACAGACCAAGTCTCGGCCCCCAAAACGCAAACCCTTCTAGAACCTGGCAACCCACGGGGGTTTACGTTTGAAGGCCCTCTCCTTGTCGGTCGTAGGGACTTTTTGCGCCGTGACTTGGCGTAGAGTGGGGATGTTGCCTTGAGTGGGGACCCTAAAATCCCCGGAAGCTCCTTGCCCCCGAATTTCCTCCCCAAGGCCACGAGGGGGGGCCGGAGGCGACCTCCCCTCTCCGGAATCGCGATTTGGCTCGCCAATGGACTCGGAAACGTCGTCATTGCCACGGGGACCAAGTTCCGTGGCCAGAAGACCACCCGACCTCCAAGAAGCTCCAAAGTAGCTCACTTCCATCACACTCGTAGTCAATTGGCTTAGGATGTGGATGCGGGATACTGTCGTGGAGGGCGTGAGTGTTTCTTTCTTTTGCAAAACCGACCTTATAAATTGCTCCTTAGGGTATTTCACCATTAGGACGATTTGGCGGGGTCGATTTGCCATTCGAGCCTCCCCGGTGCGAACGACAAAACAACGCGGTTTATACAAGGCCAACCTCGGGGCGCCCGCTGGTTTGACAAGTTCTCCCGGGACCCGATCTGGAATCTTTTGGGCCTTCAGAAGAGGGGCCCCTGAATGGAGGATCCAGCGGTTGGATAGGGGAACAGGGCTCAGGGAGGGTGGTCATTAGCGTGCGGCCAGGGGGGGCGGCTGCCGGGGGCGGGCTGCCTCGGGGAACTTTTTTTGGATCCCGCCTCTTGGGGTGGGACTCTCCCCTCTTGTGAGGGATCCCCGCAAGGTCCCGGCCTCGTTTGAATTGGGGGAGGGTGCGGCTCGGTTGCCCATAGCGGGCTGCCCGGCCGTTCTAATGCTAACCCTTTGACCTAGACCTTCTCGAAAATTTGAAAATTGGGTTGTGTCTTTGGGAGCTGAATTAGGAATCCAGGTGGCAAAAAATCAGAATTTATTTTCGTACAATGCATTAATTACGAATTTATGAATGTCTTGCCTAAAAAAAGCACCCCCGACTTCTAATTGCCACATCGGGAGGAGGACAGGCCCAAACTCCGCTCCGTCGGTTCCCCTTGCTCCGTATTTCTTTTGCGGCTTCTCGGCCAGGTCCCAAGTGCAACAGACCAAGTCTCGGCCCCCAAAATGCAAACCCTTCTAGAATCTGGCAACTCACATGGTTTACGTTTCGGAGGCCCTCTCCTTGTCGATTTGTAGGGACCTTGTAGTGACTTGATGTGGAGTGGGGGTGTTGACGCCGTGAGCACGGACCCTAAAATCCCGAAGTCGCTTGTCCCGCCCCAAGGCCCCGGGGCCGGGACGAGGCGATCTCCCTCCCGGAACCAGCGATTCGCGTCTTTGCCAATGGACTCAGGACGTTGACATTGCCCTGGGGAGCAAGTTCCGTGGCCAGAAGACCACACATGTTCACCCAACTAAGAAATGAGTTTTTGACGTCGCCAGATGGCCCGTCGCCGCGACGCGGCGTATTGTCAACGGTCACCGCCGGGTCACCTACGACTTGGCGTTACCGCGGCAAATACGCATCTTGATGTGTCATCCGATTCGTAATGTCACGCCACGCCGAACATCCACCGGGCGTGACACCGCCGTCGTCCATGCGACGCCCAGTCCACCGGGCGTGGCGGATAGACCAAGTGACGCTGACGCCGCATGCGGCGTGACGCCGCATAAATGTGGCAACTGCCGTCCACTGGCAACCAAACATCCACCGGCGTGACAGTCCGCCAGTCACGAGTGTCGACGTCGCATTACCGCGTCGCGATGCGGCGTTCTGCGACGATGACGTCGCATTGACGTCGCATGGTCACGTCAATTGCGACGTCACGTCGCAGGAACGTCGCAAGCCCACGTCGCTAAATGACCATTCTCTTGTTGTGAAATAAGATCCTTTCCATGGCAACAAATTATACCTATCAATAACAATAAATATGGCAAATTAGAAGTCTTTATGATAGATTGGCAATGCAAGATTCTAAAACAATAATATCTTATAATAGCTACAACAAATCTTAATCTCTTATAATGGTTACAGCAAATCTGAATCCTTGCCTATGCTAGGTACCAATTCAATGGAATTAATGCATGATTTGAGAGTCGGAAAGATCAATTTTAACTGCGCACAAGCTTATTAAATTCTTAAATTATTATGTTAGCAGGGTCTCTAAATTTTTTATTCTAACTGAATAAATCTTAGAAGGAAGGAAGGAAGGAAGGAAGGTATTTTTATCGTCCATGGAGACCAATCGGTCTATGGGCCCCAATACAAAAGCGCAGCAAGCGGATTACTACCCGGATTAAAAAACCCCGCCCCGAAGGGTTTTCGAGGGAAAAACCGTGGCAGCAATCAGCCTGCTGACAAACTGTTCTAATATACAAAATGCAAAAACACACAAATATATACACTCATGCACCGCACCCGTAGTCCTGATCAGCGGGCAACCAGGCGGGGGCAAAGGTGAGCTCGCAGATCTAGTACCTCCTAAATGTACGACCCCAGAGCACGTACTGACGGTGTGTTCATCAGCAAATGTAGGGGCAAGTCCGGCCGTACTAAGGGAGCGTATGTGACGTACCGACATGCCCTTAACCAACTGGGCAAAACCGTCTAGACGTTTATGAGTAGTCGCTTCTACCCATTTATACAGGCACATTCAAGGATCGAATTCTCGAGCGGTCTACCATGGGCCCGTTACAGTCTCTCCCACTAGAACTATGCTCGTCCTCGAGCATCCAAGGCTATACCATGTCTATGTCATACCATGTCACAATGATTACCAAGTTTTTGCAAATTACCCATGCATATAGGCACCCATGGAGACTCGAACTCGAGACCTGCTCTGATACCAATGTGACGTTCCTAACCGACATGCCCTTAACCAACTGGGCAAAACCGTCTAGACGTTTATGAGTAGTCGCTTCTACCCATTTATGCCGGTGTCTCAGGAACGCCCCACAGGCACATTCAAGGATCGAATACTCGAGCGGTCTACCATGGGCCCGTTACAGCGTATCTGGCCCGGATCTGACTGAATGCTGGGCAACTCTGGAAAGTGTGAAACTCATCCTCAATGGCACCCGTTTGACAGCACTGACAGAGCCTGTCCTGGCGGGACTCCCCAATCCACCTGCCTGTCTCGATGCGAAGATGGTGGGCACCTGTGCGAATGGAGCATGGAATAATTTAAGGGCTAAACTTAGCTATTTGGCGATTTTTTAGCACATTTTCAAAATAATTTGGCTAAAGTAAATGGAAAAAATTGGGAAAAAAATAATAATTTTAGCTTAACTTTTTTCGGGACTGCACCAACCTTGGAGCTCTTTAGCCAAACGCTAGAAAGTAAGAGAGTGAAATTTTGTATTGTTTAGCTAAACCATAGAAACTTTTAGAATGAATTTCAGACCAGTTTAGCTAACATCATTCTAATTTATATGAAATATAGGATTAGTAGTTTAGTTTCTAGCATTATGAATTAATTTGATAGTAATTTGGCTTTATATTTTCTGTTGGTCATACCATAGAAATTTTTGGGTTGATGTTTGGGTTAGTTTAGCTAAACGCTAGAAAGTATGAGAGGAAAAATGTGTAGAGTTTATCTAAACCACAGAAAGTTTTGGGATTAATATCGAGCAAGTTTAGCTAAAGTCATTCCGGCTAATAAGAAATATGCGATTAGTAATTTATTCCCTGGAATGGAGGCAATGAGTCTGCGCTTTTTCAGGGGCAGCTGGGAACGCAGGTAGAGCTGCGGGCCCCGGGCTAACACGGGGTTGATGTGCTCCTTGTAATGGGCCGTTTTGACCTGCTCTAGAGTGCCGGGGTCCCAGAGCTTGCCAAGGAAGCGAGCGTCCAGGTACTCCCGCAGGCTGTCACGATCGGCCTCTGTGTCCACCTGCACGCACCTGTGCTCCTGCACGTTCCATCTGGCGAACCACTGATCTCTCTTACCCCTCCAAGAGGTCCTGAGCCACTGCGGGCCCATTGCCACAGCGTAAGCCAGGTGCGGGAGCCGAGCATCACCCATATTAACCACTTTCTGAAAATAGACGATGTGTCTATCAAGGGCTCCCATTTGGCGGCAAGAATCGATTTCTGCAGCAAAATCGATAGGGACTGAAGGTTTCACCCCAAGTGCCCGTGCCAAAATGCCTTACACTTTTGCTCCAAGTCATTCCAGTCGCCAAAGAGGCGCCCAGGGCCCCAAACCTCGATCCGTCTGAAGGGCGGGCTCGGCCGGTGCCCAAAACAGATGTGACTGATGGCCCCACACTACAAGGGAATGACTACTAAACGTCAGCAAAATCGTCAGAGGGTCCAAAACAATTTGTCAAATGTATATCTGACGATTACAGTGACGGTTGATCTGACTCATGAAATGACGTTTAGCTCGGCGAAAACTCGACTAATAAACCCGACTAATAAGCATATGGATTTAATTTCTCGGCGTCCATCGACGTGCAGCTTGACTAATTAGTTGTCTAATAATGTGACTAATAAAGTGACGAGTAGTCTGACGAATTGTCTCTGACGATTTTGCTGACTTATTGTCTAACTAATAAGCTGACTAACTGTCTGACCAAATGTCTGACTATTTATCTGACGTACAAGCTGATGATTAGTCTGACTAATTTTTTGACTATTATACTGACTAACTTCTTATATTCGTCAGAACAACCATCATTCATAATATCTATTGTAGTTGTTGATATTCCATAGTTCCTTCAATAATCTAATAATGTAAATGACATATTAAAAGCATCTAGACTTCCTCATTTATCCAATAACATGATCTCAAATGTTTTGTAACTTGAGAAGACCTTTTTTTTTTCAACTCCATTGCAAGGGGGGAATATGGTAGTAAATTTGTTTAGGTTTTTAAAATGACTTGCATGTTAACAAATGCCTAAATAATTGGAATCCATCACCTTCCAATAATTAACATGTTTGAGCCAATTCCTTTGGAGGGGAAGCACTTGTTTGACACCCACCCAAACGTGCAAACCATTGCTTAAGATCATTTTTAGGATAGACAGAGTGGCCAATTCAAATGTTCTAATGAGAACAGTTCAAAAAGATGATACCTGAGTAGACCATATTTAGGATAGACAGAGTGGCCAATTCAAATGTTCTAATGGGAACAGTTCAAGAAGATGATACCTGAATATCTACTGGATGGCACGACTTCAACATTTGCCATGGATGCCTTAGAAAAGAAAATGGGATTGCCCCTTTTAATGCAACATCTGCCATCAACTTGGTATAAAGATTCCCCAAAGATGTGATTTAATCCAAAGAGATATGTTTTAGTTACCAGGCTAGATAATTAACTTACAAGTAAAAGTAATGTTAGATTTTTGCAGCATTCCTGAGATAACAGTTACTTGGACCATTCCCTAAAGACAATTAACATGATAAACTGAGGAAACAACCAGAGTGGGGATTCGAACCCCAATATGCCAACTCCAATTACTACATCAGTGAACAAACCCATTGCCAAAGTTGCAAATGTGCAAAGGGAGAATATACACATTCTGAAGAAATTCAAAATGGTAAGAACATTTGAGATCTAGAATAATGGAACACTTTAGTTACAAACAAAAGGCATCTCGTACTTTAATGAAGAGAAACAATATTACAGTAAAATGTAGTCAAATCTGTACATACGTAAACAACTAAGAACAATTCCTAAGAGATTCGTAAGGTTCTCAAAAGTTGTATTTTTCTTAACCTCTAATGTTGCAGCTCTCCCACAAAATGCACCACGAATGCACCACATTTGGGGGGGCATTCAAGGGATAATTTAATCATACAATACAGATATTTAGGAAATTTGCACCATTTTTCAGTGCCTTTAATATATTTTCCAAAAGAAGACAACTCACCTTTTCAGATGCACAATAAACTTTTGTGAGATGTTATATTTTCGCAATTTTGCAAAAAAATTAGGGGCATTTTTTAAATTTTCGCAAAAAGAAACAACAAAAAAAATTGCAAAGAGAAGAAGAGAAGAAGAGAAGCAAAGGGACGAAGCTTTTAGGGTAAGCGGAGATGAAGCGGCAGCTTAAGGGCGTCGGATTTGACAGAATAAGGCTTCCTTCCTCTAAATCATTTGTAAAAGCTTGTCCTTATGATGGTTAGGGCATGCGATTTAAACCTGAGTCTGGAAATTGATGCCCAATGATTGCCTCGCTTTGCAAATCCGAGAAATAGGCTTAATCGGGTCGTTGGCTGCAGTTCTTGGTTCTTTGGGTTCACGGGCGAGAGTTTTCTTGAATCGAAACTAGAACTGGGGGTTCCGGTAAGCCTTGTTTTCCCTTGTGTGGGTCTAATGGCGGGGATTCGGTAAAACAATCGGCGGTTGCTAAGGGATTGAGGTGACCGAAGTTCTCTATATTTCTTTGTCTTTCCATATTACATTTACAAGGTATTCAATGATTTCCTGAGAATAGATCTCATTAAATATAATAGCGTATTGTTTCAAAGAGATAAGATATGCTTAAGGATAAATTCTGAATATTATTTTCGATTCTTGTTCTCATGTATCGATTGCTTTCCATATTACATTTACAAGGTATTCAATGATTTCCACAGAATAGATCTCATTAAATATAATCTTGTATTGTTTCAAAGAGATAAGATATGCTTAAGGATAAATTCTGAATATTATTTTCGATTCTTGTTCTCATGTATCAGTTGCTTGAGATAGAACTTAACCTAGTTGTTGTTTTGTATGACATATTTCCAGCTTAGTGGCGTCTTAGCATTGACTACAAGAGTACATTGCAACATATAAAAATGGGGAATTTTTGTCGATAACTTCGTGCATTGCATTAGATTAATCTAAGCTTGGATTTAGTGGCTAACAATGGCGGGGCAATTGGAGGACTTCAAAAAGGGGCATACTAGAGCAAAGTTAATAGAACTACTTGAAAAAGTGAAGATGGCGGTCTTGCGGCGCAGAGTGTACAAAGGCCTAATTTCTAGAACTCAGAGACGCAAAAAACCTCTGTAGGAATTTTCTCTTGGAAGGTATGGTATGTTCATTTTGCATCTCTTTTCAAATTCATAGTGCTACTGCGGCCGCTTTAGATTCATCTATGTGGTATCTATATTAGCACGGTTCAAAAATGCCATTCTTAGGGATCCTTTTAATTTGCTTTATGACTAGAAAACGGATATTTCTTTGTGCAACTGGATTTGGAGTAACTTGTGGCCCATGTCGAGAATGGGAGATAGATCTTGGCAACATGTCATTGGTAGGTACCATCTTTTCAAGGCTTTCTAAACGATGCCATCTCGGGTACCTTAACTTGTCTTTGATCCTTAGTATTTATTTCTTTAGTGCCTTATGGCTTCGAAAAACACATTCTAGAGCTTCTATGAATATGCCTTATAATTTTCTATGACTAACCTAGTCTATGCATCCCAAGTGCGGGATCTTTGAGGAAAAGTGGTCTCGCAAATGCATCTTTGTTATAAAGGGGCTATGCTACAAATACAAATATGAGGAAAGTGAAATATTGCTACATTTATTTTTCATTTGTTACTTCATAAGCGATTTGCAAGTGTTGTTCCATACAACATGAAAAAAAGAGGGTCTCGAAGACATGCTTCGAACTATGTTTCAAAGAACAAACTCAATCCAACAAGGATGAACTTCAAACATTTCAAGACGATCAAAAATAGGTATTATGTATGAAGTTTTAGTTTGATTTAAAGAACAATGCAACATAAAATGTTTGTTAGTTTAGAATGGTCACGATGCGCGAAGCTTTTGTACGAAGCTTTGACTTTGTGCAATCTTTGCAACTATTTCCCCATTTTACTTAAATTTTGCCATATTGGAGCTCCCTACTAGATTTTTGCATCTTTTCACATTTAAACATTCTATTTATGACTGAATATTATGGAAAGATAGATCTTTGCTTAGCTTTGGTAGTTTTATGTTTATTTTCAGGCTTGGTGTTTGGAATTTAAAGAGGTTGGATGTAATACCTCTTGAATGATAATCCATTACAGAATTTTCAATGTTTATCATTGTAATGGTATCATTTGAATTGCTATGATTTTTCTGTTATTATGATTTCAATTGTCGTTTTATGCTAGAATTTTGTGCTGTTAAGATCCTACCCTACGATCAATTTTGTTGTTTAATTTGTATTTGTATTATAGTTTAGAGTCTTCTTACAAGCTGGAATATCAGGGTTCAAATTCCTGCTTGATATATAAACATTTGGTATATAAACTTCATAGACGAGCAAATATGATGACCAATATTCTAACTATTGCATTGACTAAAAAATTGTCGAATTATCTGACTAAAAAGCCGACTACGGTCTGACTAATTATTTGACTAATAGACTGATTAATCTTTTGACTATTCGTCTGACTATTTCTTTGACTATGTCTGACTAATTATCTGACTATTATCCTGACGATTTATCGTCAGATAAAACTCGTCAGAACATTCGTCAAAAATAAGGGCCTGGGCAGTCGTCTATTTTATGAAGGCTCTCTGACGATTATTCTGACGTTTAGCCATCATTCTCTTGTAGTGCCAATCATAGAGCTCTGCCTGGTGACTGTTGTTCTGCATGGCATAAAGCGCTTTCCAGCCTGCTGTCACCCGCAAGCGGATGGACGCCTCCCAACAGAGCGAGGGAACTCCACCCCTAGGTACTTGTAGGTGGGCGTGACCTCTACAGGCTGTCCGACCTGTGAGTGCAGGAGGCGTGGGGTGGCGTGAAGAGGATATGGGTGCAAAATCGGTACTGGGCAGCAGAAATCACCGTCCGGATGCCGCTTACAAGTGCTTAAAATCGGCGTGTTTTAAACACGACGTGCGTGATTGATCAATTGACATGTAGGGTGCGCGCCCGTCAAATGACAGGCTGAGAGAATCATGAGCTTGAAAGGTGCCGGAAACATGAATGCCTATAGCCCGCCATATTCGTGGATGGCGGGCTAACCCATCTTGAATTCAAGCAAAATGGAGGGACTAATTGTTTCCAAGAATTGCCTGAACCGAAATTCAACAATTTGCCCTTACCAATTTTGCAATACACAGAAATCCGGGATAGATGAAACCCAATTCCTCTCCCCGTTCACTTTACAAAGCCATTGATGCAGCAAGGAAGAGAGATCAGAGGCAGAGATTGTATGCAAAGAAGGTAGCAATGAAGAAGAATTCCCCTTCTAAAGATTCGCCTTCAAAGAAGAAGAATAAGAAATTGAGACTGAAGTGGCCAAAGAGAATAAGAGAAATTTCAGGAGAAATTTTGAAGTATTCAACCAAATTAGTACAAATGTTGATGACAATGACAAAGGCCGATCCTTGCCAGTCTTCTTTGGAGGGCAAGGGATTTACCAATTGCTTCTATAAAGAAATCTAAGCGTGTTACTATGGCCGAGAGCAAATGGTGAAGAATTTGAAGGAAACAATGCAAGAACATAAGTATGAGAGGAATCATGACATGCTTCGTGCAAGGAAGTCCACCTTGATAATGGCAAAGAAGCGGTACAAATGGTGTCAAGCCATTGAATCAAAGAAGTGGCGGATTGCTTTCAAGATCCCCGGAAAAACAATTTCAAATGCTTTTCAAAGAAGGGTGCAAGCTAACAAAGGGAAGGACCTTGGTCAATGTTCGAGGAGGAGGAAGCGGATGGATAGCATGTTAGATTACAATAGAGAAAGCTGTTCTCAAGTTCGAGAAAATACAAGAGTTTCTCCATACAAGAAAGACGTGAGGAGGTATGTATCAGAGACAGGAATAAAGATGGAACATCCAATTCACCTTCTTGAAGTCAGCCAAGTAAGTATTCATCCTATATTGTAGGGTTCATTATATGTAGCATTTATTTGGCATTCACATGATTTTCCTGCAGTTGCAATTCTACCTCAGGTTTAGAGAGGAGAATCCTCATATCAAAATTGCATTGCAGACTTTTGAGAGGTTGAAACCGAGTTTTGTAAGGAGGATGCGTGAGAGGCATACATGTTGTTGCATCTACCACTTGAAATTTGAATACATCCACTACTAGAGAATGGGCTGTTTGCGACGTCGGTTTGCGGCGTATTTGAAACGTCCACGTCGCAAAATTCGTGCGCGTTCTAAAGACGTCGCGCAAAATTCAAATGACGTCGCATGTGCAACGTCCCACGTCGCTATTGCAACATTTGGTCAGACGTCGCAAAGGTATTCTATGTGGCAGCTGACATGGCAATGTGGCTGTTAAAAGTTAAGCGACGTGTCACGTCGCAGGTGCAACGTGTGACGTCGCATATGAAACGTATTACGTTGCATATTGTACGTGCCACGTCGCATTTGCGCCGTGACGCGTCGCAAGTGCAACGTCATTACAACGTGAAACGTTGCAAGTGCAACGTCTCATTGCGACTTTAAAAATAAATACAAAATAAATACAAATATAAGTTATTGAGGTGTTGGTAAGGCCTCAGGTTTGTTAGCTAAAGGTTAGGGGTTCAAGTCCACGAAAAAACATTTTGGACGCACATATATGTATGTCTTAGCAACATATGAGCGACGTCTGTAAAACGTCATAAGGACATATTTTGTACGTATTTGGGACGTCCATGACGTCGCTAATACGTCGCACATGCGACGTGACGTCGCGCTGCGACGAATCCACGGCGACGTCATTTGCGACGAGCGGGAAACGTTATTAAAACATGTGCATGCGACGTTTGATGTTCTCGTTACGTCGCAAAGACGTCGCAAATGACGTCGCAAACTGCCTATTCTGTAGTAGTGATCATGCAGGGATTGAACAGCCTGAGAAAATCGGGTGGAGTTCATGACAATTGCAACTGCCACTGTGAGATTTGTAGCCCTGGCCCAGAATGTGCAGCCAAGGAGCATACAATCAAGTGCACCAGTGATTTATGGAGACAAGTGGTCTGCATCAAAGGTGATGATGAGGAGTGGTTTGATCATAACTGCTTGATGTTAGCGTGTAAAAAATGTGGGTTGGATAGAATTAGAAAATGTCCACAGGAAATGGATGGCACGGGTTCATTACTAGTTACTTGGAAGACATTTGAAAAGCAACCTGTGGACCAGGACAGAGAATTCAGGGATCCAAGAAAGGCTTTGAGGTACAAACCTGTCTTAAGATTAGTACAGAAGGAGAGAAGTCCCAAAGAGTTTCAAGAGGATGTGAAGAAGGTAATATCAGATTTTGTTCCACACAATTACATAGCACATTGGGAGCCAATCGGTTTAAAGCGGTGTGTGTCATCATTTTAAGATACAATTGTATCATTTATTGACTTTCGCGAAAAAATTACATCATCGAGATCCGAATGAGCCCCGGTCACCAATGCGACCAAGTTTCTATACTTGTTCACATAATATATAGACATGACAAAAGTGCCGATATTCTGTTCTCTGCAAGACGCATGTAAGAAGACCGGCCCAAAGAAGAAAAAAAAAAAAAAAAACGTAAGATTGGAGCGGATCGGGGAATAGACTCAACAATAGTAGGAAGATCATAAAAGAGACTCACTTTTACATTTCTGATGATAAAGTGCATGACTCATTATTTGTGGAACACTGCCTACAAAAGAATGTTGCATGGCTTAAGGAACAGGAAATAGAGTATGAGAAGCATTGGGTTTGGAGTGATGGCTGCTCATCACAATTCAAGTCAGCAAAACCTTTTTTTTTCTTAGGCAAATACTTCACAATGAATGACAAGGACAGTGTAGCCACGTACGTAGTGTACGATTCGCGTACCGTACGTCTTCTAACGTACTGTACGTTTTTCGGACTTTGGGCTTTTTCATACTTTACGTACCTAATTTCTGTGTTGTTTTATTTGAGGTACAGTACGTAGTGTACGTTGTGGACGTACACTACATATATAACGTTAATACATTTTAAACATCATTTATGTAGTTACTTATTCAATCTCGAGTTCTTTTATTGCTTGTGTAGACAGTTAATGGTAAGAAAACATAAACATTACAGTGTTCAAGATCAATTAAGCATCTAATAGGAAAGAAAAGACCACAGCCTAATATCACTTGTTTAGTTATCTGAGTAACAACCCAAAGATAAGGTTGTTCAGGTTGATCCACTCCAACAAACATTCTAGGATTTAATACAATTCAGCTTCTTCATCCACCACCTGTTATGCATAAAAGGTTTTGAATTAACAACCTGATATATAATTGGTAAATGACCTTTATTTGATAAACTGATATATATTAAACAGAAGGTTTAACTTTGGCCTACCCTCATGACTCTTGAAGCACCCATTTTGGAGAAGTCCATTGCAAAAACTGCCAAGCAAAAGTGTTAAATTCCAAAATTCGAAACAATAAACAAACTTCTGGCTAAGCTAAAAAATTCACGAACTGAATCCAACAGAATAGACAAATCGAATCAAAGATAAAACTATGATTCACTCGATGAAAACCTCAAACTAAACCTAAAAAATCGAGAATCTCGGGCAGAGAAGAATGAAAACATTTAGAACAAGACGTGCACGGCAAGAAAACATGAAACAGAGAGGAAGCAGGATCAAAATAAAAATGAAAAACGTGTATTCAAAACAGAATCAGAAGGCCAAAGGTTCAAACATCTCTTAATCGAGGGGGAAAAAAATGAGAAAACCAGTCAATGGCTAAAACCCTACCAAGTAGAATCAGCTCGACTCGAATATGAAGAAGATGAAATCCGATAGCGAATCAAAAACCCATATAGAGCTTTTGAAGAGGAATGAAGATTTGGGATTAAACAGAGCAAATATTGAAATAAATAGAAATTTACCTAGCAAGGATAGGCTGCAGAATCGATTCACGCCTCCGACCAAAGGTAAGGACTACGCGACCATGAGCTGCAGAAAGCTAGAAGCGGAAGAATAAGGAACCGAAAAGAGAAGCTTTAGAATCATTTAAACCTCCTAAGACCTCTGTTCAAAGGCTCTTCACATCAAAAATCCAGCTAACTGCCATCAGTAACCATATCAATCTTGCATTAGAAGGTCCTGCGCTGCCCTTAACCTGTGCAAGCACTCCTCTCGATTCCACAAACCCTAAATCGTGAAGCGGCCTGGAGGACGGCTGCGTTAGGGTTAGGAAACATGTGAGATTCGAATATAACATTAGGGCTAAGTAAACCCCACCACAAAAAAAAAAAAAAAAAAAAAAAAAATTGACCTCATTATGTAACGTACGAGACGTACTATACAACATATAAGGTACTATACGCCCATGTTTATTTCGTACGCGTACGAAAACAACCCTGGACAAGGAAATAGTCTGGAACTACTTTGCCACTGCTCATGGTAAAGGTGAACATGATGGTGCAGGTGTTGTTATCAAAAGGCTGCTAAGTAAGGAACAACTCAAACCCAATGGTGTGCAACTGAGGCATGCTAAAGATATTGTAAAATTTCTGTGTACATATTTTTCGATCTATCAGTTGATGAAACAGATGAGATCAAAAGATATTTTTGGGAAATTGAACCTGTTGTTGTGGCAAACATGCAAGAATATGAAATTGAAACACTTAAAGGCACAAAGAAGATTCATCATGATCGGACACTGTGAGGAGTAGACCAAACATGCTTGCTCATAGATGCTGTCATGTTTACGCTTGTTTTGCATGGATCGAGAATTGGGATTCTGCATCGATCGACTGAGTAGATTTGGAAAGTGGGAGGTAACCGACTTAAAACCGGGAGTTGAGAAGAAAAAAGAGACTCTTGAACAAGCCAATGAATGGATCGATAATTTGGTAGAGGTAGGTGACAATTTTGCGGTGAATCTTTGAGGTAGACAAGACAATCCGGAGGGTGTGGACCGGGGATAGGTTCAATCTTGTATAACGTTTTATACGTAATCACGTATTTTTCGTTTGATCTGGCACAAATTTGGCGTTTAATACGTCAAAAAATACGTCCAAAAATTTCGGCGTCGAAAAAATTTGGCGTAAAGCGTTTAAACCTTGATTTTGCTTTTACTGAACTTTTTTCGCGTCAAAGCGAAACCTTTTTAAACTAAACAAGAAAAAAAAAAAAAAAATTGGTTTTGGCGTAAAAGCGAAATTGAAGGTTTAAACGCGGCGAAAAAGTTTCAGCGTAAAGTTTAAAAGGAAGGTTTTCGCTTCTGCGAAATTTAAAAAAAAAAAAAATTTATTCGCCGGCGTAAAGCGAAAACTAAGGTTTAAACTACGAAAAAAGTTTCAGCGTAGTTTAACGGAAGGTTTCGCTTTACGCCAAATTTTTTTTCCGGCCGGCGAGTATTAAATGCGAAAAATACGTATTTTTCGCAAAAATACGTATTTTTGCACTTTATACGTCTGAAAAAATAGTTTCATACGTACAGAACCTATCCCTGGTGTGGACTTCTATATCCTCAAGTGCACAGAACCCAAATGCACACTTGAAGATTCATCAAGATGGATGGGGGCAAAAATTTGGAGTGCATGAGGTTATCTTAAGTGGACTGTATTATCAATTCTTGGGTAATTTCAAGTACATGTTGCTCACTAAACAACCCGAAGCCTCCGTACACAGCCATATGGTAAGATATCCTAAAATTGATATGGACAAAATAGAAGGTACAGACATGTACAAAATTTCACAGGAGACCCATGAAAAAATTATGGCCAGTCTCCCAATAACATTGTAATTCTTTGACACTTAACCAAATTGATGTAATTCTTTGCAAGTGATTTGTTGTTCCAGCACCTAAGCACGTAAGCACACATTTGTATATATATATATTAATAATAGTGAGGATGCACAAGGGTGGTGTGCATGGACACGTACTTCGAAATGAAGATTGAATTGTTGTTTAAGAATGTACATTTGTGACATTGGAATAACATTCAATTATTTATTTTGGTACCATCACTATCCCAACATTCTTGGCAAAATTATATTGTCAAGGCATTTCCTCGATGTGACATGTGTCAATTCCAATGGTCATACGAAATATTTAAGCCTGGTTACGAATTAATTGTTCTGGCGCGTGTGAGGTTTTTTATTATTAATCGACGCGCCTAAGCATAGGATTTAAGCACTAGGCCCCTAATCATAGGATTTAAGCTCTTCTTACGCCCTCACGCTTCCGCCTTAAGCCGGCATCTTGCCCAAATCCTCTTCTTATGCCCATTCCGTCTATTTCCTTTGCAATGGCCTCTGCATGCAGCGGAAATAAAGCACCAGAGTATGTGCTTAAGCAGGTGCCTGAGGATGCGGACGTCGCTCCGCAATACAGGAACGCCTATTTTTTCGAGCCGGTTCGTCCAGAAGAAGCAACAGACACTGAGGACCGTGAGGAAGAAGAAGGTATTCTTTTGTTTTGCAATTTTTTTTTGTTTTGTTTTTCTTTTGTTCTAACATTGATGCTTTTTTTGTTTACAGAAGTGGAGCAGGAAGTGGAGAATTCTGAAGAAGAAGAGGAGGAGAATTCTAAGGAAGAGGAAGAGGAAGAGGAAGAGGAAGAGGAAGAGGAAGAGGCAGATGAAGAAGAAGAAAAACAATTGGTTTTCGAGAGCTGTTACGAAGAGCGCCCCACCAAAAGGCAGAGGAGGCGGGAATTGGAGGAGAATGTGTGGAGTGAGCCCGAGTCTGAACCAGAAAGCCCCTGAAAGCCCCCCCCTGAAGACAACCCCCTGAAGGCCTCTTTTTTGTAAAATATTTTGTTAATATAAAAAGTTTTTTGTCTCTAGCACTTTGTTCTTTGTTTGTCATTTTTTTTGCTCTATCAAATGTTCTTTTCGTCTCTCAAATATATGAAGTTTTTTGTCTCATCTACTTCTTTTTTGTCTCACATTTTGTTTTTTCCATTATGTATGTTCTTACTTCTGTTATCCATGCAGGTGGCAAAACATTGAATTCTTGTACAGTCCATATTCTGCTTGAATGTAACAGTGCTCTAGCTCAAACACTAAGCACTTTAATTAGTTTCAAAGTGCTTGTGAGTAAGCCTTTGGAACACACGAGCACTTATGCAATAAAGCGACTAGCTTTAAACAGGTTATATAGCATAACAAGAAGCATTGCACCTTAAGCGCATGACAAGAAGCACTTGATGACATTAACATACGCTGGCGTTAAGCAATGCTTAGTAAGCATCCTTTGCATGACAAGAAGCGATGATCGCCATTAAGACTCATACCAGACTAGCACTTGCAAGCAATTTTTTTTTTAAGCACTTGATAAGTTTTAAGCACCCCTTGCAGTCAGCATTGAATTAGATATAAACAATATAGCAAAAAATTATAGACAAGTCTGCATTGAACTATATATACAATATAGCAAAAACAACCTTAAATTAATATAAGATAAAGATGGTGCATGAAAAGTGTAGGATTTCTTGGCCTAAATAAATGACAATCAGGCCAATAATCATAAATGTCTCAGGCTTAATCACAGTAATGGAGGATGACAAAGTTCATCACCATAAACCTTCTCCAATTCCTCATTCACAAGGGTGCACAACTGCAATTGTTTTCCAGAAAGTCTTTCCAAGCATAGCTTCATAATCTTTCTATCTGTCATAGGCCAGGGCTTGCATCTGTGTATGTTCTTCACCAGTAACTTCATTTTTTCCTCAGTCTTGGCCTGCAGTATTTCTTCTATCTTTGGGGTGAGTACTGTTAGCACTTCATCACACACATCCATCTTGAATGCAGGTACTAGCAGAAGTTTCCAGGGACTGCTAAGGTAAGACTTGTATAATGAATCATCAAGAAGCAAAGTCTTACCTTTGAATCTTGGGTATGACTCATATATTTTCCCAAGTGGCTTCATCATGACTGGACAGCCAGGTTTGTTAGGGTGGTGAAAACTGGTCTTCACACATTTTTCCTGTCCCCATACAAATAGAAATCCGTCCCTCAAATCTGGACATAGTACTTGCAGCACATCTTCCACATTAGAGAGTTGCGTTGATGACCATATACCAACACAACACTTCTGTAACAAAGTCTTCAAGAAGAACACTGCTTCTGGTCTGAATATCACTTTCTTTCTACTAGCGTATGTCATTGTCAATCCTGATTCCAAGCGTATGTGTTCATTTGCACCAAAAGTTTTTACCAACACACCATTTAAATCCAAGACAATGAGTTTATCTTTTGCTGCCAAATCAATATTTAGTACGTTGGAACATCCTGAATACCTACACAACAGGAATTACTACATGAATAAATAGATGAAGATGAAAATAAAAAATGGGTTGAATGTGGAAACCTTTCTGTATCAACAGCAGGATTCTCTGACCTAACAGAATCAACTAGTAATCCTACAGTGAATGCAACAAAAGAAAATCAATAATATTCAATGTTTTAAGCAATACTAAGTTGTGGGCTTGCCCAGCACTTCCCACACTGACTTTCTAGGGTTGACAAAGGCATCAATCACTTGTTGAAGATCAGGCTCACCTGAAACTTGAGGGCCTGATTCTGCATTTTCTTCAGAACACACTTCGATAGGTGTGGTGTCATGATTGAGATTGCTTCCTGCATCTTTCACAGTGCTACTTCTTGTTCTCTTTCTTGTAGCCTGAACAACTTCTTTGCTATCCTGGTGCTTACCCCTCTTTGTTCTTTTGGCCTTTCCTTTTGGCAAAAATTCACCCAAGTTGCCATCATCCAATGGAATTACTCCCTCAACTTCCTTAAGTGCTTCAGTGTGTACACTCGGGTGGACAGCTTCTTGGACTGGTGGTGGTGGTTCTGCTGTTACATTCAAATCAGTCACAATTGACTGTACTTCTATAGGACTTTGCAGGTGTTGTGCATCTTCAAATGAAAACATTATCCTTCTTTGAACCCTGTAGGGTGAGACCTCAATTGCAGGACGGATTAACACATCCTTTTTTGGTGTACTATTTGAAGCACCTGCAAGATAGGCAAAACCTAGCTCGTCAAATACACCCTCTGGCACCTTTCCAGGGCAACCATGAATACATTGTCCTCCTCTCAACAATGAACAACAAGCTATATGATACTCATGTTGGCAATTCAGTGCTAAACTTAACCTGTAAGCTTTAGTGAATTCCAGACCACATGCTGAACATGTATAAAATGGATCTTGCACTAACAACTTATCTCGTATAATAGTAGAGATGCTAAATGTTGCAGGAGTGTCCATTTTCAGCTTCCACAAATTGTTTATGTAGAAATGCAGAAGTCTCTGTTCTTCTTCGAGAACTTTTAACTCCTCCTCAAGTTTGATTTTACATTTGACCTGCTCATTAACAGATGTAGGGTTCATTGCTTTTTGTACCTTGTTCCCGTGCCAAGTTTCCATCCGGGACGGTCTGCTCCAAATCTTTAATTTACGCCTCCAACTCACAATTTGGATTAAGATTGAACTCCTCCGTTTTGTAGCCAAATCATTTGTGGCCTGTCTTTAAACTGTTCTCGACCTCTTCCAACATCATTTTTTGTAATTTGAGGCCTTCTCATTGCCTTTTTCAGCTCACTTCCCTCTTTGCTTCCAGATTCTTTGTGATAAGTAAAACCGATTTTCCAATCTCATCTTTGCATTCTCTAAGGTTTTATGTTTTCATCACATGCACTGATCTCATTTGATCCAGCTGCCACCTTTGGCTTTGCCTTCATTTCAGTTTTCCTAACATGTGCTACAACATCTGCCTCTGTTTTTACTTGTCTATTGTTGTGGTATCTTTGGCATAGCAAATGCAGCCCAGTTTACTTTGTGTTCCTCAGGTGCAACTATTGATCTAGTGCAATTTTCAAACGCAAAAGCGAAGGCCAGTTGCTTTCTTACTTCTTTGTTGTGACAATTCTTGTAGATTTTTCGGCAGAGTGTTTCCAACTTCTCTTGAAGATGCTCCTTTGCACAGTGCCATTTTATCTTTCCCTTGTTCAACTTCTTTGTCCAAACAGATTCCCAATCTCGATCTGTGACATTATTTTCCAACCAAGTTTCTTCCTCGTGGGGCTTCACCCCCGAATTGCACAGACCTCTGATGCTCTGAAAATCATCCGCGCTCCATGCCTCCATCATCAACAGTGAAACACTGATCTGAGTTTTCGCGCCGAGGGGAAAAGGAGAGTCACATGCTCCTGTCAACATGGATCCTTTCTCGTCACTGATCAAAATAGGAAGGGATGCCTATTTTTGACAAGGATCCATCCTTGTTGATAGCTTACTCTTCCACCAGCTCATTTCTCGGTGGGAAGAGTTTTCGTCAATAGGGATCTTCTGGATGCTGACACATAGAATGAAGGAACGAGGGACTTTTTGGAAGGAATGAAGGAAAAGGGCGCACTATTTTTTTTTCTGTTAATTTTTGCACATGTGGAATTCCTGTTGATAGAAACATGTGACCGCCACAAAAAAAGGACTGTTACTGCCAACAAGAATTTTTTTCGGTTGACATGAACATGTGACTAAATTCTAAGGATGAATTATGATTTGGTATGAAATATAAATCGAGTCTGAATGGGGTCATCGCTAATGCCCCATGAAAAAGGAGCATCATGGAATAGGGCCATGGGATAACATGACGGTGGCCAATATATATGGTGCTTGATATTTATATTGCATGATTTAGAGCGAAAAAAACCATAGGGCTTAGGGTGGTTCTCCATTAGCATCAGCCCCGAGTTTCATACCTGTTCCATGTCAACAATCACAGGCGTAGCAAACGAAGACCCATTTCTATTTGCAATGGCATTTCTTACCTGTTGCCTTTCGGTGAGAGAGCAGTGAACTTTCAAAGGCATTGAGATAGCTGGTTTGAATGCGCAAGACAACTGAAAGTTATTTGGATTCGTCCTTAAGGACGAACTCCAGGACAAACTCAATTTTTCAGATGCAGTGATGGTGCATCTGAAAATTTTGCCGGATATGGTGCCATCTCATTCTAGTTGAGTTCTGATAGAAGCAATGGGAATGGCAAATCTCGTAGTTGAGATTGCCATGTGGCACATGAACTCGGATAAAAGACCCTAATGGAGATGGGCCGTTATGGCCATTCACATGAGAAACTTTTTTGCCAGCGCTGAAACAACGCTGGGCCGTTTATCAGCTGTTGAGAAAATTAAATTCAGCATCGCGCCGCTCACGGCGCGCGAGCTGAGCCGGAAATTTGTGCCCGGCTGAGACAGCACTTAATCAACCGGGCGAATTCAGCAGACCAAAATTTGCAATCACATGAGGCCCAGAACAAGCCTGAATCTATATTGGTGAACCCGAAATTCTATGAAAATCGAGAATAAAATCCAGAAACAACGAATCCTTTCAAGCACGGAAGCATGAGTACCTTTCTACTGTGCTGTTTTTTCTCTAAGCCCGGCCCCTTACCATTCGTTTAACTTGAATCAAAGTCCAAGTCTGCAGATTCGTGCCCTGATCTTGCCGGACTTCTGCCCTGGTTTTGCCCAGTTTGCCTCGAATCCAAGAATTTGTGCCGTGATCATGCTCTTTTTGCCTCGAATCCAAAAGTCCATCATTCTTCTTCAATCAAATTTGCTTGCCTTTTGTTCTGCACGTTTGCTCATAAATTAGTTGACAAAGCTATTAGTTCAAAGGAAGGAAGGAAGGAAGGAAGGAAGGTATTTTTATCGTCCACGGAGACCAATCGGTCTATGGGACCCAATACAAAAGCGCAGCAAGCGGATTACTACCCGGATTAAAAAACCCCTGCCCCAAAGGGTTTTCGAGGGAAAAAACGTGGCAGCAATCAGCCTACTGACAAACTGTTCTAATATACAAAATGCAAAAACACACAAATATATACACTCATGCACCGCAACTTTTAGTAGAGCCGATCACGGAGGCGGCCCAGCGGGGCAAAGGTGAGCTCTCGCAGATCCGATTACCTCAATGATATGCGACCCCGAGCACGCGACGGTGTGTTCATCGGCAAATGTAGGGGCAAGTCCTACCGTACTAAGGGGAGCGATCGCCCGGATCTGGCCCGAATGCCGGGCAACTCGGAAAGTGTGAGACTCATCCTCAATGGCACCCGTTTGGCAAAGACCGACAGAGCACGTCTGGCGGGGCTCCCCAATCCACACGCTTGGTAGGCACTGTGCGAATGGAGGCAATGAGTTTGGCTTTTTTTGGGCAAATTTGGGACGCATATGGGCCCCGCTAACACGAGGTTGATGTGCTCCTTGTAATGGGCCGTTTTAACCTCGCTCTAGAGCCGTAGGGGTCCCCGAGCTTGCCAAGGAAGCAAGCGCCCAGGTACTCCCCGGTATGTCACGATCGGCCTCTGTGTCCACGCGACGCGACTTTTTGTGCTCTCGCACATTCCATCGGGCGAACCACCGATCTCTCTTACCCTCCAATAGGCCCCGAGCATTGCGGGCGCATTGCCCGCGGCGTAAGCCCGGTCGGGGGCCGAGCATCACCCATAGTAACCACTTTTCGAAAATAGACGATGTGTCTATCAAGGGCTGCCCGTTGAAGCGGCAAGAATCCAGTTTTCTGCAGCAGAATCTGATAGGGGACTGAAGGTTTCACCCCAAGTGCCCGCGCCAAAAATGCCTTCTGCACCTGAAGGAGAACACCAGCAAACCCTTGCTGTGGAATTCCAGAAAAACAAAGGTAATGGAATTGAAAAAATATGGAATTCCACAAAATCAAAGGTAGTATGGTTCATGCTAATCCAACAATAGATGAATCTGGAAGGAAAACTTCGAGGGCTGGAGTAGCTTAGATGGAAGAGCTTTGAGTAGGCCACATCACGATTTCGGCAAACCCAGGGGGTAAAACTATGGGTGTGGTCTGCGTTTGTATACCTAGCTGATTCTCAATATTTCATGGTTGAAAGGCGATGCCACGTCATGAGTTCAAGCAGCTGCTGAAAAGTTTTCTACACAGCATGATCAGCAGCATGTGAATGGCTGCTGGGTTCAAGCGTTCAGCGCGGGATATCAAGGGTTCAGCCCCCGCAGAAATCAAGCGCCATGTGATCGCTACATTAGTCAATGCTGAAAGTTAAAAAAATAGGCAGGATAGAATTGTATTGCATCCAACAGCTGAGAGCAGCTGAGATTGTGATCCAGGTATTGCGATTCTATTGGCCCAAAATCAGCGGCTGAGATAGTGATCCAAGTACTGCCATATTATTGGCCCTGAATCAACGACCTGGTTTAACAGGCCAGATTTATTTCCTGTGTTTTCTTTGCTGCTTCCATTTCCCTCCTTTCCGACCTGCAGTATCTCCTTTCCCGCTTCCTTGCTTCTCTGCTCAGAAATGGCCCAATTTGCTTTTCGCATTTTGAAGACCCAATTTGTGGCAAATGGTTTTACTGCCCAGCTATAGCCTAGCAGATAAGACTTTGTTTACCATTACTTTGTGCACGTGACTCTGTTTATATTTGTGTCATTATGCTTCGTTCTATTCTTTGATGACAAAGCAATGGGCTAAAAGACCCTTTTTGTCATCTCTATTTCTGATTCTAAACTTCTTGTCCCTCTTGTCCAACATAGAAGACCGGCTTCAGCATACTGGCACTTATATTTCTAGTTCTTGAGCTTTGTAGAGGACGAAGACGGGTGAGGAGTCATTTGTGTTGAAGAGGCCGGGAAGAGGCCCTCCTCCATAACTAGTTTGCTTTTAGCTTTGAGGACGAGGAGGTTGAGCCTGGGCTTCAGAAAAGTAAGAAGAAAGCAGGGTTTGTTCTGGGCATGGCACAAGTCATAAGCACAAGGCCTTCTGCACACAACATGGAAGATGGGTCGCCGGAATCAACCTGGTGCTGCCATGTGGCAGTCCCCTACACTCCGGAATGGAAAGAGGGGCTGCCATTCCGCTCAGCCGGTGAAGATCAAGATCAAGCCGGTGCAATCAAGAACAAGAATCGGTAAAAAAATGCAGCTCCCATCTTCCATGTTGTGGGGGGAAGCAAATCGGTCCCCTAGCGATGGGCGGGGGGACTGCTCATTGCCGCCCGGTCATGAAGCTCCCCATCCCCATCGCGGGGGGTCCCGATTTCCTTCCCCCCATACATGAAGGAGAGGATTCTTGAGCTCCAGAGGATGCAATCCGTCTTAGAGGTTCTAATCTTGAAACATAGACTTTGGAGCCGATAATCCAAGTACGGTGCTTCGATCGGCTCCCGAAACTGACTCATCAGGCCAACCGGGTTCGCTGGAAATTCACCCAGGCGAACCCGTGGGATTCGCCCAGGCGAAACCGCAATTGACGTGGCGGGGCATCGCGGGGGCATATGTTTGCGTGGCCATTGCTACCGGGTTCGCCCAGGCGAACCCCAAACCGGGGTTAGTACGGTTGGCTGGCAGGGCGGATGGCATGCAGAGAGCATGGCAGGCATTTATTGCGGGCCTGCCGGGTTCGCCGAACCCACTGGCCAGCCATTGCATGATCCTGACTCTTTCTTAACCGGCAGGCGTTTGGATCCAAGCATTCCTGGCCATTGATTCATGCCCTGTGATAGGGCATAACAGGCAATCAAAACTTCTGGGAGGCACAACAGCTTGCACAACGGTGGACAGGGCAAGCAGACTTCTGGGAGGGACATCCCCGAACCTATGATAATCGATCTGGACAGCCCCGAACCTCTGATAATCGAGCTGTGCAGCCTCCCAAACCTCTGATAACCCATCTGCTGCCTGCCCGAACCTCTGATAATCCAGCAACGGATGAGGCAGCTTGCCTGCCCGGTTAAAGGGGATAAACACCCCTGCTCGCCCATTACCTCAGATAAACTGGCTCGCCCCTCCGGGCTCGCCAGTTTATCTGAGGTAATGGGCTCTCAGGGGTGTTTATCCCCTTCTTCCCTGATCGCTCGTACGATCCTTTGCCAATAAACTATGACCCCCAAAGCCAATTCCGGCATTCCATTCCTCAAAAATCCGCCCAAATTTGGATGATTTTTGAGTTGCATATAGATCCAAACATGGGTTGCAAGAGTTTTGATTTTTTATCCTTTCCAGTGATTGATCAATGCAGTTCCGAAGGGCGAGAGAAGCAAATTGTTGCCGCGGATCTAGATGGGATTTTGCTTAAAACCAGAAGCTCTTTTCCTTATTTCATGTTGGTTGCTTTTGAAACCAGAGGTTTGATCAGAGCTGTGCTGCTGTTAATTTTATACCCAATTGCATGGCTGCTGTATAATTTTGTATCTGAATCTGCCGCTGCTGATCTACGTTTCGTTAGCAGGAGTTAAGGCTTCCGAGATTGAGGCAGTGGGTCGGGCTGTTTTGCCAAAATTTTATCTTGATGATTTGCATCATCCAGAAATTCCCCCTGTTTATGTTCAAAAAACTTAGTCAAATTATCCATAATCATGACCTATAATCATGGCCTCTGAGTCTAAACAAAAACTGATTATAATTCAATGAAATATCTATATAGAGCTATAAATCAATTGGATAAACTTCGAGATTGTGTCTAACTATAGCCATGTCCTTGTTGGTGTGCTGCTTCAAACTGATATCTAATTTTGGATGAACTTGGAGAATTGGATGAACTTGGAGAATGGTCTCCAACCATATATTCAACCATACCCATCTCCTTGTTGACGTGCCATGTATCTCATATTGTCACTCTCAAGGTCAACACTAAAACAACAAAGCTTTCACTTTCCTTCCGTGCAACTCAAATGTCATTATGCAACTCAAATGTCATTTGCCAATTTGTAAAATTTCTAGTCGAACACGTGCCAGAGATGGCCTTATTTTACCTTACCATGGTATATACAATGACTTTACATTCAATGGAAAGAAGAATTTATAGCCAGACATGACACTTCAAGGCACCCACCACACTTTGGACAACATAGAACATTCTTGCTCATGTTGCAGGGTATTTTCCAAAGTTAAAGAAGACATTTTACATGCTCAATTCAGTAGAATCGTATTAACAAAGTCTTGATTAGAACTTGATCTAATAAGCTTAAGCTTGTATAGGCCAATCCTCTTGGAACACAAGTGAAAAAGACAACTAATCTTGAAGGACAAAACTGTGACGTACAAAGAGTTGATATCTTTTCAAGACCGACAAAGTCTAAATGTTCATGTGGAATGTGCTCAGTTAATTCCCCATAACTAGGCTATGGCCCCATACTCTTCTTGTGAACTTCTGAAGTGAAAATAGGAAACACAGTTAGAAGGTGTAAATTTGGTTTATCCACAACTCCAAAAAAATGCTTTGCTACATATGAATTTGTGAGGTAGGCCTAACATATGTTCAGCCATGTTGTGCGCCTTTTGCTTGATTTCCTTTCTCATTTTCCCTGTTCTATACCTTGTTTCAGCTGATTGCCCTTCTCAAAAGTGCAAGGGCTTCAATATTTGTTATCCCTTTGCTGAAGGCTCTGATAAAACTTGTGAGAATCATCCTGCTTATAATATCCAGTGCCAAAATGACATTTTAACACTGCACAACAGAACTGTGCATTATGTTGACTACCATAATATGTACATGTTTTTCGAAGGCCCTTGCAAGGATCCAAATGCAACGCAGTGGAAAGAATTCTTAAAACAAGTTCCTGATGCTAATGCCCAGTATATTGACTGTAACACTATCCATTGGAACCACACCATAGGTTTGTTTCGCCGTCTAAATTCTAAAAGTTTGATGCACAAGTTGATCTTTGTCTCAGTATCTTGCAGATCATACTTGCGGGGATATATCACCAACTGATGCCTGGATTATAGTGGGTAAGTAATAAGCATCTGCCTTTATGATTACCCTGTAAATTCTAATAAATTCTGCTCTTCTGTGCTGTAGCAATTTCTCTTGCAATAATGTCAGTATGTCCATGCATACTTGTAGTCCTATTCCTTTTCACTAGCAAGCGTATTTTAGCACCAGAAGACGACTTTAGCTCTAAGATAAGCAGTCACGGTGTAAAACATATAACAGAGATTACATCTTCAAGCCATGGAAGAGAAGTTTCAAAAATATTCACTTATCGAGAGTTAGAGCAAGCTAGTTGTTATTTTTCTCCAGATTTGAAGCTTGGAAAGGGAGGATTTGGCACTGTTTATAAGGGAACCCTACATGATGGCACTTTGATAGCCATAAAAAGGTCGCACTACCGCGGTGATGATAATCACAGGACAGAGGATTTTGTGAATGAAATAGCAGTGTTGTCCCAGGTGAACCACAGGAATCTGGTCAAATTGCATGGATGCTGTGTAGAAAATGGCTGTCAGCTTTTAGTGTATGAGTACATCTCAAATGGAACCCTACATGACCACTTACATGGAAAAAATTTCAAAGGCCAAGAACTTGGCTGGGATAGAAGAGTTAATATTGCAGTACAAACGGCTGAAGCTCTTGCATATTTACACTCTTCAGCAGATCCTCCAATTTTTCACAGAGATGTGAAGTCTTCTAACATACTGTTGGATGAGACTTTTGCTGCCAAGGTGTCTGACTTTGGAGTGTCAAGATTTGTACCCTTGGATGCCTCACATGTTTCAACTGTAGTAAGGGGTACGCCTGGGTATATTGATCCAAGGTACTATGAGACATACAGGTTGACTGACAAGAGTGATGTGTATAGTTTTGGTGTGGTTTTGCTGGAACTTATCACTGGTTTGAAGCCTGTTGATTTTGACCGCCATTCAATCGATGTAAATTTGAGTGCTTATGCAATTCCATATATCACTAGAGGTGAATTGAGTGAGATTATTGATCCTAAGCTGAAAGCTACCAGTGATTCAGAGATTTTTCAAAATATAGCACTCATGGCAGACCTTGCAGTTAAATGCCTTGCATTTCTAATTGAAAGTAGGCCTACAATGAGGCATGTATTGGAAGAACTGATTAGAATTAGAGAACTGAATAAAATCAGTGCATCAGTCATAGATTTCCAACTCAACATATGTAAAGAGTAAAGGGTGCTGACTGACTGGTGATAAAAACTGATGAGTTGGAATAGTTCCAAGCATTGATTCCTACAGAGTGGACTGTAAGATATTGGAGTGACTATTTTGAGCCACCCATACAGATATGGCTCACGGCTGTAAAATATCTCAGTCAAAGCAGCAGTTAACAGTTTTCTTAAAATGTGTGGCTGCATAGATCTGGTAAGTGTACAAAGTGAAGAATAAGTCATGACTTTTTCCATGATGGAGCGAGAGAAACGTGCATACTTCATTTCGTATGCTTAAATTTTAATGCACGGCGTAGGCAGAATGGCCCATTGAATTGAAGTGCATTCAACACCAAAATTATTTACCCTAGCAGGAAGTTTCTACACAGACTTCTACTGCCAAAGTCACCAGGAAAATCCTATTGTAACATGGGCTCCAAACCCTTGAAACAATCTAACTACGATTTTTTCTACGTGTATCATAACATTTTGACTAAATCAAAACAATTACTATAAATATATAAAAATATAATAAAAGAAGAGATAAGATGCCACTTTATATCTGGCAAATACAAGAATGTAAAGCTCATACCTTACGAGCATTTAGACTCCTGCACTGCTGGTCCCGTTTGAAGCCGACGTGAAGAAAACGCATGCTAAAAGCAACAAATCCGATGGTTTACATTAAGGACAAATTTCTATTACAGTATGCGAAAGATAAAGCAATGAACGTGTGATGTGTGGGCATGAGGGGGCAACGGAGCATTCTCTGAATTTGCTAGCCCATCTATGTGTCATGCCACGTCACCTAAATTTATAAGAAAAATGTGTCATGCCACGTCACCTAAATTTATAAGGAAGGAAGGAAGGAAGGAAGTTTATTTTAACGTCCACGGAGGCCAGAGGCCTATGAGACGGCACAGAACAGGCAAAAAAGCCAAAAACCCCAACACCAAAAACAAACAATGTAACTGTACAGTAGAACCCTACTACCGGGATGAAAAAACCCCCACTTGGGAGGAAAAACCCTAACAGTAGGCTCTCAAATACCATGCCCCGGAAGAGCAAGTCGGACGGTAGAAATCTGCGAGGATGTAAGCTCCCGGTCGGCGCTACCATAGGTGATCGCAGTAAGCGATGTAGCGGTGTGTCGAGCATCTAAGATCGGTGTGCCTTTGCTTTCGGACATGGGCATATCTTTGGAAACCATTTGGAGGGCATGGTGCTCATCCTCTATCGCGTGCATCTCACAACACCGACATATCCTCTCCTCCACAGGGGATCCGTGCCCGCCATTCACCCCCAAATGACTGTCTCAATTACGAGGTAATGGGAACTTCGTCCTTATGGCGGCAATAGCTCTCCGATTTCTTCACGAGAGATGTGTGCTTTTCAAATGCTTGATGGGATCCATGCTCAAGGTGGGATTAATCGGCGTGATAGTGCTCGTCTTGGGCTTTGCAAGAGTAGAGGCATTCCCGCAGTGGCGGCATAGCCCGCATCCAATTGCCCATTCTCAGCATCGGGAATGCGCGGTGCCACCATCCATTTGGTAATCCATAGACCACCTCCTAAACCATCCCCTCCGCGATTGCTCGTGCCATACCCTCTTGCATTTGGGGGCCCTGCGTTAACAACACGGCACATTGTGGGGGGCAAGCGATGCTCATCCATCCCATCCACCTTATGGAAGCAAGTAAGATGCCATAGCGAGAATCTTTGTAAAAGGCGAACCCCGTCTCATACAACAAAATCGTCAGATGCGGTGTCCTTCACTCCCAAGCTATATGTCAAGAAAGCTTCGCACCCTTTCCAACCTATCCACGTATTTTTGCTAATTTGTTGGGCCCCAAACCTCCACCCCATATAGCGGCAGGCTCAACCAAAGCTCTAAGCGGGTGTGCTCTCCTGCCCGATCCACGGAGATCTATCAGGCAACCGCAGCGTTTTTTGCCTTTGCATATAAAGCCTTCCGGACTTTTGCGGCTCTTCTCTCCACACACTCATCCCACGGCATGTTAGTAGTGAAATCAATTCCCGGATACTTGAAGCTCGCACCATCTCCACTTCTGTCCCGTAATAGAACTCAGGGATAGGGTGTTGCGAGGACAGGATCGCGAGAAGCTTAGTTTTGTGCAAGTTCTTTGTCATTCCGTTGCCCCCACGGAACCCCGAGGGCATCCAAATCTTCTTTGCATCTCTTTGGCCGTGTGAGCTAGCAAAGCTACATCATCCGCATATAGTAAGCGGCTCCACGAGGTCGCGCATCGGATAATTGCACCCGGCTCCCCATGGTCTTTGCATCCCGTCTCCAAGCTATCAATATACAACTCAAAAGCGTTGGAGACAGCGGGCAGCCCCGCTTAACTCCCATAGTGCTAGCTACCGCCCGATCCTCATAAGGCGGTGCGGCATAAATCCCATCATAAAAGCTGGTGCACCACATTTACGCAACTCTCTGTGGAACTTCGCAATTCTTGCAACCTCGCCCGCGGTATGTCTCTCGGGGGCGGTATCATATGCGATCTTAAAATCTACAAAGCGACAATACAAGTCACGTAAGCTCATTAGGCTTGCCTCCATCAACACTCTCAAAGTGAAGATATGGAATTGGAATTAGGAGGTGAGTTGGCTTTAGCTTTGCTGGCCAATTGCGCACCCCCTGCCTCCTCGGCCCACTTAGTAAGTTTCTTCTCCACCACCCGCCGCGGGGAGCTTTGCAAGCAAATGAGCTTACCATAATCATCCAGGTAATTCGCCGGGCTCATCCTTATTACCCGGCTTTATGAGCGGGAACAACCTTACTAACCATCCACTCACTGGGGAGCCCCTCGCTCGAGCACGGTTAATGATCACCGTCGGGGGCCCTACCACAGATGGGCCACCCCATTTCAACGGCTTCGACTGCGGCCCCTGTAAATCCTTTGCCTTGCCATTCGCCCGGATGCACGAGACCTTCTTGAACATCCTCCGCGTGTGCTGCGGCACCTCTCCTACGTCAGGGACCACGGCATTAGCTCTGGCGGGTCATATAACTCCCGTGGCCGGTGCATCCATTGCTCCACACTTACATTACCACCACACTGGCGCTTCTTATATAACACCTTCGCCAAAAAGCTTTTGGCTCGCCATGAGCATGTCAAGCGGCTCACGGGTTTCTGCCATGTATCTCCCCTTCTTGGCTTTTAGGAAGAGCTTATAGTCTTGCGGGGCTGTGGCGCAGCTGTGGATCTATGACCAAGCGCGGTGGCTCTTTAGAGCCTTGCAATCGACATCAAACCACGGGTTCTCGGGGAAAATCGCGGTGTCCCTCCCGGAGGGCCCTTCAGCTGCAAAGGAAGCCTCGGCGGTACCAGCGGTGCCCTCACCAACCATGCACACGTCTTGCGGTGTGTAGAAGCTATCAAACCCCGTAATTCCCGCACCAACACAGATTCATCTTGTCCACCGCCCGATAGCGTGGGATGTATGGTAACCCTCCACGCCCCTTTGCGGTGTAAAAGCTATTGAGTGCTCCCAATTTATTGACATAAAGCGGGTAGTGATCGATAAAGCCTCCTCATCCCCACGTGCTTGTGCCAATGGAGGTGTGTAACCATGTCAAGTCTTTGCTACCGGAGCGAGAAGGTAATCCAACACACTAGCTCCCCCATCCTGCCTATCACTCCTGCAAGTAACACCCCCTGAGTGTGGCCATCGCTGCATACCATTACAAATTACCATGTCAAAAACCTGGCAGAGCTGGACCAGCTGCCTGCCAAATGGTCTAGCCACCATATCCTGGGAGTGCCGTGTATTCTGAATAGCGGCTGTCTCAAGCCAAAGCGGATCAGCATTATCGTCACCTTGGAAGGTCACCGACTGCAACTGCGCCGTACGAGCATTGAAATCTCCAAGCAAAAACAATGCCACGTCCAAAAAAAAATTTGTTAATCAGACTTGCTTTTTATGTATGGCCATAAAAACTATAAATTTTTTATTTTATTTTTTAAGGACGACAAGCTTTATTGCTATCATTATTGCTATCTTTATTGAACCCTTGGATGTGAGCATATACAGCAAATCCACGATCAATAGTGAATTTAAAATAAAAACAAATGTTAAATACATAACATCCATTGAAGCAAACCATACCCTTTATTTATTCACATAAGCTCTATTTATTCACATAAGCTTCATTTACCCACAAACAGAACCAAAGTCACATGTACATCTGTGCAAACATACTAGTGCACATACAACGAAGCCATATCGCTCCCACATTACATCCGTACTAACAACAAAAATAAACACAACGACACGGAACAATATATTTACATCCCATGTCTCTTCGCAACATCCTCTCTTCATCCCCTCATGCCACGCATATGCCGTCGCCTTATACTCTCCATCTCTCGCAGCTCTCACATCATCACGCCCGTTGCCATGTTCACTTGCGCTCGCAGCATGCCCCTCTCCCTCTGGGATGCATGCAACTCCTCCAACTCAAGCAAATTGACCACCTCTTGCAAGTAATCCAGAAGGTGACTAAGAGACAATTGCACATTCCTAACAGCGATGGAAACAATTCGACACATCAGCTCCAAATCCATCAAGTGCTGACCTATTTGCCCCCTATGTATATCAAGGGCATTTCTTCTAATGGATGTAGCCGCGTTTACATCATCCCCACTACTCTCATCAATAACCACAAATTCTGGAGCTGCCGCAGGGTGGTCTTGCTGCCCCTCATCGCCCACACCACTTTGTACAAATCCTACAGAACCAGAAAAACATAGCAACTATCAGATATCAAGACAATAGAAGTAAGCTTCGATGTAAAGCTGAAATTAGAGCAATACTTTGTAAACAACACAAAGCCTAAGCAGCATCCATAGTTTCATCACAAATATCTAAAGAAATAAAATCACTAAAAGGCTCGGGTATAACAGTAGAGTGCCCTTCAAATGTATGTTCAGCAACTGTGAAGTCATCCTCACTATTGTCCCTTTCTTCGCTCATTATTTCCTCCTCATAAATGCTAGCGGCATCCCAATAACGCTTCCTTCTTCGATCAACACAATCAATAGGCACAATACCTGGCTGCAACCCAAAAAGAGCCATCTTCACATCTTTGTACTTGCATATCTCTGGATTCAACAATATATTCCATGCCGCTTTCACTCGATCTAAGGAAATAAAAGTGGTGTTCAAAGGAAGCACCCACGCGCTTGACAAAATAAATTTCTTTGTCCGTAGCATCGTCACAGTTGTTATGAATGGCGCAGTCTTCTGTCTCTTACCGTGATAAACCACAAAATATTTGGCTTTTTGCATCAGGTTTCCATTGTCTAGAGTAAATAAATACTTGATGTCACCCACTCCATATAAGGCATATAAATCCTTGCCCACTTGAATTTGCCGCTCCGTCACATTATGCAGATGCAGTTTGAAATGAACTTTCCCCATGTCCTTTAAACAGTAGCCCACCATCCCTTCAAAACAGTGCAACTTTGTATCACGCAACACCTTGCACACATTATAACTGCTCCTGGCGGCTTCCATGCATTCCACCAAAATGGGATTTGATTCTAACATTTACGCTTGACGGTGTCTTTGCATCCAGGCAAAGAATACACTGAAGACGTAAGTTATCTAGGTTAGACCCCCTCTCCAAGGCCACAACTGCATACTGGCACTTCAACTTCACAAATTCTATCATTTGATCATACAAGCTTTCATTAATGTCGTAGCCAGTCATTACAATCGTCACAGAAACATCAAGAAGACTCGGCATCTCAATGGCCTTTTCTCCTGTCCCACCTCCAATATCACTGCCTAGATGTTCTTCTAGCATATTTGTCTTCGTTCTCGCCCTTTCTCTCCCACCACCTCTTCCACGACCACGACCACGACTCTTACAGTCTCCCCATCACCAGAACCTCCATCCGTATTACTCACGTATGAATTATTTCCTTCGACACCGCCTGAGAATGTACAAGTGCTCTAGTCATTCACAGAACAAGAAACATCCTCAATAGCCTTCCTACTTCTTCCTCTTTCCTGCCCAACACCTCTACTCTTCTTAGTCCCAATCTCTTCTCTCTGCTTTGCACGAGAAACCACTCCGCTTCTATCCTCAAAAACCTCAGTAAAGCCTGCACCCAAAGCCACAGTGCTCTTTCCATCTTTCTGAATAAAAATTGAGGCACCCTCAGAAGTATAGTCATCAAACCTGTCGTCACACAGATGGTAACACTGCTACTAACATGGCGAATCACATTATCAGAGCGACTTGTAAATCTTGGCTCCTCAACTAAATTTCCTCCACCTACCTCAACAGCCCAAGAAACGTGCCTCTCTGATGAAGCTCCTCTTGTCCCTCTCAATTCTGCCAATTTGCTGCTCTCGGGTGCTCGGCCTTCGTCATCTAAGCAATGCATTACACCCCTTTTTTTTTTTTTTTTGAAGGTAAGAGATGTTTTTTCCATTAATTAATAAAAGCCATACATATATGTTACTAATGAGAGAGGAGATCCCATTAGTTCCATCACAACAGCATCACTTGTCTAAAAAAATATCAGTAGAAAGTTATTCAAATGAGCCAGTTAAAACTCTGCTTGAAATAGTTAATCATTGCATAAGGAAAGATTGAAGGTTCGGCCTTGCCCCTATTGAAGGAGCTGATATGTAAGCATGACAGCAAGATCAATGATGGACAATCGATCCGAAAATTCCTGCAAGGACAAAAATGCTTTCCAAGTGCTTGAGCAAAATGTTAGACAAGAGCAAGATTAATTACTGAGCAGTAGCAAAGATGGAATTGGAAGGAAGTTTAAGATCAGGCTTATGGAGAGTGGTGAAGATGATGGCTATGGTGATGGGGATTGCATGATTTGATCAAATATAGCATTGTAGACCCAATAAAAACCCGAGTCTGTCCCAAACCTGTAGCTGTTGAATTCAGACCCATTCTCCATTAGCAGCTGGTGAATATAAGCAATAATATACCATAAAGATCTGCCAACATCTTGTGTGAGTAGTATAATTCTCTGTATCTACTCAGCTGCCTATCTGTCAGTGGGTAGTGGTACATGAACAGAAAATTGTACATACAATACATCTGCACTACTTCCCTGCAATAAATCCTGGCCCATGATGAGTCATTGTTGTTGCTTCTCACATTGTAAAGCTTAATCTCATCCAAAGTTGCATTTGGTCCTGGTGGCACTAGATTTGATACCCCTGAGCTGTTGCAGTATAATGTAGCTTCCTGATATGTGAGCATGGTATCAAACTTGTTCCTGTCTTCCCCTTTCAGAAACTCCAGATATTCTAACAAAGAATTACACTATCACCAAAGAATTTCTACATCTATCACAAATCCCAGACAAGATACTATTGGGCTTGCCGGGCCTATACACACCCCTCTCCTTAAATATGATGCCCCTTGAGCGGGCTTCTCGCTTCAGCATTATGACAGGCAACAAAGATAGCACAAGAAACAGCAGAGCAAAAAACGAGAACAACTTGCTAACTACCTTCTTCAATATCCATGGGCACTGGTCGCCACAACAATAATGCTAGCTTCTTAAAGAGACCAGAAAATATTTTGCAATAGGAGATTTCAATCGGACAAAACGGCACCTTCCAAATATAACAAGGATAAGATTCGTCCCAAATCAGCAACCCCATCCACCTTCTAAACCTAGAAGGAATAAGAGGCCAAAACAGACAGCTTACTGAGGCCACCAAAACCATCGAGGCCAGCTGCATAACTGGCCTGTTCGTCGCATCCCAGTGCTGTCCACCTGTTCAACGCAGACTGGAAAAAGAAGCAAAGAAAAAAGCAAATGTGCTCCATATCTAATGCGAATAAATATTAAGATGGATTTCATGCAATTTATTCATTTTCCTCGTGGAATTCTGGCAAGTTGACAAGAATGATAGCTTTGGAATGGTGCCAGTAGTTGGGGCTCGGGGATAGTTTATTTCTTGAATTTTTTTTGCTGGGTTTACCATTAAATTGTTCAGTCCTGAATAAAAATTCTAAGTTGTTAGAATTATCGCGCCTTCTCGATATTTTCAGATCATGATGACATGGGCTCTGCTTTTGGCTTCAATTGCAAGGTTCTGGCGCTGGGATCACAGCAAAAGAAAAATGATTTTATTCAAGGTAGAGTTGTGATTCTTGTATTTGGATAAGATTAAGTACGTGTGAAGTGCTTAAAACGGGCATTTGGCTCATGAACTAGTCACATATTGATGTTTTTGTAAGGAATCATGCATACCCATTTGGCAGGCCTAATTAAAGAGGCATCTATGTCCGCCGCTTCGCAGCAACTCGTCCGCCTGCTAAGCGCAGCAGGGGATATAGGAACTTGCTTTCCAAAACAATACAGGGGATATAAAAATTTGCTTTCCAAAAATACAGGGCCATTGAATTCATAAAGGTGTTAAAGATAGACCATGCCAAAAATCACTCTGCAAGGCCACAAACATACGAAAATAAATACATACAGGCACAAAAATCTTATGTTAAACCATTGAATAAATACCTCTTAGTGCCTTAAAAACATATTTAGAACCGTTTCACCAATCAAAATTATAACAACATAAATATAAAGTGCAAAGACAGGATTATAATCCCAGTGCACAAATTGATCCAACTGAGCACAACCACTTGTCTATGCATAAGAATGAATCTGAAGGTAAGTATGCCAAATCAATACTTTCTTCTCTTGATCAAGAGAAAAACAATTATAAGTTATAACAATTTTATTCTGTGTCCACTGAAGAAGAATCTCGTCTGCAATATCCATGCCCTTAAAGATTAAATAGTCTCCTCCTCTTCCAAATCGACCATAAAAGCCAACCAGACGCAAGATGAAAAGTTCGTTTCCCCATTTGTGCCTGCCTCAGGATAGATAGCGAGCAGAACTTGCTGGTTAGATTGAGACGTGCCAAATAGAGTTAACAACCAAAACCATGCCTGCCGAAGCCGCTCACACAAGAAGAAACAATGCTTAATACTTTCAACACTTTGCTTACATAAAGGACATATCTCCAAAATCCGATTATCAATTTTATGGACCAGCCTGTCATTTATAGATCACTTGCCACTACAACACCGCCACTTTGGATGAAGCAACTTATCCCATACCCATGTCCAAACACTTTTCCACTGAGGGACCTGAGCAGAAATTACATGGCGCTTTTATGCTATCTCTGCATGTATGATATATTCACTTAGCATTATCGTTGAAGGATTGTTTCCTTGATCCTGGGCCCTTAGATGTAGGCATATTTGGGAGGAGATGCCTTATGTGCAAGATCTGGGCCTCCCATGCATGCGTTTAACAAGGTTAAACACTTACATGGCTCTATTTTTTAGGAATATATTGTACGACATTGCAAGACGTCTTCAAATTTGGCTTCTTAGTGAAGCCTGCCTTCCTCCATCTCCCTAATCCAGCACGCAAAAGCTATAGCAGACAAACAGGTTAGGGGAATCGAACCCCTTGCGTGGAGCACAACCAGAGGCCTGTCCTTCCCATAAAGGGTCGGGGGCTATTCCCATGCAGTATGCAGATGCAAGCATTCAAAGCAATGTCAGGCTGAATTACAGAAGAAAACCACACAAACTTTATTTCTTTCCACACAAACTAGACACTTTTTTTTTGCTTTTTGCTATGTCTTCACCCCGCAGGCAAGCAGCAGCGCCCTCCTCCATTTGCTGAAGAGAAGGCCCTGCAATCATAAAGAAAGACAACACCAAACATAACCAAAAATACACTATGCCCCACACGAGCACCATTCAATTGTGATTCATGATAGCATTGTGCCAAGGGCATCAATTCTTTGAAGCTCTCTCATTAACAGCAGGCCTCTGGCGAGGTTCATATGGGCCCTCAGATGAGCCTTTTCCTGCATAGTCACCTCGACATCCTCTCAGTCCACATCTGCACAGCCTCTTCCAGTGCAGCAAACAGCCTGCCCATCTGCATTCAAAAAGAGACGGACAGATGCAACAACCAATTCCGCAAGAGTATTGATATTTACAACACCAACCTCCACACATCAAAAATGATGCCCACATCCTCCTTAAAATACCCCCTTTTGGAAATGGGGGATTGACGAGCAAAGGATAATTTTTTGAGGAGAAGAGGATTTTAGTTCTATGTTAGGGGTACTGAGGGAGTAATAGGGGGATTGCAATTTATAATATGGGAATTTTCTATAAAAAATGAAGAATGGAGGATGAGGAGGAATGGGGTAGTTAGGGGTACTAGGGGTAATGATGGAGTAATAAGGGGATTGCAATTTAGAACATGGGGATTCCTTAAAAAATGAAAAAAAATGGGGATGAGGAGAAACGGGGTAGTTAGGGTTAGTAGGGGTAATGAGGGAGTAATGGGGGATTGCAATTTAGAAGCGTGGGGATTTTTTCAGAAGAGATGAAGAATGGGGATGTGGAGAAATGGGGTAGTCGAGGGGCTCCGGGGGGTAATGAAGGAGTAATAGGAGGAATGCAATTTAGAATATGAGGATTTCTACTAAAAAAATAAAGAATGGGGGACGACGAGAAATGGGGTAGCCAGGGTTAGTAGGGGTAATGAGAGAGCAATGGAGGATTGCAATTTACAATGGGGAATTGCAATTTAGAATGGGGGATAAGATTAGTAAGGGTAATGAGGGCCTAATGGGGGAATTGCAATTTAGAATGGGGGGATGAGGAGAATGGGGATTCACATGAAAAGGGAATGAAGGAAAGGGAGGATGAGGATTATATTTAAGTTAATATTTCAGTTATTCTTGCTTGAGAAAGGTGTTGCTTTAGATTGCCAATTTGAGAATACCACTAATATAACTAATAACATTTAAACCTTTGCAGTAATCTTATTAATACTTATTATACTAGTCAAAAGATTACATGTTGGTCCGTAAGTTAGCTCATACCAATGTCTCAACTTTCTCTGATGGAGGGAATGCTTTGTAAATTGAACCACAATTCTTACAAATAACATGCAATTCCCACTTAGATTTTGGATCAAAAAATGGCTTCCACTCCTTCCATTTACGACCATGCCAATACTCATAAATCATACCTTCCCCCATGTATCTCTCTCTCTCCAAGCAACCTGCATATTTGTTTGAAATGTTGGACTCCTCCAAAGCGTCTTGATCAAATCCTCAAGTGGTAGCAATTCAAACTCAAGTTGTTTTTCATAAATGTGAACCATCCTCTTCTGCAAAGGACATCCCAAGTCCTTACGCATGGCATGCAACCTGAGCTTGAAATAGCATGTTAATTTTTGAATCTTTAAGCTCATCAAATACTATACATTATTATATATTACCTTTGCCATGATGAAGGTAGAAGATTTGAGTTCGTTCTCAAAAGCAAATTTGCAAGAGAATCCACAGTAGAATCCACAGGTAACGAATCACTCAGTTATCAGTTATCAGTCAGCATGAATTTCTGTTCAATGGGAAACTAGACATGTTGGACCACTTGTGGTTCAACATCATTGCCCAAAAAAAGAATGGGCCGGTCCCCTCGGCCCTCAACCGGCACAAAAGCAAAAGAAAAAAAAATAATGTGAGTTTTTAAAGTGCCTCCTAGGCACTGGAAGGTTTAACGTGTATTCCAACACGATGTGAGTTTTTAAGGTGCCTTCTAGGAACGATGTGAGTTTTTAAGGTGCCTCCTAGGCACCGGAGTTTTGGTTTAGGTGTAACTCGAACACCTTCGTGCCATAAAGACCTTGGAAACCACAGCCTCAAATACATAAGATCCATGTCGAATAACGGTGTAATTTGTAAGGGAAATGGTCGAAGTTAATAGCACTAAATTTGTAACGAGCAAAAAGCAATGGTCTAGTTGTAGGGTTAGGGTATACGAACAGAAGGCAACACAGGCTAAGTTTTCGGCAGTAGGATATGGCGGCCTTTGAAGAACGACTGCTGCTTGGCGGCAATTAGATTTTAGCATATGGATAGGCACCGAAAAGACTAAGAATCCGGCAAGCATTTGGCAGTGCAGAATTAGAAAAGGAGGTTTTTGAACAAAGCCCGTTCTGAGCATTTCGAAAGTGACTGCCAGAGAGGAGGCGATGATGTTGAGATATCGGCAGAATCTGGCTTTGGCATTGTTGATCTATGGATAGCATGGTAGAGGTTTCCTTTTTTTTAGAACCTTTGAATCGCAGACAAGGATAGAAAAACAGAGCAGAAGAAGCAGATAATTACAGGCTGAGATTCTTAGATTGGCTGTATCCAGAAGGAAAAAAGACTTTCAACCCTTTTGCTGCGGAAATAGAAGAGTTTGCAAGATCCTGGCTTCACTACTTGAGCAAATGCAGGAGAAGCCACATAATACAACCAGGACGCATGCCAGGTTAAAACTCTACCTTTTTTTTTCTTCAGCGTCATATTGTATCCAGAATGTACTCAAGAAATTCAAAAAGAGATCACGGGTGCAGATTGAGCAGAGAAGGATTTGCAGGAGCCACTAGTCTGCTACAGAGAGGACTTTCCCTTGAGATTAACAGCATTGCTGCAAGAAGCCAACACATTGATGGAAATATCTTCATAAAGCACTCCATATATATCTGTGAGATTTGTTGCAAAGCCAACACCTTGATGAAAATAAGCACACTGACATATGTTATATGTACCTAATTTCCTCTATGTTATCAAAATAGAAATAGTATTAGAGTATAGAGCCTGATGCTCCTATTCATATGATATCCATGGCAGATAGAATGTTAAAGGATCTATGTAATCATCAAAACCTAACTTGCTCATTGCCCATAAAATATCCTCTGCAGTGGCTTCCAGCATGTGTTGTTCGTGATATGGTTCTTGAAGAATTGGCAAGTCCAATCGAAACAGAGTAAGTCAAGGTTTGCTTTCCAGATGCTTAATCCATTTAGTATCAAAGTGTAAAGTGCAAAGTGTATCAATGGTGTATTCGAAAAGCAAAACCATGGTTTCATATAGCCTTCCTAGTTCCAATGCTTATTTTGCACATCAGTCTCTATCACAGGTTTGGGGATCCGCTGAGACTGTGATGACCATTAATGGAAACGGGTTATTTTTATTTGATGCATCTGCAGCAAAAGCATCAAGTTTCTTTCAAGAACTTGACGTTATTGGAACTGATGATTTGTACTTTCCATCTTTTGACTTCTGTGGATCTCACTTGCTCCTTATTTCTAGAGATAGGCCAGTGAGCTGGTGTTATTGGCCACGTTGAATGGTATGTATTGTAATTATCAAGCCTTTACATAAATATGATGCTCTAAGCTTAAAATTATCTCTTTGTAGAACTTGAAAGGTCGTCTGTTCTTTGCAAATAATGTTTGAACATGAAAATCTAGCTCTGTATGTATATATTTCAGATATTGTTTAGATATTATTTATTTCACCTCTTTTTAAATCGTGCCCTGTTATTTTTTGCAACTCTATAGGCTACAAGTGACACTTGAAAATGTTCTATTTGAAAATGAACATTTGAAACAGAAAACAAAGGCATTGGAACTAGAATTGTCATTGGAACTAGAACCCGTACTTATTCTTTTGTTTTAACTTTCATATAGCAAATGTTTATTTATGTTTTGAGTTATTGGTGCAGGATGAAGAATGCAAATTAAAGCTACAACATTTAAGTAGCAAGCTTCAAGCCTTGAGTAAGCCACCTTAATTATTTCTTACGAGTCCTTCCACATGTTTCTTATGCCATAAAATGTTTTTAAAAATATAGATAGAGATCTTGTGAATGAAAGGACACAAAATAAACGCCAAAGTGAAGAATATGATAGAAGATTCAATGAATACAAGTTACAGAAGGTAAGGATTGCTCACCACAACTATTATTTTAGACTTGTCAAGATAGCAAAATACAGCAATATATAAGAACTCATTGGTTATCTACAAAATTTGAATTTCAGAAGCTACAACAATATATAGACCAGACGGTAAACGTAATTTGAACTTCGCGGTAAGGAAAAAAGGGGCGGGAAGAATTAAGCGCAGTCATTGATCTCTTAATAGACTGATTTACTGACTTGTTCTTTCTATATTCATGGTCTTGGTATTAAGAAATTGCATATAATTTTCAGTTTCTCTTTTTTTTTTTTTTGTATGGAACATAATTTGTTTTATAGAATCTGATCTAAGTAAACTACAAAATAAAAAAGGGGGATTGTTGAGAAAAGGGTATTAACTAAGTAGGGGATATTAAATACAAGGTCACAAAAGGGGGATGGTTGAGAAGAGGGGGTATGAACGTAATAAGGGGATATTAAACACAAAATCAAGAAGGGGGGATTTTTGAGAAAAGGGTATTAACAGTATGGTATGGGATATTAAATTAGAAGGTCACAAAAGGAGGATGGTTGAGAAGAGGGGTATGAACAAAATAAGGGGATATTAAACATAAAAGGAATATGAACGGAAAAGTAGTATAAACATAAAAGGGGTATGAACGGAATAAGGGGATATTAAACATAAAAGGAGGATGGTTGAGAAGAGGGATATGAACGGAATAAAGGGTATGAACGGAATAAGGGTATATTAAACTACAAAATCACAAAGGGGGGTTGTTCCTAGAAAGGGGTATGAACATTATTTGTGAGAAAAGGGGTATGACCATTGCAAATGGCAAGGGGGATACAAAAAAAATTCAAATAAGGGGATATTAATCTATAAAATCACAACGGGGGGATTGTGGCCAAATACCCCGTTTCTGAAAATCATGTCCATTCCATGAAAAGGGGGATTTTAAGGGGTTTTTTATGGGGGATTTTAAGGAGGATATGGGCATCGTTTTTGATGTGCCAAGGCCATCAGCACCCTCTCCCCCCGGGGGGTTCACCTCTATGTAAAGGGGATATGGCATGTGCGTTCCAGGGGTCGGGAGAAACCCCTCCGTATACGGCTCGCCCCCCATAGAAACCCCTATGTATACAGTCTGGTGTTGGTGAAAAATAATACCTGATTCCATACTTTTACGCCTAGCCCAATCCCCATTGAGCCTACCCTTAACCGTATTTTTACGTCAAGTATATCACTAATGTAGCCTACCCTCTACCTTACATTTACATTCAACCTCCAAATTTTGCAAGCTCCACAAGGTTGGTTGCATACCAATGCTAAATTCATATTAGTTGAACTTGATTTCAGCCAAATTACACATCTGGGATTTCTTTTGTGCCTGTAGAGTGGTTGCATAGGACTAGAGGACTGTAGAGCTCCTTGACATGAAGGCTAAGAACTATAGGCATATGTTCCATAAGATCAATGTTTTTATATTATCTACTCCCAATTAACTTCTTGTTACAGTTTACGTCAAAATTTTCACTATTATATGGTCCAGCAAATTTTCACTATTATATGGTCCAGCCACATGCAAAGCTCCATCTAAGACATAAACTACTCAATCATATCCACCCTAGGTATTAGCTAGGCCATAGCATAAATGTAACACTCATTCCAATTGTCATCATAACTTATATCATTAGAGGCAAAATGGAGTCTCCCTTTGTCCCTGTAAGGGGTTGGCCTGGTATCCCTAGGCATATCTCCCACCAATCTCCAACTTTGTCTTTTATACGTTGTTACCAAATTACCCAAGTCTTGGACCTTCCTTTAATAAGCCAAGAAAATATTTTTTTTGTTTGATACGATGCACGTGAGTCAACCATTTAGGGTCCACGGAGCCTTCAAACGGATTTTGATTTCCACGGTGTCTCTAAACGAATTTTTTATCCACATCGGTGCTGACATCATCGATCCGGCGAAGGATTGTCCGTCTCCCAACCAGAAATATAAAAATTTGAAGTTAGATTGGCGCCATGATTCTGGCCGAAATCTTGCTATGAACAACAGTCTTCTTCTGCATATCTACAAGACAATCACAATGGCTCTTTTTTGTTCACGCAGTTTCATGTTCGTCAATGCCATTGAGCTCACTCATGACAGAAATCCGTATCATTTTACCATCTTCAGATTATGCTCAGTTCTGGTGCAGGAAAGGTGGTGCTCCAAAGCCCAAGGTGGATGAGAAAGTTTTGAGATTAATGGGAGCCAAGCATGCAGACATCTGGGCCAGAGGAGCTTTGTATCCCAAGGATCCTCTTACAGGTAAGCATCCAGATTTTAATTCTGTCAGTGCTCTTGTTAAGTTTGCTTGTGAAGGGGAAAATGGTCTTCTGGGCTACTGTGAGAATATGGCAAGGTACATTGGCCATTTGTGTAATTGCCTGCATCACAAGGAAATAGCTAGCAGTGAAAGAGAGCATAAGCTAAAGAATTCAGAAACTAAAATCTCTGAATTATTGGAGAAGATAAACAAGCTTGAGAATAGAATTACATGTTTAGAGCAAGAGAATGAAGCTACGAGTTCATTGCTAAATGCTGCTCAATTTCAACTCATAGGATGCTCTGAGAAATGTGAGGCAGCAGAAGCAAAGGTCCAAGAACTTGATAAAAAAATAAAAGGCCTCAAGTCCACACCATTAGGCTTTCGAGAAAGGCAACGCAAAACCAAACCCATTGATGAGCTCAAGCCTACTTCTGGCTCATACCGACGGAGACTTCTTCTAATGAAGAAAGTATTAAACACAAGCAAGAAGAAGGAAGTTGTGAGAGAGGGTGTCAAGAATATTTTGAAAACTATTGCTACCAAGGATGAGATTATATCATTGCTGAATGATCCCAAGAATAATACATTAAGAATCTCCATCATGGAAATGGTTATAGAGGAGATCCATTCTAAGATAGATGCTGACCAAGTTCAAGCGATGTGTGATTCCTCCGGCATAAGTAGGCAGGGGTATAGAAACCTTTTTAAGCCCTTTCAAGCTGCTATAAAACTATTGGGATCCAAAAAGGTAGTTATTCCACGTCCTTATCACATTGAGTCAATAAGAAAGAGGCGTAATTTTAGTGTGGAAGAAGTGTTAGGTGAAGCATATTCGCTTGAAGTTGGAGCTCCAGTTAGCATGAAAGGAAAGAATGACAAGGAGTGCGACATAATCGGCTTGACAGTTGAGAATAATCTTTGGTTTGATCTTGAGAACATTCTAAAGTACATGGTCATATTTTATGATATTAATGAGATTGATGTGCAAGGAAAGTTACAGGTTTGCATTAAGCTTGACGAAATGGAGCTTACAAACCGGAAAAAATTGGAAAGAGTATCCTTAGTTTTGGTGAACTATGCACTTTGTCCAGACTATGTTAGCAAAGGGCATCAACACATAAGAGAAAGCAGTACATTTTCCGTGCAATCAGAAGAGCACACTTGGTGGCTTGGAATGTTTCAAGTGCATAAGGAAAATTATGATGTACTTAAGTGGGTATTTGATCAAACTGAGATTCCTAGGCTTATTGGTCTTTATGAGGTAGGTCAGATGCTACAAGTGGAGGGTCATGGCAAGTTCCAAGTTGTATTTCATCTGGCCTCAGACTTGAAGACAGAGAAAGCTATGCATAACATTTCATCAACGGCGGCTCAAACCTCAAATAATTGTTTGTATTGCATGCATGTCATGAAGGAAAAGAGAGGAAAACGCAGCCATAGTGAATTATCATGCAAGCAAGACCTCCCTCCTGATAGGCACGAAAAAGATCCACACTTTGATGCGATTTTACCAATTCCACTAGAGAGGGTTCATGTATGCACATTACATGCATTGGTGCGCATAGTTGAAAAAATGATTCATCATAGTTGCTGCTTTGTTTGGAACATTAAGGATGAGAAACAGAGGGCAGCAGGAATTAAGAGAGTTGAGAAGGTATTGTCGGAAGCGGGATTGCACGGAGGGAATGTGAAGTTGGAAAAGGATTTGAAAGCGTCAACCAAGAGTTCAAGACCTGCAAAAGTTTCACTTGGTGGCGATAAAGCAAGGCATTTCTTGAGAAATTCAGATCCAAAGCGCAAAGGTACATTTGATATTGGAAAGCAGCTTGTACTTGCTGAAAGAGACAGAACATTGCTCATAGGTGCTACAAAAGACAAGCTTGATGCATGGAATGCGCTGTCAGACTTCAATTTCTTATTACAAAAGCATGTATATGTACAAGAAGATGTGCTGAATTTTAAGTCTATAGCTAATAGATTTACAGAAGCATATATTAAAGCTTGGGGTGAAAGCGAGGTCACCCATTACATCCATATTCTTCATGCTCATGGTCCTTGGTTTGCCAAGACTTATGGCAGCCTTGCCATTTGGAATGCGCAGGGGATGGAAAAATCCCACAAACAAGCAAAGCATGCATTCCACCGAGCCACTCAAAGAGGTGGTTGCTCGGTCATTTCTAAACCATTATATCAAATGAGTACGTGGTTTTACAGGAGACTAATTGCCAAGCATGAGAAAAACATGAAGGAGAAGGATGCTTGTGCAAATGGAGGTGTTGAGTTAGAAGAATCAAGGCTGAAAAGAAGAGCAGCCTGGATGAACTCTGCAGCACATGAGGCATGCCTTAAGTGGAGGTCAAAAAGACGTCGCGTGCATAGCAAATATGTTCCACTTGAAGTAAGTCTGTTATTGACAAGCTCTTAGGTACTCATCAGTGTTCTTATATATATTGGTGACAGGTTTGTGCAGGTTCAGAAGTTCTTGAAGGCAACAATTGTTGATACATATGATACATAATTGTCTGTTGTTCAAGTTTACAGGTTGGCAATGATTTCATTTACATAAATATTAATATTAATGCTCATTTCATATAGCAAAGATATGCTTGCTGATGCTTAAAACTAAATTGCATGTAGAGGTCTTCTTGCACATGGATAATGTCATTGGTTACATCTTGTTTATTGCCATTTCTGAAAAGAAAAGAAAAACAGGTTAATGGATTGCTCCTTTGTAGGGACCACATGTTCTTTTTCAAATAATAATGCATGCTTAAAACTGATTTGCAGGTACAAGTTGCCACTACGAGTTGGAAAATATATGCAAATAGCAACTAGCTTGTGTTTGTCTATCTCAGCAGAATAATAATTGCTCATGTGTCTTTTCAAATGATGCATGCGTACCATTCAAGAAATGCATGCTCTTATATTAATGTGGGACCTGTCACTAGTTACACTTTGTCTTTTGTCATTTCTGAAAAAGCATAAAATGGGTTAAATGTTATCCATTTGATTACTTGCTTTATATTATAGAGCTTAAAACTAGTGGCAATCTGCTATGACTTGGATGGTGACAAGTCAAAGAATTATCAGCTTGTGTTTGATAGTTTTTTGCATGTTAGGCATGAATCATATATCTTCTGTGCGCTTGCAAATTAATAAGGGCATGTTGAATCATATATGTGCACTTGCAATTTGATAAAGGCACTATCTCCTGTAACAAAGTAAGAAAAACATCTGATTGTTGCAGCTTTTAAGAACGAAAGAATTGGAAAAAGAAAAGATATACCCTATATGAAATTAGAACATGCTAGTTATTAAGCTCTGATACAAGCTCTGGTTATTAATGAATATAGATTGCAGATGCCTTTTAAGTTGAGATTCTTATTAACTCTTTCTAGCTTAAGAGTCCACTTAACACAATACTCTTCTACCGACCCCTCCTCCTCCTACTATTACTGCATTTCTGTTTCATTTTCCCTGTCTTGTCTATGAGAGATCTCACAAGCCTGTCTTGTCTTGTGACTTGCCTAAGTCCTTTAACGTCCTTTTCAAAGTCTAATCTCCTTACCCTTTGCAACGTAAATTGAAAAGTAACCTGCCATCTTGAAAGGTCCTTGTGAGTAGAAAGGTGTTCATGCCATGCCTTGCGAAAAAGGAGGATCTGTCTCATATTATACTTTCTGTTTGATTAAAACAACTAGCAACCAGACTGTTGCTAACATCAGAATTTTATAGAAAAAAATGGAAGCACAATCATGAAGCAACCACTACCACATGATAACAATGGGTAAACAAGATCATGCGTACCGATGAATCTTAAAAGTCATTGCCAATAATTCATGTTTATTCTATTCATATGAGTTTGAGTACAATGAAGACTGCCATTTCAGCAGTTCACTTCCAAATCAGAAATCATAAGAGATAGATAACAGATTTGGAGGAATGCAATCAATGCATTTGATCGTATGTTCTCTTCTAAAACCAACTCTCTTATCGTTTCTTCGAAACACAAAACCAGCTAAATTGTATGCGCTCTCTAACAAGCTCCTACACTCCATCAACGACCAATCTTCATCAACATCTATACCATATACTGGTTCACCTTCAGTACCAACACTTAGACGCACAGTCTCTTTTCTGATTTGATGGTCCTCAACAGGTTTCCATGCCCAAGCTCCACCTATCCATACCCTCTTCTTTCTCTGCAGATAGAAGTTGCAAAATATCTTTTGCTTTGGTACCATGTATCTGAAATTCAAACTTACGTCAGCTGCTACAAACACAATATTAAATAAATTAACATCACTTATCGTACCTAAATACAAGACCCTCGATATCAATAGAGCACTCAGTCAATTGCCCACCAGTCTCAAATGTTTTGGACTTCCAATCACCAAAGAATACATGCCCTAACATGTCATCATCCATACCTCTGATTATGTATGTCTTTGGTGTAGCTCGTACACCAGGAACATCTTTAAAAAGAAAGGCAAACGACTTCATTGGAAGCAAGACCGACACTCCACATCGAACCCCTCCCTTCTCTGTCAACATTCTTCTCACTTCCCTAGTAATCATAAGCCTGCTGAATGTTAAGATTTCCAATTCATATGAAGAAGTGGCAATGCTTCTCAGATTTGGAAGGTCAATGTCATCAAGCATGCCAATCTCTCCCTTTTTTGTGTAATGAAATTTTAGGAACCATATACCCTGTTCTTTAAGAGCTGCAGCTGAAAATTCAGAAAATAAAAGCTTCCCAATACTAGCATGATGCACCTCCAATACACTAGTTATGCTTTCTGCTGCAACCACATCACAGAAATTGGAAGAAGATAGCCAGTTTGCCTCCATTCTTGGATATTGAGGGCTAGAAGCTATTTCCTCTTTTGATAGACTAGTAGGATCATAGGCATGCGCCACCACAAGCCTTTCCACTTTAGTACCTGCAGAATTAAAGATGAACCTTCTTACTTGTGCTTTCCAGTGATGTTCTATCTTTTGAATCTTTCCCTTCTTCACAGCATGTGGGCCAGATCTCCTTGGCCTCATCGTAATCCAAGAATCGATGCTGATATGCATGTTGATCAAGTCACCATTTTTATCATTTGCATTTCTTAAAACAATACTTCTTGGCTCAGATCGTTTGGTCACCATACCTGTATGCCAAAGGCTTTCTTAGTTAGTCTTACCATGCTGTACAAGGTTAATATGATAGTGAGTAAATTAAACACACGGAATTGAGGACTAGCATATGAACAGCATCAGAAAAAGAAATACATTTAGAAGAACCTGCTATATGATCAAAAGGTGTGGTATGGGCAAAAAAGAATCCTGCCTGGAGGTGGCTGAGGTCTGATGTGAAAACTCGTTTTGAATTGTTGATGAAGCCTTGAGATTAGGTTGCTTTCTCCCTCTTGCCAAAGCCGGAAGAAACTGGTGTGTTGCCACTTATAGAAGAGCACGACATGTCTTAGTGCAGCTCTAGCCTGCTGGAATCAAATAGCAGAGTAGACACAAGCTCAGATGGGTTATAGATTTCGGTAAAAATAATGGCGTTAATGAAAGCAGGAAAGCTCCTTAAAGAATTTTGAATTGCACCTCAATCCTTTTGCTTTCCTCCTACGTCAACGAAGATGGAATGCTAGCTTCGAACTCTTCGCCGGATGGAGCATTGGAGGGAAGCCAAATTTCGTATATCCCTCCAAATCCACTCCAAATCGTTGAAGATCTGCGGTTGGCAACGAGATCTCCATAATATTTTTTGGCCACGTCAATATGGGAATCCCTAAAATGGAGGATGAATTTCATTGGCTGCGAGGGTAATTGTGATGTGGCAGGAGAGGGGGTCATTATTGGACATTTTAAGACTTCATTTTGCCTCTAATGACTCTACAATCATGCATAAATTTCCAGAACATTTTCTATTTCAATCTTTACAAGTCATATTTTACCTTCATGCATAAATTTCCAGAACCTTTTCTATTTCAATCTTTACAAGTCATATTTTTAATCTTCTCCATTTCCAATCTTTGCCCCTCAATTTTTACTTTCCCAATCTAAGATTTTACCCTTCTAATCTTTCAGCATTAAACCTTAATATCATAGTATTCAGATTGTAGTTAATCATCTCAATCTCATAAAATCATTTTCAAATAAGTACAAATCTGGATTTCATTAATTATATGCTTTAATTACGCTTGAAAACGTAATTGTATTTGGCTTTATGTCTTCCTCTTGCATTTTTTTTAAACGTTCAAGAGCAGGAAGGCCCTCCCCATGCTGCACATACCCTGCAATCATTATGATGGATATCAATATAGTAGAAATTCAAATGGGCATGTTTTTCGTTTCCACGATTTTCTGCATGGACACCTCCAACATATCTTCAATAGTTTTTTCACACCTTAGTTGTACGGTGGAGCTACCAGGGCTTCTTCCATGGCGTGCTCTGCAAGCCTTGTATCATAATATGTTCTACAAGAACCAAAAAACGTTGTCCAATTTACAAAGCAGGGGTTGAATGGCATTGTAATAATAAAGTCATGTGCTTCATTCAAGCATCCCGCACGTCCAAGAAGATCAACAATGCAAGCATAATGTTCAGCAATCGGGCTAAGCTCATACGTTTGGCTCATGCAAACAAAGTAAAAATGTCCATCATCCGCCAATCCAACATGGCTACAAGCTCCAAGGATAGAAGTAAATGTTACTTTATCGGCTTGAAGCTTTCCCTCTGCATTTCCTCGATACGGTTCAAGAGTGTCTTGCCATCACCATGTTCAAAGATAATTATCAATTACATTCCAAGAAACCCTATCTTTCACAGCCATGCTATTAAACACTAAGAAAGCATCTCCCACGCTTCCACATCTAGAATATGTATCAATAAGTGTGTTGTTGATGATGCATCCAATGCAGAATACTTTTCCTCAAGATGTAGATGGATATGTTTACTATACTCAAGAGCTCCTAAATTTCCACATGCAATCAAGATGCTTGCATGTGTTACATTATCTGGTTTCAAGTCTTGTTTGCAAGCATTTTCCCCTGAAGAGATCAATAGCCTTCATATTGGCTCCATTGTCAACGTAGCCTGTAACCATGGAAGTCCATGAAACAACATTGTGTTTTTGCATCATTTGAAAAAGTTGGCAAGCATCACTAATGCTCAAACATTTGGCATACATGTTCATAAGTGCACTTCCTACAAAGACATTGAACTCAGTTCTAGTCCTCATCATGTGGGCATGAACCCACTTGCCCCCTCCTAAAAGCCCTAAACTGGAGCATGCATTGAGAAGACTGATATAAGTAACTTTATCTGCCTGCAAACCCTGCTTCTCCATTTCCATAAAGAGCCTAAAAGCTTCTCTTCCATTGGCATCTTCGACAAGTCCTGCAATTAATGAAGTCCATGACACCACATCTGAATTATACATCATGTTGAACACTTGTTGGGCATCCTCAAGGCTTCCACACTTGATATATATGTTAACAAGAGTATTCTGAATAAAAAGATCTGAATCAAGTCATAAGATACTGAATGTGTCATAAGCTACAGCAATATATCTTCCTCATAAGACAATTTATTGAGCATTCCTAATAATAGAAGTGAACCAAGTCTGCATATTTTAGACATCTATAGAAATATGCTGCTTATTCTTAACAATCTTATGGCCAGGCATACTCTAAGTTCCACTATCAGCCATACTAAAGTCAAGTATATAGCTGCAAATGAGTGAAGTAAGTATCAAATGACTAGGAGCATATAAAAAGAACATAACTTGCACAATGCATACCATATGGGATTGGAAACATGCCCAAGAGGTAATATTCCACAACTGACATGGAAGAAGAGAACATCATAATAAATATTGCAGTAGCAGCAGCAGCCTAAAAATTCCCAATCGTCATATAAAACTCTAAGCCAAGGGATTTCGATAGTCAAGCATTTACCTGTGGTGGCTGTCCAAGTTCCAGCAACAAGGGACCTATAATTGCTCCTCCACCAAGCTCCAATAGTCCTCCAACTATCCCCGCAAGCATCCCAGAGAACATATAGAGTATGAATCGACTAATCTTGTCTTTTGGTTGACTAGTAATAATGTCTTCTGTGGCAGAAAATGGTTTCTTCTTTCCCTCCTTGTACAAATGAATTGAGGCATAGGTAGCTACACCAATTGAAATGGGAATCTGATCGTATGAAGAAAGTTGTAAGATACGTAAATAAACTTGTCCATTTAGCCATATGAATTAGACGAATATTACTTGCAAAAGATTGTAGATCCAGAATTGTAGACTGCACTCCAGTGAGCTAGCCTGCATTTACACACAAATACATGTTACACTGAAAAGGCCATTCAATTTTGTAAGTGTTAAATCATTACCTTTAAATTCTGTAGTACCAAAAAGCTAATCCATACCAACCACAGCACCAAAAATGGTCTCCATCTTATATTGGCACAAAGAGAGTCCTGGAAAACATAAGGATTTAATTAGCAAGAAAAAAAAAGACTTTGTAACGCATTCTTTAACACTTACAGCAACATCTGTACCTACTTCTCCATCCTCTGAATCTGTGCCATTACATCAACTCGGATTACTACAGTTTCAATGCATGGTAAAATGAGCGAGTGATTACCCCTTTGGTTGGCATTTATCAAGGGCGCTTCCGGTTAAGCCCTGCTTCTGTGGGAATATGGCACCAAAAAGAGGGGTTGGACGTCCTCCTGGAGCTAAGAACAAAGAGAGAAGGAAAGACTTTGGTAACCCTAGTAGTAGAAACAAGAATTTTGATGCAAGCAATGTCATTCATAGCTGTGTTGCTAGAGCAGCAGCTATCAGAGCAGAAAATGGCGATATCTCTGCACCACTTTATGATAATCCTGAGACAAATTTAACGGATGGAAATGCTGAGGATTTGTTTGCGATAAAGTCACAAAGCAGAAAAAAAGATAGCATACCTTGTATTTTCTTGCATTTGCCGCAGCCTGCGTCAAGTAAATCACTGAAATGCTCTCACCCTGCTTGAACACTGAAATGCAGGCCTCCGGAAACAAAAACATACCTCCGGAAACGGAAACAGGAAAAAAAAAATTTAAAAACATACCTCCGGAAATCCAAGGACCCTTAAACGTATATGCCCGGCAACCAGCAAAGCATCTAACCCCTTGAACATATTTCTAAGTGCATACCCCTGCAGGAAAACCGCTCCTCAAACCGTGGAAATACAGCAGCTCCGGCGCCAAAACGTGGGAGACTCCTTAGGTATACGTACTTCAAAAACTCGAAAAAACCCCTTCATCGCCCACGCACATGTTTTGTACGGAAAAAAAAGGTGAACCCCCCAGGCCTCTCCCCAAGCTCGGACCTCTGAGTTCGACGTAAGTTGTTCGGCAAAGAAATCTTCCTCTGTTTTCTAAGTCACATGCTCATGTGTGCCCACAAATCCTCTTTCATTTATAGTCTCATGTCTATGCACTGGAAGAAGCTATTGAATTCTTACCTATTAAGAAAGGCATAGCTGAATCAAGTTGTCGTGACGTTACCCTAGAGTATAAGCACGAATTCATTATTTAGATAAAAAAGCGGGATTTTGAGAATTTTGAATCACCTTGTCCGGGTCCACCATAAGCAAAAAGTGGTTCAGCTTTAGTTTAAATTTGTCCCGCTCAAATTGGACGGGACAATTTGAAATTTGAATAAGATATATCTAAATGTATGAGCATATAGCTTGTCAGCGCCCACTTTGCTTGGCGACAAGGAGGCCGGAGCTCCAAGCGCAAGATCGAATCGTAAGGTCGCCCGACCATAGCCGTGGTCGCCATAGCGCAGGATAGAAGGTCGCCATAGCCGAAGGTAGCAATAGCACCAGTTTGGGTCTAAATCGTGGAGGTTTTTTGGGGACGAAATTTTGTGTAGCATGCAGAGGCGGCCATGGACAGAGCAGGCAATTTGAACAGAGCCATGGCCATGAGCAGAGCCGAGCGTTTTTCAGACTGGGCAGCATGTATTCTTTGCAAGGAATTCCTCTAATTGTAAGAGAAATGTTTATTCGGGCATATCGGATTTTGTGAATGAAATTTGTAGCTATGCCCTCCCCGACATTCCGACCGCGATTCTATCAGGGAGCTCCTTCTATTCTTATTTTGTGCAAAAATAACATGTGAGTCTTTTCTGCTTAGACTGCAAATTGCAAATTTAGAAATAATATTGTAACAGTATGCGGTGCAGATCCAGTGTGCTCAGATTGAGGTATGGCTGGATAAGACACTCCATTCTTGTCAACACCAAAAGGTATTCCTATATCGACAACTATGCTTATCAATTGGCTTATTGCAGATAATTACAGTTCAAATTTCCAAAGAGTTGCCTATCCACGCGTCTTTCCTACTCTTCCGAAGCTTCATATCCGCCATCTCCCAAAGATAGCAACAAGAAGAATAAAATTGTTTCAAATAAAAAGTATCTAGTTAAACATTTGACAGGCCGTACGATTTTTTCTAAGGACTGCATATAAGGTGAATTCTTGCTCCACTGGATCGCTATGCAATTTAGTTGAGCACAAAAAAGTGTAGAGAGCTATGGGTCTGCTCAGCAAGATCGCCACAGCGATTTTGTTGAGCATAAATTTTGGTTTTTTTGATAAGTTGTATTCTTTGTTTATTAATAATTTCTACTAATGGACAAGAGGTATAATTTTATATAGACTTCTTAAATGCAAAAATAAGCAAGCTATTTTATTCATGTATCCAATATGCTCTCATTTTTTGTTCAAGAAGATCGCAATGGCCATCTTTGCAAGCCTTTCATGTATAAAATTTGTAAAATTGTTACACTATCTTGTATAAAATTGCCTTAAAATGTTCATATATTGGTTTCTTATGATAAAGAAGATCGCAATGGCGATTTGTTCAACCTTTTTTGCATGTTTTTTCTTGACCATTGAGGTCCTCATAGACTTCTTTTAGCGATTTATATGGGCAGTGCAACCTATTTCGAGGTCAACGAGAATTCCCAATTTCTCAAAGTAATTAAATCGTGCTTGTATACACTATGATATATATATATATACACACTCTACAGCAATGTCACACTCTACAGCAATGTCACTATATAAGTCTCAATAGCCGACTTGTACAAGGTTCAGAGTAGCCCAGTATGTCCCACATGCTGGCCTACAATGTTGTAAGTGGGCGACATCTAGCAGGAGAGGCCAAGTTAATTATATAACTTATCCACCTTAGGCAAGGTAACCCACATTTCCATGTGGAGCCGCCTCACTAGTGTCTTGCCACGTGGAGCCATCCCATTCAGGGTATTTTTTAGTGGCCCCGGCGGGCCAGTTGGCCACACATTCATATTTTTTCAATAATGGTTGGCTACGCCAGAGTAGGATACGTTCATGCCCTGATCGAAGGGTAGTGGCCAGTTCACAACACCAATTTGTACATTTTACTCGTTAGTAGCCAATTCGATATTTACTAAATCTAGCTAGGCATAGGGTGTGGCCAATTCGTTTTTTTGTGCGTGGAAAAAACTTATCGAGGTAGCCAATTAGAACCTAAGGTAAATTTTAATGGGTAAGGGGGTGGCCATATTACATCTCAGCAACATGTCCATCTAAGAATCGCCACTTATAGTCCTCTAGAATTAGGGTTTCATATATATTTTTTAATTTGACCGAGCTAGCATCATAAACTGCCCTTTCATACAGGTTTAGTTTATTCTACCCTGTCGAGCCTGTGTTTTTCCTGTTCTTCTCATATGTAATTGTGTCGTTATTCATGTGAATGTGAATGTGAATGTGAATGTGAATGTGAATGTGAATGTGAATGTGAATATGAATGGGATGTTAGTCTCTGAATATGAATGGGATGATAATTTTAATATTGTATTATATTTTATTGTCATTTATAGAGGACTCTCAATTTGTATTCACAATTTGGTTGAGATGGAGATCCATTCCCATCTACAACCTAAGCTTTAGCTTCATCAATTCAGGTTAGTTTTTACCCTATTCAGTTGTGCAAAATTATTCAGATGTGTGAAAGTAGCTGTTGATGCCGATTATCAAATTTATGCAGCATGGAGGGAGCTTCGCAAAAGAGAATAAATGAGTTATTGGGAACTTTGACATCAAGGACAAAGCGGCGCATCACTATATCATCGTCTACGTCCACTTTCATAGACCAAATTGAGGGTCTTGATGAAGGCTATGAATCTGCAGATGATAAGAACTATGACCCAGAGCAATTTGAATGCATTATTTGGGGAAGATGCCTAGGTGGTTGTGGCCAACATCGTGTTTTCACTACCAAAGCATGTTCGTATCTTAACTAACACAAATTTGCTCGTAGCCAATTTGTTAATGTAGCAAAATAAAAATGTGTTGCGCCAGTTCGGTTACGCCATCTTAGCAAGAAGGTGCAAAATATTGCCAGGCCAAACTACGCCAGGTCATTTATCCTAGATGGGCAGTAGCCAGTTGTTTCTGGCCCTATAAAAATATAGGGCGCTTAAAAAATACCCTGATCCCATTGGTGCCAAGTGGACCTATCCAAGTGAACTCTAACCTAGGTCCAGTTTTGCACCCAGACTGTCAGCCAACCTTACTAGCACCTCCCAGTTCGAAACAAAAGATAAGGCTTGGATTGATGTATAATAAAGAAACAAATAATGTGATGCAGCCAATTGCTCAATTTCATGCATTCTTCCAAGCCATGATTAAGCTATGAAGTCTCTAAGGACCTGCTCATGTTCAATGTACTATTATATGTGCTTGCAACTTGTTTGCCCTACCATTTCTGAACAATATCGCTCTCTGGATCTCACCAAGAAATTGTTGCCTTTCATTTTTGCAATGATGAGAGGTTAAGTCAATGATTCTCTACGGTAAATCTGCGGCTGAAGAAAAATTATATAACGTAAACATGCACCATAAAATGCCCTTACCAGCGGGTATTTTAGTTGTCTCGATAGAACTTGTTCTTGTGACAGGGCTTGAATCACCTTATCTAGAACCAGAAATACATCTTATATGTGACATTGGATAACAATTTCCTCTATATTTTAATAGCAAATATTGAATAGTTTATTATTGATAAAATTAATTAAAAATAAGCTGTTCAATTTTTATAATTAAAACTTAAATGCAATCATTTGATTCATTTCATCTAAACTTAAATTTTAGAAAAATAAAAATTTAATCATATAAAGTTCATTTTAGATGAAAAATTTAAATTTAAATAGATTAAAGTAATAATTAGTCTAGAAAGTAGTTTTAAATTTTTATATCTGTCATACTTCTTATCTAAAGATAAACTGAAAATTTTATAAAAATCAACAAAAATAAAATTACATATAATCTGACAATGTTAACAATGTTATTCCAACAATGTAGAGTTTGGGTTTTGTCTTCTTCTCTTGCTTCTTCTTGTTCCTTAAATTCTATCAAAGTTTTTTCTATAATGTTGTCTAGACTATAAAAGATTAATTTTTTTCTTTTTTCCCAAGTTATATCATAATATTTGTCTTTCTTTCAAGCATGCTAGTTCTAGCGAGAAAGGTTGTGATCTTGAGAAGAGTGATATTCTTTGTATGGTATATCTCCTCTATCATCTACTTTTTGGACATTCTTATAAATACAAGAATGTATCATTTTTGTAGAATGGAGATTAGGCTTCTTGATTTGGAGTCTACGTAAGCAATTTTTCTTGTCCTTTTTTTTTTTTAAATTTGATATTTTAACTTTTAACCTTAAAATTTTCAGAGGCTATCTTCAGGGGGACTATAGGAGTTTTCTGTAGGAGTTTTCAGGGGGACTATGATATAAAAAACTGATTTGGTAGATTTGGTGATATAAAAACTCCTACAATCCCCCTGAAGATGGCCTCTGAAAATTTTAAGGTTAAAAGTTAAAATATTAAATTTAAAAAAATTGGTAGATGTTAACATTGTAGATATTAACATTGTCAGATTATATGTATTTTTATTTTTGTTTATTTTTATAAAAAAAATAGTTTATCTTTAGATAAGAAGTAGGACAGTTGTAAAAATTTAAAACTACTTTCTAGACTAACTATTACTTTAATCTATTTAAATTTAAAATTTTCATCTAAAATGATCTTTATATGATTAACATGTTATTTTTCTAAAATGTAAGTTTAGATGAAATGAATCAAATGATTGCATTTAAGTTTTAATTATAAAAATTGAACAACTTATTTTTAATTAAATTTATCAATAATAAACTATTCAATATTTGCTATTAAAACATAAACTTCTATCTTTAAAACAAAACTTCTATCTTTTAAAGAATTTTGAACTAACACTTTTTGAAAGAATTTTTAAAGTTCTAAGAGTTTATAAATTGTGAAATTCTCTCATATAGTTTCAAGTCAATCACTTATCAAACCGTCATATTTGATTTACAAATTATCCTTATTCACAAATTTTAAATTTGTTAAGAAATCACTAAAAATTAAAATTTTATATTCTTGAAATGTCTAATTCTAAATCACATGAAAAATAGTATAGAAAGCAATTTTATACCTTTATAACAAATATTCTTTAAATTTAAAGATAAAGTTATATAATTAGAACATATAAAAATTATAAGAATCAAGAAGAATTAAACATGACATATAATTTTAAAATGTTATTCATGTTTATTATATCTGAATAAGTCCAAGTTTTGTTGAATATGCCATTTGACCAAAATGTATTGAATGAGATCTAGATCTTCCATCTTACCTCCCGCAGCAACAAGCTCCAATCTTAGAGCTTCAATCTCAGGCATGCTAGTTCTAGCGAGAAAGATTGTGCTCTTGAGAAGAGTGGTATTCTTTGTATGGTATATCTCCTCTATCATCTACTTTTTGGACATTCTTATAAATACAAGAATATATATTATTTTTGTAGAATGGAGATTAAGCTTCTTCATTTAGAGTCTAGGTAAGCAATTTTTCTTATTCTTTTTTTTTTTTAATTTTATATTTTAACTTTTAACCTTAAAATTTTCAGAGGCCATCTTCAGCTTACCAGGGAAGAAAGGTCTCGTGGAGGCCTTTTATTCTTATTAGTGCCCTTCATCATCTCGATCGTTTTTGCGGTTGTACATCGGTATTGAGTTTGTAAAATACTCTGATTATGAAGTATTTCAAAGCAAACTTGTAATTTTTAAATTTGGTTCTAGTTTCTTTTACCAAGATGGAAGTTATTGACCCACATGCAACTTGTGCTAAAGGGCACCAATTACTCTTCGTGATAAAATTCTAATTTTATTTTTGTTGATTTTTATAAAATTTACAGTTTATCTTTAGATAAGAAGTATAACAGTTATAAAAATTTAAAACTACTTTCTAGATTAACGATTACTTTAATCTATTTAAATTTAAATTTTTCATCTAAAATGAACTTTATATGATTAAAATGTTATTTTTCTAAAATGTAAGTTTAGATGAAATGAATCAAATGATTGCATTTAAGTTTTAATTATAAAAATTGGACAGCTTATTTTTAATTAATTTTATCAATAATAAACTATTCAATATTTGCTATTAAAATATAAACTTCTATTTTTAAAACAAAACTTCTATCTTTTAAAGAATTGTCTATCTTCGACAACCTCTATCTTCGACTTCCTCTATAGAGGTTCCATGAAGGATCTGCTCTTTTGTTATGTTGGTTAACATTAGAGGCTTAATGGGTAACAAACTGCTCTTCTTCAATGTTTGATTCTGTGGAAATCTTTCCCTTGGTCGATCCCCCTTCAAGTGCAAGTGACTCCCTTTTCCACTTATTCCTTCATTATCTTGTCATTTGGCTTATCAAACAACTCGTTTATGGTGTTGTCAGTGACGTTAAGTTGATCTATCTTGATGCATTCAGCTCAAAATGATAGAACTTATGGATCACTAGTTAGGAATGTTCTGAATGAGAGAACATCCTCATATATACGTTGATATTCTTCTTCTTCTCATTCTTGCTCTATCATTCTGGACCTTCATCAACAAATGTAGCTTTTACGATAGTCGAAAAGCTTTTATGACAGTTGGCATTGTAAATTTGAAATTCTCTTTTCGTCGATCAATTTTTCATGCTCTTGCGAGTCCGAGCCATCAGATCACCCCTTCTAGTCATTCTTAATTTATTAGTCTCTTTTTTTAGCTCACTTATATCTCTTCGCTTCCCTCCCAACCCCTTGTAAATACTATACTTTCATTGTTTATTTATTATGACACTTGGACTCTGTATCAACAGACTTTTTACAAGGTAGAGAGTGGATAGCAATACACCGACAAGACCTACAAGGTACCTACAAAATGATTAAAGAAGAAAATAGCAAGTTATATAAACCTGGACTTTAAAATACAAATGAAGATTGAATGTTGGATGATGTATTTGATAAGGACTAAAAGCAAGGGTAAAAAGCCCCGCCTTTTTAAACTTCCTGGTAATAACCTCCCATCAAGAGGCTTAGACATAGACTTGAATTACACAATCTCCCAACTACAAGAAACATCTTCGATATAGGAGAAAGAGCAGAAGAATTTGATGTTATCACCATTGTACCTACAAACAACAAACACTAGAACACAAAAACCTCTTCCAAAATACAATGTGTTCCACAGAAAAGATAAAACGACAGTATTACGTCATAATTGAAGGAGGGAGTCTTAAACAAACTTTTGAGAGAAGAAAAACTACCAATGGGAGGCTGATATAAAAACCTTATAGCATCATCTGGAAAGACCTAATGACAAAAAAAATGCATGCAATATTTGCATGCAATCTATGCATAGGTGCATGCTCGCTTAGCCTCAAAATGGCGATTCAGTTGCCCAAATTGTTGCCATTATAGTGCAAGGCTCACATGAATAGAACTAAAAATTCTCAATAGGAAGAGAACATTTAGTTTGATCCACAAGCTAGGTCCAAAGAAAATGCTGCAGGAATTATCTGAATCAAGACAAATAGAGCCATTCTAGAAGAAGCCAGATAAATGAAAAAACAAATGCCAACAATCGTAAGCATGCAAGAAGAAGCCCCTCCCCTGCATTAAATCAAGGAAACAACAGTAAATGAATTGTGAGAAAAGAGAACCCGCCAATGAGAGGCTGGTATAGAAACTTTAAAATAAGCAGCTTTGCTAGAACGATTTATCGACTCCAAAAATGCATACGATGCATGCATGCTTTCATGCTCGCATAGGCCCAGAATGGCGATCCAGTTGCCCTCATCAATGCCACTTTTATATGGAGAAGAACTATACAATAATGCATTTATATTACGTTTAACAATTTCACAGTTCTGTGGCCATATCCAAGGTCAGGGTTCAACACCTCGTTGTGAAACTGGCCATGCAATGTATTGTTCATGAGGGAACGACCTACTTGAGCCACGTACAGTGGTGGGCGCAGTACCCATGAGTGTGTTGTAAATTGTCCTATAAGCTACGACTTAAAGTGAATGTGAAAATGACATATCTATCTTACAAAAATGTAACTTGCAAAACCTAAAAAAATAGATAGTGGAAAAAACATTATTAAAATTTTGAGAACCCCACTCCAATATCTTTTAAATAAAAAGGAGTACACTAATATATTTTTGTTGAATAGAGAAGCCTCAAAGTATTGTCTCTTAGTAGGGTATGGTCGCCTTCCTTCACACATGGACCCGTCATCGCTCACCCCCCCTCCCTTTAACATATGTTGCAGGCCGTTAAAATAAAAAATCAATGGTTAACATTTGATGTCATGATAACAGGGCCCCATCCACCACGGTTTATGGGCCCATCCCCCACGATTTATGAGCTCCTCACTAAAAGTGTCATAACATGGGTATGTCATAACATTTATGGGCTCCTCATGATCATGCACTAAGATATGAAAGATGGCATGTAATCACACTAGTGGTAACACACTAGTTCCTTAGCAATGTGGTCTCGAGTTCGAGACCGCCCAGAATCGCACTCGGTACTGTTGGGGGTCAAATCCTAACAGACGCAATGTAAGGTGGTTGGGGGCAGGGCCCAACCGAGCAATGTAGTGTGGTGTGTGGTCACATGTCCAGTTGGATGCTGCCTAGTGGCGTGACGTTAAAATACTATCTATCTATCTATCTATCTATCATTACAGTAGAGTAGCGAGCTTGAAAAGTTCATAGTAAAGAAGGCTCTAGAACATTTACAACACACGTTCACGTACTTTAAGAAGACTTTTGTTCACATGAATATTGTATTATCATGCAAGCTTGCGGAAGAGACTCGATGTAAGGGAGACTTAACAATATAAAGTAAAAGTACCTGTAGTATTTCATTATCGTCGAAGTTGTAACAAATAAGATTACTATTCACTAAATTTTCATATTAACTTAGGTTTGCTGCCATGGCATAATGCATCTTTCCTTATATGACATTGTGATTCTGATTCATATTGCCTCATTTTCTAGAGGTAGAACATACCACTTTTGGCAAATGGATATAAAACTTGTCCTCTATGTCAAGAAGGCTATGTCTGGTGTGTCCGTGTGTCCAAGGAACAAATCTAGAAATATATACCTCCTAGTGCTTTGCAATATATATTCTATCTATGTACTAACGATGTGAGATATGAGAGAATGTGTTGAAGGTACATTATATATGCTTTACCCCCTGCAACTTGAGAATTTCCCTCTCTTCTTCTTCTACATAATGCCCGTGCAACTTGAGAATTTCCCTCTCTTCTTCTTCTACATAATGCCCATGCTCAAAATTGTCCGTGAATCTTTTATTTAAGACCCCGCAAGGCCATTGCTTAAAGGTGCTGCATTCTTGCAAGATATATGCTCGTCAAAATGTAGGGAGGTTAAAACATCACTATTTATTGACATGTTGAATAATCATATGACATAAGCTTAAAGTAGAAGACTAAGTTTAGAAAGCAAGGAAAGAAGACCAAGTTTAGAAAGCAAGGAAAGACATTCAAACGTTAAAATGACTACCATTGGTTACACGAGGGGAGAGCCATGTGGCCTCTAGTTTTCATGTGGCTGGTGACATCAGGTAAGATATGAAGCTTGAATATATGAGCTTGCTTATAACTAAAATGAGGTAGGCAAGGCCTAGCTTAGATTTGATGCATCCCGTGCTTGCCCAATAGATTTGAACGCTCCAACTACACAATTTAGCCTAACTTATAAAAAGCAGAGTTGTGGCCTATTCATCAAACAGCCTGCTCAATTCCAGCAAACATGGGCGCACAAGAGTCTATCACAACATGCTTTGTTATCCTTGTGTTTCTCTGCTTTTCTTCAGCTGCAGCCATCACCAGGAATTACGAGTTTAATGTTTGCACTGTGCTCCCTTTTTCAATTTCGTTTTCTCTCTTTCATAGTGTCACAGTTTTTGTGTTAATTCTTGCATTTTATAGGTGACAATGCTGAGCATTACCAGACTCTGCATGACTAGAAATATCGCTACAGTAAATGGGCAGTTTCCTGGACCTGAGATCCATGCAAATGAAGGAGATAGGGTACTTATCAGGGTCAATAATCTATCACCACACAACATCACCATTCACTGGTAAGACTCTACCAAATACTCATCAATTTGAGATGGATGTGTATATTAACCTGTGTTGACAGGCATGGAGTGAGGCAAATCTGCTCCGGATGGTTCGATGGACCGGCATATATTACACAATGTCCAATTCAACCAGGAAACTCTTTCCTATACAATTTCACAACTCAAGGCCAAACAGGGACACTGGTGGCATGCACATATAGCATGGCTCAGAGCAACAGTCCATGGAGCATTCATAATTCATCCTAGAGAAGAGATTGGATTCCCCTTTGCAAAGCCTGATAAGGAAGTTACCCTTGTTCTAACAAGACAAAACTGTTAAAGAGTTGTATCTTAGGATGTTAACTTATGTTGTTTTAAACAGGGGAATATTGGAAGGAAGACGAGGAGTCCGTGATAAGCCAGGCCTTATCAACAGGAGGGACACCCAACAATTCTGATGCCTATACAATCAATGGCTGGCCAGGGCCCCTTTACTTTAATTGCTCCTCACAGAGTATGTATTTTACACTAATACGACTTGTCTGGAAGGTATACCGTCATTATTCATCCATGAATGCATTATTTTTGCAGATGAAGCATATGTGTTGGAAGCATGGCCTTCACAGGTTTATCTTATTCGGCTCGTCAATGCAGCGCTTAATAACGACATGTTCTTGGCAGTGGCAAATCATAAGCTAACAGTTGTGGAGGCAGATGCCACTTATGTAAAACCCTTCTCTTCAGATTACATTGTTATAGCTCCTGGCCAAACCATGAGCGTTCTTCTCAAACTTGATCAGCCAAATGGAGCATACTATACCATATTCTTCAGCTCCTAATGTTTCGTTTGACAACACAACCGCTAGTGCCATTCTTACTTACTCTAACAACATTACTTCTAGTCCTATACTTCCCAAACTTCCCTTGTTCAATGATACTCTGCGTGTGACTACATTCGACAGCCAACTACGCAAACTCAGCACAATTCAAAACCCTATTTCAGTCCCCTTAGAGATTGACCAACATTTGTTTTACACAGTAGGATTTGGAGTGAAGAAATGCAGTAAAAAGGTGTGCAAGGGACCAAAGGGAGGCATGATGAGGGCATCGTTTAATAACGTTAGCTTTGTGCCCCCTAAAAAGGCCATATTAGAATCTCATTACAGAAAAACTCAAGGAGTATACACTACAGATTTCCCTAGCAGGCCAATGAAGGTATTCAATTTCACAGGAGCACAGCTGAAGAATCTAAACCCTAAAACAGGCGCACAGGTTAAATCCATACCGTATGGTGCAAAGGTACAACTGATATTGCAAGATACGAGTATATTGGTGGTGGATAGCCATCCTATTCATCTGCACGGCTATAATTTCTACATTGTCGGGAGCGGCTTTGGAAATTACAACGCTTCAGCATCTGCTAAATTCAATCTGGTAGATCCGCCAGAAAGGAACACTGTTAGAATTCCGGTTGGTGGGTGGGCCGCCATTAGGTTTACTGCCGATAACCCAGGTGCTTAAATTTCGGCCTCGTTGGGCTGATAACGGCCCTGCATTGCTTGTGCTCACTCCTTTCTTTCTTTCTTTCTTTTGGCAGGGGCATGGTTTATGCATTGTCACCTTGAAGTCCATGCAACTTGGACGGTTTTTCTTGTATCTGGTGGTGCTAGTACTTTGGAGCGAATCGGCCCTCCTCCTGCAGACCTTCTTCATTGCTGACACCTCATCTTTTCCTTCTATTCGATGCCACGTTTTGCCTCCAACGCCCCAATGTGCACAGATCTTCCTATGAAGTGGTGTTATAGTGCTAAATTATAGAAAGGCATCACACCCTTACTCAGAAAAGAAAAACAAAAAGGTGCTCATTTTGTCAATGCCAACTTCAAAGAAATTCCATGTGTTTTATGTTCAATTTATGTAAAATGCCAAATGATACATGATCCCGCCTTGTCCTCTTCCTATTCTATCATGTTTGAGATCTTACACTCTTCACTGCTAATTTAAGACGGTAGTGAAAACTAGAGATAGGTTTTGAAACTAGTCCCGGGAAAAGCAAATACCATAAAAATGTTTTAAAACCATTCTATATTATACAAATATGGATGTCCTGATTGCTGTAGAAGTTCACCAAATATTCTCAAGTCATTGATGAACTATCTACTGTTTGCCATCTAAGACAAGAAGTTCGCCTTTCCTTTTCTTTTGTGCCTTGCAACATCTCAAACAAACTCAATAAACTCAACATAATATTTGGCAGACTTTAACTATTTGGTGAAGCTTTCAGGCAGTATAGTGAACATTTCAGAGCTTAGATATTTTTTTTGTGGGATGTAAGTCATTTATCCATTATGCAATATCTCGTACAGCTATATCTTGAATTCGAGACCGCCCTCGGACTATGTATAGTTCCATCCCATGGTCCTGTGTGGTCTCCATAGATATTAAAATAATCTATCTATCTATCTACCTACCTACCTATCATACATTACATGAATCACAAGAAGTCGATCTAGAGCAGCTCCATGTGATGATAGATTACATATGGCCAATCTTGAACTTGTGACATCAAGGCAATGGTTTTTTGAATTGAATTGAATTGAATTACATTAATTTTATCATCCACGAAGACCAATTGGCCATGGGACCCATTTTGGTCATAATTGAACCTGCGACCTCGGGTGCGACAGGTACCACTGGACCATGCCTCGAAGGATGTCCAGATAACTTTTCCTTAAAGATCGACGATGAGGTTTTCCAGCATACCAAACAACTTTCTAACATATTTTAGCACTTTATTTTCGGGAGTCGAGTGAAACAATTAAATCTAGCATATTAGTTTACTTTGTACAAATCAATAACAAATTTGTATTGACTGTAGTGGTTAAATGCATACTGGACATGCTGAAATCATATTCAAAGTCCATAAATTCAGCAGGTACCATTGAAGCAGCACCATTGAATGAATTTTGTTCTTCTGAAAGATTACATATTTACAATCAACAATTTTGAACAAAGAAGACAGTAATTTAATTGCAGAAGCATTTACCAAGGATTACCTTGCCTTCCATCTTCTTGATGAAACTCTTGATCTGAATTTTCAACTTCATCTGTAGTTTCTTCATTCCATGCGAAATCCATAGTAAATATAAGTATTGCAAGCTTTGCCATTACTGCCTATGATCTAAAGGTAACTGTAAGTGATGAAATGCAAGCCGCAGCTTTGATTTGTGAAGGTAATTCTTCAAGATAACATTCTGCAAATTGGGAAGAGCACTCAACAAATCGTTCAGACTCTTTGACGAACTCTTGCATGCTTGCCAGTAATCCGTCGGCATCCAAATGCACACAATTCTTTGATATCGAAGTAAGGAATTCGTGTTTCCAATAAAGAACCATAGCTATGCTTCCAGAGATGCTGAAACAACATAATTATAAAGATGCAACATATGAATTGGGAAGGGGGGGATTCCAATTCGAATTAGGCATTGCAAACTTAAATTTTGGGATCGATGATTTAGCCAAAATTAGTGATTATGATGGATCTTGAACTCCCACTCAAGGCTGGCTATGGTAGGTGAAGTGCCTGAAGACGTTGAAAAAAATCGATGAAGGATATCAGCACCTTTCCAACACCAATGTCGTGACATGATTTTTTGAGTAGATCAACAATTACAGGAGAATATGGTGTTGGAATCTCTTGTAAGGATGCTGAAGTTATGGATGTTGCCAACGCTGTAGAGGTTGGAATTGACTCTCATAATAGAGGTACTTCAAATGAACACAATAGTGTATATTGATAAATTTAGTTCTGACTGTAGTTCTGATTGTTTCATCAATGTACGTTCTGTGAATCATGTAGGGCCCGCAAACCAAGAAAAAATTCTTTCAAAAAAAGACAGGCCGAGATAAGAAGGATTCAAAGAATGAAGAAAAGAAAAATGGATGCTGCAATCCGCAACAAAGTTGCAGTTGCAAATGGTTCTGTTGTTGGTAAGAAAGGTTCATTCAGTAGTTGGAACAGAAGGAAGTTGTCAAAAGAGTTAGACAAGCTTGTTAATGAATTGTGTGAGAATGCTACATTTGAAAAAAGAGTGGAAATCCTAGGAGGTGCTAAAAAATGAATACTTGAACTAGATTTCTCCACATCAAAGAAATAAACACAATGAAAACAATCATCAACAATTTGAGGGAGTCTTTTGCACCTCATAAATATTCAAAAACTAAAGATATGTGGAGAACAAGAAGTGATGCAATGTCTTTTACAATCAACGGTGAAACTAACAAATCCGCGTTTGCCAAACAAATAAATCTGAATAGGAAAATTGTGTCAGTTGCATCCAATAGAAGATTGGCTGCAGAACATGGTAATGGACCATGGTCCATGTTCAAGAAGGGTATTAGATATGACAAACTCTTTTATGATGAGAGGAAACTAGTTGTTGACTTTTGGATAGATAGATAGATAGATAGAATTTTTACGTCATGAGGACATATGGCAGACCCCCAGTGACAAACTCTTTTATGATGAGAGGAAACTAGTTGTTGACTTTTGGAGAGACAACACATGTGTGTCTCCATGGAAGAAACATGTTATAAGGATCAGATTGGCTCAAGGGGGTGCACATTTCATGACATATATGATGCCTGCATGATGTGGTGGAGATTGCTTCAGATACTCGAAGTGAACAGTACGAGAATGATAAGGACAAGAGTGATAAGTATTGACAACGGTAATGGGGAATCTTTATGTGAGAACAAAATGCAGTCTAAACTGGTGTGACATTCCAGGGACATATATGCCATAAATACGTATATTTCCAGGTCCGTCACTATTCATAGCCTTGTATAGCATATAGTAGTGGCATAGGGTGCGTGACTGAGTTATTCATATGACTTAGCCAACCTTAGGCTAAGACCATTTTCCACATGGCCTTAACCTATTGGGCACCCGCCACACCGGACCACCCTATTGGAGCCATGTGGCAGGTGACATCAACCCTAGCCTATAAATGGCCAAACCCTAACCCAATAGTCTGGGAACTCTTTTACGCTCCAATAGTCTGGGAACTCTTTTGTGCTCGAAACTCCGTTTCGAGAACCGTCTGTTGTGGCATAGCATAGCATAGCAGCCCCCAGAGCATGTGTGTATCAGTAGGAGTGGGAGCTACTTCGACCACCTCGAAGACCATGGATACGCCGGGAGTAGGAGGGAGTTCCTCAGGAGCAGGTATTTGGATTAGAGTTCTTGTATATCATCTGGAAGTAGGACTCCAGATGAGTTAGCATTTTGTGTCTCTAGAATGCCTTCCTAGAACCCTCAGTCTACGTCTTGAACCCTAATCAATGAGCCCTAACTGTAAGTTAGATGTATATGATTAGGTTTAGATATTATTCTCATTATTATCATGTTATGTGGATATGTTAGATGTTGATTGATCATGTTTGCTCCTCTAAGGGAGGTAGAGACCTAGTAGCCATTACTTAGTGATGCTCCTAGTTTAGGCCCCTTAGTTCTTATTATTATGCGGCCTGTGCATAGGAACCCACCGGGCTACGGGGGCTATGATATGAAGCGCCAGGTAATGGGGCTAGAGGTGAAACGGTAGGATGGGTTCCTGCTGAACGCGGCTACTGGGGACCCCATAGCAGGTGAAATGATAGGGAGGGTTCTTGCTGAACGTGGCTACTGGGGACCCCATAGCGGGTAGACCTATAGCCGGTCACTTCGAGTGGGCCGGGTATGGGTCTGATAACTCCTGGGGCAATGGTGTCGCCCTGCATCTCAAGAACTGTAGGTGACGGCCTGGCTCTTGTTTTGGGGGGTTAAATCGGGTAGGAATCGTGTGACGCCACGATTCTCTAGCCGCCCCTGAAACCTCTAGACCCCGGGAAGGGGAGATGGAACCCTTCCTGCCTCGACGGACCGTTGAGATGCAACTGGAGCAGTCTCAATCGGTGACACCATGAGATTGCATATCCGGAAGGCTAGCATCGCACCAGAGCCCGATCTAGCCCATCTGCAAAGTATGCACAGGAGGGGCGGATGGAATGGTCAACCCTAGCCATTATCTCTAGCCAACCCCGCCATTGTTATGCTTCCATCTGCTCTATCTTGTGGACTAGCCGTCAATCTACCTCCCCATGAGTCCGAGCCTTGGGTAGGAGCTCTCATGTTTTATGGCTTATGTTCATTTCTATTGTATCTTTGGATGTATGGATATGCTACCCTTCGAGGTAGTTTGATGTATTGTTGTTGCTAGTTCTGACATTGTCTATGCTTCCGCTATTTTAGGAGCCCATAGGGGAAGGGCGCGCAAGACATCTTCGTGTTTCCTTCCCGTACTTGGGATACCCTAGAGTGCGGGATAGACGGAGGGCTCGTGCGCTCGAAGGATCGGATGGGGGATTTCCTACGGAGTATGCGGCTGGGCGCTGTATATTTTGTAGGGATCTTCACAACTGGCTACAAGGGCCGAAATATATAAGTGGAAAAAGACTTTAGATATTACACAAACAAAATGAGAAATGATGCCAGACATGACCGCTTTGAGCTCATGTCTGCAGATGTAAATGGCCAGGCAGTACATTATATATGGTATGTGGAGTGTGATGTACATTATGGAAAAGGTGGCTGTGATACTATGTACAACTTCACAGCAAGACATTGTGACATTGACACGCATAAGGATAATTATCGATCCCATCATATGGAGCAAGTAACAACAACAAATTTTGAAGTTAAGGAAGCAAGAAATGATATACTATTGAATGGAACAAGGCTATAGTGGAGCAATGCTTACTACAGGATATCACTCCTTTTGTGGAGCAGTCCGGTGTCATTTTTGAGTTGTACAAAGGACACCATAGCAGGCTATATAGATTTGGATAGCATTTGTATTGCTTGCAAACTATGCCACAAGTCAATCTTGATGTTTCTGCTAGCAGGATCCGTGGTCACGAACATGAAGCAACACATTCAATCTTCTAGGCATGTTCAAAATGCTGCAGCAGGAGGCTAGGGACAAGAAAGTTGAGGAGCATAACAAGGGAGGAAGACCACAAAACAATCAGCTTGATCCACGACAAACTAGCATGTTAGCTTTCATCACCCAAGATAATGCACAATCTTTATTTAGTTCTATGTGTTGCTATGTTTTAATATTTTGTATTTCATCGCGTTATTGCATGTACACAATATTTGTCTTTGATCACACTCCAGCAACATAATCTAGAGTAAAAAAAAAAGGAGCTTTGGCGTGGATAATGGATGCTCAAGCCACCAAGATAGTAAGTTGACATTGCTTGTATCAATACGCTGTTTTGTTGGCTGTTGTAGAGCATCATGGATAATGGGAGACTTAGAAATATCAGGAAATATAGGGAATGCATGTTTGGCTTCTTTATGATGGGGTTATTGGCAGATGAAATATAGATACGCATCTAAAACAAAGGACCTAAGACCATTCTTAAATGAGTCACGACGTGGGTCAAAATGGTACTGCGAACCAAAGGTGCAAGCATCTTTTACTGTAAATGGAGAATCAATAATAGTTGAGGGCACGTTTAGGCGCATCTCATGTAAAAGAATCAGCAATGATCGAGAACCCTTCATGAACCATGTATTAGGGTTAATTACATGATCAATAGTGAGATGTATAACTTCACAAAGGCTACAAGATACCAAAACAGAAAGGTAAGAAGAGAAAGGTAAGAAGAGAATTGATATTTATGAAAATGAGACTTGTAGCATTGTCCATGAAACGACGGTCAATACATGATAGCATATTTGAATCTATGCATCGAAAAGATGTTAAGAAGTTTTGTACAGATTTTGTTGAGGCCCACCATCAAGGTAAGTTTGATGGGAAACCTGCACTATGGAGCTTCCTTACTGACATTGCACATAACGTTGGAAGACCAAGGCAGGGAAAACGCTACAAGCAAACTACGGAACAACTCTTTGAAACAGTTAAGATTTGGGGAGGGCAAAGAATGTATAATTTTTTGTCCTTAAATTTATCTGGCCCTAGTTTATCCAACACAATGCGTTCTAGCCGAGGCGATTTCACATACAGGAGTTGGTATAAGAGAAGATACCTTTATTCATTTAGCAAAAACATATACAAAACACATGAAGGATTTAGGCTTAGTGCTAGGACATGTGCCTGCGACTGTTGCGGAGGATGAAACTATCATAAAGAAAAGTGTGCAGTGGATTGCAAGAGATGATTGCTTAGTGGGATTTTGTGGCAAGTTACAGGATCATGCATGTGATGTTGCTTATCTAGTTTGTGTTGGATCAGGAGATAGTGGTTACCAAAACATCATTCAAGCATTTGCAGACAATATGATTGCATATTATGCACTCAAACAATTTTTCCGACAATGCCCCTGGAAGCACCTGTAACATTCCTCCCCTCCCCAAAGGACCTTGTCCTCAAGGTTGACCAACTAGTCGAGAGAACTGTTGCACAATTTCTGCCATCTCCGAGTGTGGCATACTTAGGAGACCGATCTCGCTACAAGATCCGATATATTAAAATATCCCTAATGCACAGCTGCCCACTCTTTATATAAAAGAAGTGCGGCATTACAGAGGAGTTTAAGACAACGGTATACTCTCAAGACTAACCATGTTATCCATCTTGAGTATAACACGCCTCAGTTGGCTTCTAACAGGATGGATCCTCAAGTCCTATAGTAAGTCCAACTCATAGGCTGTTTATCCAACCTTTTCTACTTTAAAAGATTCAGCATATCATAGAGTAAGTTCTCCCATTAAGGATCGTCAAATATCCACCCTTAGAGCTAAAGGATAGGCAATCCCTTTGAATGGCATGTTCACCCTCGTCCTAATGGACCTTTGCCTCTATGCTTAATTGCATAGCTCCTAGCGTTACTTGACTTTTTGCAAACCATGTTTGCACTCATGCAGTATTGCACCTCTATCATGCAATAGACTAATTGAAATCACTTCCAGGTATTCATGTCTTTGGACATGAGTCCTAAGATCTCAACTAGACCTTGGTTCTATTGCACTCATGTTATAGCAACGAGTGCTAGTAACATCAACAATGTTGACTATTGCCGACTTGGATAGTCTAATATACCAATTACGGCATCGCCAA